>QEPC01014730.1:759103-798801 GCA_003113815.1 Sphenodon punctatus | reverse complement strand
GTCTGGGGCCATCATTCTTCGCACAGAGAGCCTTTTTCTGAATTCCCAAACCAAACTGAACACGACCGAACCGAACAGCTGACCCTGAACATGGCGACTGACCCAAACAGCTGAACCAACTTGCAAACCAAACCGAACAGCCGATCCCGAACCGCAATGTGTTCACCCATCCCTATATGTTAACTTCAAACAGCAATAATGCCTTCTAATATTGCATGTATTGCCATTTATAACACATGCTGCTCATCTTGAACACACTTAGAACTTATAATTATTTATTCACTTCATAAACTAGTTATAAAATGTAACTTCAATACAAATCACAACAAAAATTTGAGACATGGGAATGGAACTTTTCAACTTTGAGGGTGTGGGGGAGAAGGTAATTATCAAACATGATTCTAACTTCTCCGATATATGAATCTCAAGTAGCTCAAGCCTTTAGGTGCAACTGAAATATGAATGTTAATAATGAAAAAAGGAAGAAAAAAAGATGCGTGTGTGCCTCATAACAGAAGTGGTGCAAAATTCAAAACTTGAAAAAAAGTTCCTCCTCAAGGAGTAAAGGCTAGAGCAGAGATTCCCAACCTCTGTTCTAGTCTAGAGAGAGTGTGGTTGCCATGTTGGTCCAAAATGTAAGAGATGGTGTTACAGGGACAGACTGTGTGAGTCTGCCTAGCCGTTTAAGAGAGGGTAGTGCCGACTGGAAAGCAGGTGCCAAGGAAAAGGCAGGTGGTGGTGTAATAAAGGACAGCACCTGAAATCCTTGAAAGCTGGCCCTGAGCATGTCCATGCCAACTGAAACCCTAAAAAGAGCTGGAGTTCAGTTGACGAGGAACAACCAAAGAGTCAGGAGCCAAGGAGGGAGGACTCTGCCTCTACCAAAATAGGATCTGGCTACCCGGCTCCAGGAAGGATTGTGTCTGACCAGGGAGACTGGAGTTAAAAGAAGGTATCCAGAGGACTATGTATGGGGAGATGCCTGGCTTTAGCAGGGACTGTGCCTACCCAGAGGGAGAGACCCCAAGTGGCTGGACTGTATCTCTGTATGGTGGGAAAAAACACTGTAAATAAAAGGCACTTTGTTGGCACATCCGGAAAGAGACAAGGACTCAATTGCTGGGTTTTAACGACCTCATTCTTTATTCAAATCAGAATTAGGCTAGGTGAGGTAACTTGCCTATTGAAATTTCAGGTCCAGTACCCTAAACCAACCAACAGGTTATCTTATAACTGACTGGACTTGGCCTGGATGTGCCCTTTGGTACAACCAACGTCTCCCTTTTGTTCTCCAGCCAGAGGTTGTGCTGAAGGGGACAGTGTCATTTCTGACTGGAGTAAGGATGTGGTGCCAAAAGATTGGGGACTGTGCCTGTCCTTTCCCTCCTTCTGAGACACCCTTCCCAGGCGACACCAGCACTTGCCTTGCCCTGCTTCTGCGCCAGGTGTCGCCTCCCCATCTCTTAAGGAGATGACTCCACCAACTACTTGCTCATCTATTACAACATAACAGTACTGGACCCCTGCAAGGGTGCGACAATGAATATGAAGCAACTACACCCTTCCCCGTTGTCAACTAACAAGCCAAATGTACCAAATTTCCATAGAGGGGCTGTGAGGAAGGTGAAAGTCAGGAGACTGAGTTTGCCAATAAAGTCTTCTGTAAAATTCCTTCCTGGCCCCCCCAAGGTGGCCTTCCAAAAACCCACAGTGCCTCAGGGAGTGGGGGGGGGGGGCTTGCTGCTCTGGCTCCCACCTCTGAATGAGGAGGGAGCCTCCAGGTTTGCAGAGAAGCCCCTTCCCCTGATGGGGAGGGCCCTTTCAGCCTGACTCCTAGGTCACCCCGTTGCTAGGGGTGACCTGCGCTGGGCTCGGCTTTCTTTTCCTGCTGGCCCAGCCACCTCACACTTGCTCCTGCTGCAGCAGCATTTGCTGCAGCAGGAATGCAGCCATTTTCCCCACCCTTGCCTCTCCCCTACCAGGGAGTGCGACAAGGGCCCCGCTGGTCATTGGTCCTGGTGGGCCATGGGCTATAGGTGAAGATCCTGCATACGCCTGGGTCTTCAGGGCTGGAACCTGATGTTACTTGATGTCGTGGCCCCTGTTACAGATGGAGACAAAGTAGCTCAGGCAATAACTTTTATTGGCCAAACGTCTGCTGGGGAGAGGATGCCACCTTTTTTCAGACTGTTTACATGCTTGAAAATTGGCCCTGCACTATCTTATGAAGCCTCATGAAGTACGGCAATGGCTAACTCCTTGGCTGAGGTCAAAGGTGCTTCAGCAGGAGATGATAGGGCCTGATGCCAACAGGAGGCTCTGGTGATTTGGAGGAGGGGAAGCGACCCTCAAAATAGAGGAAGTGAGGGGTTCTAGTTTTTGAAAGACTTAAGAATTCCACTGCAGGGTCAGAACGGATTAGGAGGCAGCATAGGCAGCATTTTGTCACAGCCTCCTCTGCTGTAACTCCCTACATGTGGCATTTTGCCACCAGAGACTGCAGAATACCATAGAAATGTTGAGCAGAGGGGAGGTGAACTCTACCTGCATTTCTCTATGGCAGGGCAGAGAGGCCCTTCAGTCTGGGATAACATTATACATGAGCACTATTCCTATATTCATTCATTAATTCATTCATTATTATTATTATTTTATTATGCCACTTTCCCACGAGCTGCTGTGGCACCGTGGGATCTTGTGCTGTTCAAATCTAGTGCAACTCCCATCTCCTGGGAAATGGGGGAGCGCAGCTCTCACTCAGGCAACCTAGCGCAACAGACAAGGTAGGATTTCACTACCCCGTCCATTGCGCTAGTTTGCCTGCATGAGAGCCGCACTTCCACATTTCCCGCGAGATGGGAGCTGCGCTAGATTTGAATTGTGCCAGCTCCCGTGATGCCGCAGCAGTTCGTGGGAAAGCAACCTTATTATTATTATTATTCTACCGGAAAAAAATAAAACCTCAAAAGTCAGGTTGCTCAATTCAGGAATAAAACCAGGAAGCCGGAATTATTTATACAGGGCTGTCTGACCCCACAAACAATCCCTGAATAAGAAGGTTTTTTTTCAGAGGTAATGAATGTGTAGACGTACCCAGAGACTTGAAAATCTTCGAGGACTTTGACACCACAGTTGGCTTTCATTAAGCCATGAGCCCAGGGAGGAATGAAGTATAGCTCCCTAGGTAGCAACTGGATAGGCCTGCACATTAATCAACCTGTAAAATAAACTGATTGACACTGAAGTCTGTCCGGTGACTGCTATGAGACCTAGAAGGGCAGAAGCTTAAGTACACGTCTGGAAATACCAGCAAAGTATAAACCCAGACTCTTTCCTTGCAAAATAAATTGTGTTGACCCTGCAGTCTTCCCCAGAGGTTGTTTGATAGACCAGGCTAGCAGAGGCTGTGGCATTGGGAGGAGGAAAGGTAGCAGCCGTACAGGAATTGGAAACAGAATAATATCCCGAGGCAGGAGAAAGGCTTGGGGATATTCCAGCATTCAGTTAATTTTCGAAGGTGTTTCTCCCCACCCCCCACCCCCCTTTAGCAGCCTGGAGATGCAAAAATGTCTCTCTGCCATCCTTTACCCACCCTGTTTATCTCCAGAGTTGAGCACATAGAGACGGACAGTAGAGGCCCAGAAAAGTTTGGAAGGTGAGATAAGAGAAGTGAGCAGTGTAGCGACATAGCCTGGGGGACCCAAGCTCCTTGCGTCACCTAAGGGTAAGATAAAAACAGACAGACAGCATCGAGGCACCTCCCTGGCCTGACCCAGGGTGGGAAACAGCAGACACCACTCCCCAGGTCGGGACGGGGTGCTGAACCAACCCGCCTGCACCCCTGGTGGCTGAAGAGCCATCCCAAGACCTCCACATCCTGGGTAGGCTGGGAAGGGGGAATCAAAACAAACGTGCAGCCAGCCCTACTTCTGCCTGCTCCAGGTGCCCCACCCCTGCCATGACGTGCAGCCATGGTAACCAGCCATGGCAGTCATAAATGGATGAGAGGATGGTGCTTATTTATTGGTCAAGGGGTGGAACTTGTCCCCCTTTGCCTCCTAGAACTTGTCCCCCTTTGCCTCCTAGAGATACGCTGACTCTTGACGGTAGTGTAGTCTAAATTACTAAATGTGTCAGACTTGGGCATGAATTTCAACCTTGGTTTACTGACTCCTTCCTTCAAAGACAGCAATGGTAAATGAGCTGTGGGAACAGGGAAACCGTGTAACAAAGAGGCTTTGGGAGGTTTGACTAATTTTGTAGCTGCATGAATTACTTTCTGGATTCCTAAAACACATTAGTCCTTGGACTAAGGCTCACTCCTCACTGGTTTCACGTTTGCTATGGATGTTTCACACAGGAATCATGTCTTATATTTGTACATACTATATTTTTCATGAGTATTTCTTCCCCTGATTCTTAAATAATAAAAATGACATGCATTGGAAACAATGGCGTAGCAAGGCTGGATGGCCTGGGCTCATGTCCCAATTATGGGCCCTTCTTAGAGTAAGGGGGTATGGCCTCCCTAAATGGTGGCCCTCCCAAGACTTCTGACTCTCCCACTGCAAAGGTTGTGGTTTCGCCCTAGCTCCCAGCGATGCCCCTCAGAGCAGCAGTAACCCCACCATGATGAATGTTTTAAGAGTTGACAGGGCCATTACGCCACCCTTCTGAAACCTTTATTCTTGGTGAGGCACTTTGCAAGCATCCTGAGCTAGGGCTGAAACCAAAATTCCACCACAGTTCTAATTTTGACGGAACCGGGCAATTTCTACACTTCAGTCGGAATTTGGATCAGGTGGTATTCTCATTGCAATGCCAATCAGAAGAATCAAATTACTTATAGCAATTTGTGCATGTGTGAAATGGCTTCTGCCCTACACCAAAGGTGTCTGCCCCTTTAGTGTAGGGCAGCGGCCATTTTGTGCATGCTCAAAACGGATGCAGCCATTTTGTGCATGTGCAAATCCTTTGGTCAGGATTCCAACAGACATTTCAGTTCCACAGAACTTTTCCATGAAATTGGAATGGTTGTCTCGAACCAGACTTAGAGTAAGCATCGCTAGAAAATTTTCAGAGTGAGTGGGCAGAAAATCTAGCAGTGCTCACCTAATTTGCTTTTTGACAGTAAAACTTGGGAACTTGACTTCTCAGAAAGAAACAAACAACAACTCACTGTTCAGGCACAAAATGGCCATCACCCTTAACCAAAAGGACAGCAATATAATTGCTGTCCTTTTGGTTAAGGGCAGAGGCCATTTTGCACGTGCACTTGATTTTTTTTCCTCTTGCTGAAAACTGGGTGAATCAGTTCCAATTCTAGGTTCCACCTGGGATGAACCAAGAACCAGGATTTTGGCAAGGATACTCACTTTTGGGAGCTCTCATTTCAGCGCTAGTGGTTATTTGCAGAAGGTGCCCCCTAGACACCAGGGCCCAGGCTCAACTAATCCGCCTTGCTCCATGATAACTACACCCTTGACTAGAAGATACAAAATAACAGCTGGAAGGAAAAAGCTCTTTGAAATGGAGTCCCTGATTCCATTTAGCTAACAGATTCCTTTAGACGTATGTTGTTTCCAAGAGGGAGACATTCCCCCGCCCCTCCTCAACCTCTCTAATGACTTTTCCACAGTCTTGTTCTGTAATAATCCCTTCAGGGAAAGGCAGAGGGGTTGGGGGTGGGAGAGTACAATCTGTAATATCCCCATGAACATCGTGTGCCGAAGTTGCCCTTCAAGCTTAGCAGTGACTTTGTTTTTTAAGTAATTATAGAGGGATAGACCTCCCAAAGCAATATTAATTGCTGCCTACTCTCTTTCCTCATATGGATGATCATTAATGGTCATAAAACAGAGACAAAGACAAAATTTCATCAGCTCTCCTTGCTAGATATACAGACTTAAAGTTAGAAGAGAATAGTTTTACTTCTTCAACTCGTAAGGAAGCTGCCAGATTTTGCTTGCTGTTCCTCGGTATCTAGTATGCAAATGCCAAATGAGTTTTGCTTAATTCCTTAGCTTAATGGCAACAACAGCTAGAGTCCCTAGACTGTGTTGAAGTTGTGAACTTGTGGTTGGATTTAGCTTGCATTTCCCAAAGAAGGTAATATATGCTACAGAGAAATAAATAAGAGAGGGGAGAGAAATGTGGGAACCATTTCTGAATAGGACTGAAACAAGAATCATTCAAATTCTCACAAGATTCTCACGAGAAAACAGAAATGTTACAGAGATGTCGACAAGATCTCAGTAATATTTTGAGATCTCGCAAGAATCTGGAGAATTTTTTTTAAAAAGTTCTACACGTGCGAAAAGGATACTCAATAACAAACAATAAGGTTTTTGATTTTTAAAAGGCAGATTTGGGCAAATTAAGGAAACTAATTAGGGAACTAAATTGGACTGAAGAAATTCTGAGCCGTAATGTGGAGAATGGCTGGAATTTCTTCAAGTTCAAGGTTAAGAGGATTTCTGAAATTTGCATGCCTAGAAAGGGGAAATATCTCGTAGGAAGGCATTCTAGACTCAATTGGTTGGATAATCTTATCAAACAGGATATCAGGAATAAGCAGAGAACCTATAGGGAATGGGAAAATGGGCTAATTAGTAAAGAAAAGTATGTCCATGAGGTTAGAATATGTAGGAATAAAGTAAGACTTGCTAAAAGTCAAACTGAGCTAGACCTTGCCCAGAATATTCAACTAAAGTATAAGAGTTTTTATAGTTACACAAATAATAAAAAGAAACAAGAAAGGAACAAGTGGGGACACTGGTAACGATGGAGTAAAGATCGATGATAATATAGGCATGGTCCAAATTCGAAATGAATACTTTTTTAATAAGGATGAAGATAGGGACCATTGGTTTGAAGAAGGGGTAGTTGATGATGAATGTGGGGTAATGAAGATTATCTCAGTACAAGTGGAGGAAAAACTCAAAGTACTTGATATATTCAAATCAGAAGCATCAGATAATCTGCTTCCAAGAATATTGAAGGAGCTAGCACATGAAATTTTAGGCCCATTAGCTATGATATGTAATAATTTAATTAATTTAGGAGTGGTACAAAGGGTGTCTTTAGACATAACAACAATGGGTGTCTGAATGTGTGTGACCTTGATATGAACACTGGTTTGGCCCTGTGTTCACCATGTGGCGCTGCTTAGATACACAGTCCATCTTGAGGCAAATTGGTGTTTTGCTCGCCACCCGATCTCAGCACGCAAGCACTACTGTCTCATTCCTGTGTTGTACCTGGTTCTCAATGAGATGTGCGAGAATATCAAGACTGAGTTTCAGCCCTATTCCTGAAGGCCTGATCTTTTTTTAAAAAAAAAAACCCACCAAAACTTCATGTTAATTTCAGTGTCACTAAATTATATTAATCAGAGGTTTGAACTGGGCAGAAACTTTCAGCCTGAGCATGCTTCAACCTAGAGGGAGCTTTGATCCTGGATCCAAACCTTGCAACTGAGGTTCATTACTGGGAAACGTTTGTATCGAGGCCCAGATGTAATTATGTAGCTGGCAACTTCAGTGTATAGATGTGTCTTTTAAAGCTGAAATTGGTGGTGCTGCAGGTAATACACCCACATTTTCGGGTACCATTTCAGGTATCTGAATCAGTAACCGAATGCCGTTAGAGCACTTGAAAAACCAAAATTTAATTTGCTAGGTTTTCAAGTAACCAAAATTGACTGAAAACCCCAAATAATACCCCCAAATTCCTGAAATCTATCATGATGTTGGTATTTTGGTATGCTAGTTGTCAGTATTTCAGAATAGCTGTTGTTATGTTGGGTACACAACCAAAAATTGGTTCAGGTACTGAAAAAGTACCTGAAATATTTGGTTAGATTTGGGTACTGAAAATTCAAAAGGTTTATCCTTTTTTGCAAGTACTCATTTCAGTTCTACTCTTGATCTGTTGAAGCAAGACAGTATCATTGTGAGGGAAAACATGTATGGAGTGTAGACATGTTCACCACCTTTTGGGTGAATCCTCACTAGGGCTGAATCAACACAACCCTTCAATTTTCATGGAATGTTTCTGCATCTTTGGAACGTTGGGAAGAATTCTGCTGCAGATTTAAGCCATGCTGGAATTCCAACCGAAGTTCCGATGGAATGATTCCGCCACCTACCATGCCCACACAAATGGTTGTGGCTGTACTAATGGCGGCACCCTACACTGCAACACTATTACTATTTTGCACAGGGGTAGTATGGCTGCCGCCATTTTGTGCACGCACAACAAGAGGCAGAATCAATCCAGTTGTGGCACAATGTAGATTGGGTTATATTCCGGTTTACATTTCACCAGATCAATCGGAATGGCCAGATCCAATCAAATACAGAATTAATCCCCAATATTTCTCCAGCCCTAATTCTCACCTGAATTTTGGGAATGTTTTGGGCCACCTTTAAACAGGCAACACATTCTGCTGAATTATGTGTCTAGGATCATTGTGGGTAATGTTTGTTTGTGTGTTTGTATCAAGCCCTTTATAAGCTGATCTGGATCATTCAACTTCTATTTACTCTTTGTTTGGTTATTAATTGGTTATTAATTATAATTATTTCACCAGCATAGTTTCTGGTGATGAATGGTTGTGATTAGGGACCAGTCCCTGCCCTAGAATAGAGAAGATGAAGGGGAACATAGAGAGACAGGGATACATTCATGGAACTGAGAAGTTACAGCTGCACGTGCTTAGCTTAGTTACAAGGCAAGGAGAAGAATCCTGAAGCATGAGACAGCATCCGGAGTACCATAAATGAGGAATCTCTGGGGATGAGGCGGCGCTAGGGAAAGTCTGACAGAAGAGGTAGTTTTTTTAAAGAGGGTTTTTATGATCCAGAGGGATGAAGGAAAGCATATGTGCTGAGGAGTTCCACGTATAGGGAGCAGCGGGAGTGAAAGGGAAGAAAATAGCATTTTATAGAACCCAAACTCGACAGCTGTCTACTACTGTCATTTCATTTTGTTCTTTTTGAAAGGCTTTCTTCTTAACTCTTTTCTGCAAGGCAACTGAGCGAGGAACGGAACTTTGTGTTAGTTTATTTGTTCTAGAGTTCTTTTGCCCTCTTGGCAGCCAGCTAATTCATTTTCTAATAACTGCCTCCTCAATATGAAATGTAAGCAGCAAAGTAAAAATGAAATATACTACAGAATGTCCTCGTGTAACCTGGCTATGGAATCCATGCAATCCATGGGTCCAGTACAAGGTCTGTGCATCAGGTGTGTTCATTGTGTGCACCTGGCAAAACATGTGTGCAACACATGCACATCTGGTACATGCAAGGAGTTCACCCAGTGTCTGCAGTGCACAAGATTTGCATACACATTGCATGTACATGCACTGTGACATATGGGTGTGTGGACCTTGGATTGACCCAAACATTAGGAAAGTGGTCAACAAAGAGTGCATTTTGGGATGTCTTTGAAACAAGAAGTACTGAGAGCATTTCAAAGGGGCGGGGGTGGGTATTATTTTGCTCAAGGTTTAGAAAGGTTCATTTAAGGCTGAAAGGAAGGAAATTTATCCTTGCAAGAATCTCATGAGAATCTTGCAACCCTGGTGAGATCTCATGAGATTCTCAAGAATTTCAAAGATACTAAAAAATGGTCCTCAAAAATTATACTCATTTTTTTTGCAAATGCGCAAAATGGCCACACATGTGCAAAACGGCCTTGGTGGCCATTTGGGGGCATTTTCAAATCATTTTTTAACTATTTTGAAGTTCTCAAGAAACGGGTTCGGGTACACCCCCAAAATGCATCTGGAGGTGTGGAGGTGCTGAAGGTGCATGACGGTGTCAGCATATTACTGGTTTTTTTCCCTTATGGGGATCTTAATATTTTTTTATAATTTTACATTTTGTTCATTTATAACAGTAGTCTATGGTGCTTGTATGTATACATTGTATCACCAGTAGACCAAGTATTATAATTGATTCCTATATAAAAGATTTTTATACAGAAGTACATTGGTTGTGCAGTATTTGCATTTGCTTTTGTTCTCTCTTCTTTCTTCACCTTGATTTGTAGGGACTTTGTTAGGGATAGGCAAACGCGGTTTGGAAGTTCGGACTGAACTCGACCAGTTCGGTCGACCAAACCCAACTTCCGAACCGAACTCGATTTTCAAACCGAGCCGAATTTCCGAACTCGCCTCTGTTCGTCCATCCCTAAAATATAATATTCCATTTAGTTCAATGGGGTTTGAATTTCAAAACTTTGTTCGGAAGTTTGGAGTTTGGACCAAACTTGAATAGTTCGGTCAACCGAACCAAACTTCCAAACCAAACCAAATTTCCGAACTCAGTTCTGTTCGCCCATCCCTAGACTTTGTCCCTTGGGAGAGAGATTTTTTGCCCTTAACATTTGTTACTTTGAATCTTGCGAGAATGCCGAGTTCTCAAGATGAGAAATTCTCATTGAGAAGCCTATTCTCAATGAGATTTTCGAGAAGGGTGAAATCTTGTTTCAGCCATAGGTTATTCTTTGAATGCCTTCCATAGCCTGGTTAATAGAGGTATCCAGAATATAACACTGGACTTTATGTAGTCGCTCTTTGAGCTTTGTAATGCACTTTGCAATTAAATGAATCTGGTTTCAGAGCTTAAAGCAAAGCTTTACCATTTTGGCCTGTCTAGGACACCTGCATGGAATGTCTAGGACATTCAGTGGAATTTTCAGTGGGGTCGATCCCATGCCCTGCATGCACTGCGCAGTACATGTGCACGTGTGCCCATTGCAAATTCATTGGGCCATGCACAAGCCGCACAGGACCTGCACAGATCCTGCATGCAGGAGGTTTGGGACTGCAACCATTGGCAGAAAATACACATGATGCTTACTATGTGTTCAGGATTAGCAACATGGACAATCATGAAAACATAGGACAGCGATGACAAGAGTTAGATCGTGATCTTGCTGACCCTGGTTGCAGGGAACAGTGATGAGGAGCTGAAGAAACAGTGTCGGGTCCCCCATGCGTCTCCAGCCACTCATTGCTCCAAGGGAACTTTGCTAGTGCAAGGTCAAGGTTAGTCCTCACAATGGTTACATGCAAGCATTTGATACAGATATTGGTTCAGCATCTGCCAAGAGTTGGGAATGCGCGGTGACTGCATACCAGACACAGAGCAGGAAAACTGTGGCGGTGAATACACATTACAATAAACACACTTTTGCAGCTAACCATCGTAACATAAAAACACATCAGTCAAGGAGCTCCAGAATCTCATCTTGCTGTGTTACATTTTCAAAGTTCTCAACACAGCACGGTGTTGAATATTTTACTTTGAGCACCTGCTTACATGCTTTCTTGGACAGGTTATTCTCCAGCGTGTTGATCTTGAACTCGAAGCAAAAAAAGGCACAAATGTCTACGAAACGCAGTTATTTGCATGCATGCAAAGGAATGGTCCAACAATTCTGTGGATCCTTATTTCCTAGGAATAACATCACATTGTCTGTTGCCATTGTAGTATTAAGTGAGAACACTGAAGAGAAGTGCCAAAAGGAATCTTTAAAGCCGTTTTACGAACATCTGTCATTTTGTTTAAGTACGGAAAAAAAATGAGTTTGGGTAGAATGAAAAATTAGTTTTAAAATGGAAAGTATTAGCACCTTTTGAAGAATATTCTTTATTATGGAACCTTTTACTGTATGTGGGGAGAACTTGCAGCCCTCTTTTTATGTCTCTGTAACCACCCCCATTGTGACTTCATCCCTGGTGTGGAACTGAGAGGAGTCGGCTTAGACAAGAGCACAAAAAGGGTGTAATGAATCATGAAATGAGCCCATTTTATTCAATAAGACACACTCTGAGCTTTCTTTCCATGTGAAAAAACTGGCCATTCACACAGAAATGGCCTGCAGAATTTTGCATTGAAAGGAACCCGGAAAGCAATGAGGCATAGGTGATCAAAATTCTGTTGTGGTTCATGATATAATGAGATTCAATTAAACAATGCTTGTGTCTTGGCAGTTGGTTTAATGCAGACTATAATGGAGGAGAGGAGTAAAAAGTTTTTATTCTGAAAATGTCATTGATTCCTTTGTCTAGTACATTATACATACTATGTGTGTATGAGCTGTTTCCATTGCCCCCAATAAAACTGCAGGCGTATAGTACAGCTCATAACAAAGTTCACAATGACTTATGAAAAATAAACAGTCAGCACTATATACAAATTATCAGTAACAATTACAAAATATGCTACATTCACATTGCAGTGTATTAAACCCTGTTTGTCATTGTGTATTATAACTTATACGATAGCATGGCAGGAATAATAATAACAGTTTTATAAGACTTGCACAGTAGCATGTGCTGTTCAGTACTCAACTTTGCAAAGAAAAACTTATGCAGTTTATATTACTAAAGCATATACCATAAGTTAGAGAAGAGATAACTAAGAAGAGATACAGTGGACGTTTACAAAGCCATGAGTGGTGTCATGCAAGCCAATAGGGAGTGCGACCCTCTAGGAAATGATTTGGCAGCAGATTTAAAATTAAGGTGGAAACAAGAAGCTAAACTGCTGCTTGTGAGAAATTTCACCATATCGGGAACTAGGAATAATTTCCTGACTATTTCCCAATACCAGTGTGATTTCTTGATTCTCCCAATTCCACAAGATACCATCCTGATTTACCAACTTTCTGGTTGCCATGGACCACTGCCTGTTGCCATTGACCATGTATCGCATTGCTGAGGGTACCATTGTACTTCCAGTTTTGTTGTTTCCACAGTTCTGGGCCAATCACTGTGCAAATAGACCAACCTTAACCTCCCCACCTCCCAATGCCCCTTAAGCTCCACTCCAGTGCCTCCAATCAGAATTATTGTTTTATGTTGATACCTTTGCTTTAACCAATCTACAACTGGATTGCCAGTTAGTAAAGGAATCTGCATACCAACCAATGAGTAACAAGGAAGTACAATGGGAAATGGAGAGCAAGAAATGCAATGTTGTGTCAATATTACCTTGAGGATGGACTATTGCAACATGCTCTACATGAGGCTACCCTTGGTGACGGTTCGGAGACTGCAGCTGGTGCAGAATGCTTACTTACTTTACTTTATTGACGGCACTGGCTTTCGCCATGGCCCAACCAACAAAATGCAGTGGCCCTTCTTCTTACAGGGGTGGGCTGCCATGACCACATTACACTAGTACTCCATGCTCTGCACTGGTTGTCAGTAGTCTTCCGGGCCAGATTCAAGGTGTTGGTTCTTACCTATAAAGCCGTAAATGGCCTGGGACCCACCTACCTGTGGGATCGCCACACTCTCCGTGTCCTGGATCGGCCTCTGTGGTCCACCAGGAGCGCCCTTCTTGAAGTTCCCCAGGTGGCGTGGGGGACTACAATAGAGAGGGTGTTCTTGGTGGCAGCACCCAGGCTGTGG
The DNA here is from genome assembly GCA_003113815.1 of Sphenodon punctatus. NCBI lineage: Eukaryota > Metazoa > Chordata > Lepidosauria > Sphenodontia > Sphenodontidae > Sphenodon > Sphenodon punctatus. The sequence continues at coordinate 785,372 of QEPC01014730.1, read as the reverse complement.
AACTCCCTTCCGGTGAAGGCCCAGGTGACCCTGGACCTCACCTCCATTCGTCGTAGTTGTAAGACTTGACTGTTCCACCAGGTCATTGGTGAGGGGGATGGGTAGGGTGGGCTGGGAGGGGAAGGGGTTCTTGTTCTCTGTGGCACCCTCATTAGTTTTAATGGGGTTTGTTTTTTGGGTTTTAAATGTTTTATTTGTAAGCTGCTTCAAGCTGCTTGATTGCTGGAGAGGCAGGGTATAAAAATGTATAATAAATAAATAAATAAATAATACCCCTTGGGATTTAAAATGGATGGCAAAGGTGGTAAACGGGATCCCGGTAAGCAGAAAGTAGATAAATTTAAAAATGAAATGTTTGTTGAGATGTTACCGAATAGCAAGAGGTTCTCGGTTCAACTGAGATGATATCGGGAAGCAGGATTTCAGTGAGATTTCCTGTTTTGGAAAAATCTCATTTCAGCCCTATTTAAAACAAATCAAAGGAAGTATTTTTTCCACTCCACTTACAGTTAACCTGTGGGACTCCTTGGCAGAAGATGTTGTGAAAGCCAATAGCATAACAAGGTTTAAAAAAAGATTGGATAAGTTCTTAGTGGATTGGTACATAATTGGTGTTAGGTATGTGACCGCTTTTAATTATTTATTTATTTATTTATTTATTTATATAAATTTATATGCCACCCCTCCTGCTAAAGCAGCTCGGGACAGCTAAAAAGCATAAAAATACAATACAATATAATAACTAATACAAATATAATATAAATATATATTAAACATTTATGTCCACATGGAGGTCGTAAAAAAACCCACATCAAACCCTACCACCCTAACACAGCGCATAGCCTGGATGAAAGCCAGACTGCAAGGGGTCCAGAAAATTGATGTGGTCCAGATGCTCCTGCAGCTTCCAAGCCGTGACCCATTCAATAACCTTCCCTAAAAAGAGAACATTAGAGACTGGCCAATAATGGGTGAGGGACTCAATGTCAAGCAATGGTTTTTTGAGCAGAGGCCACATCACCACCTATTTGAGGCAACTTGGCACTCTGCCCTCCAAAAGGGAGGCATTGATCACCCCTGCCAGCAACAGCCTGAGCGTCTCCTGGCTGGCCTTAACCAGCCAGGACGGGCATGGCTCCAGTTCGCAAGAGATGGCTCTGACCGCCCCAAGAACATCTCCCTTATCATTGTGTAACACCCACTGAAACTGATCCCATAAAATTGGACATGGCGGGGCTTCCATAACATTTGGCTCTCTTATTGTAATAAATGCGGTGTCGAAGTCATGGTGAATACGAGCGATTTTATCCACAAAGTAAACAACGAACATGTCACAGAGGGCACTGGGGAGTGAGTAGCAAGATATTGATCACTCCTTGAAGACCTGTTGTGCACTTCACTGAAGCAAACAACTGAAGCTGGCCGTAGTTAAAGACAGGATGCTGGGCTAGATGGACCATTGGTCTGACCAATGCAACACCGTTTATGGTTTTAAACATATATTGCATGAGGAATCAAGGAAAATATGTTAACTGATATAATTTATTAATCGCTGTATATCTATATCTGTAGATCTATCTTAGATGCTTTCGCAACCTGCCTTAGGGTGGTGTCTGCGTACCGCCCAATTACTAATGCATTTATCTTCACAACACCGCTGGGTTGAGAGGGCAGTACTAGTGTGTCACCACTGAACAGCTAGGGAAGTGAAGTACAGTGAGAAGAAGAGGTCTACATGAATGACACTCTTAAGTCACAATGTGACCCACCCCTGAGTGACTTGCCCATGTCAGACATGATGTGTATTGCACAGTAATGAGCTGAACTTTGGATGAAATCAAATGAAACACTAGACCACATTAGCCTTCACCAGGCATGTTCCCACATGCCCATCTATTAAGTGTCCGCCATGAGGTCTTCATGTAATCACCAGAGAACAACCACTCATGTCGGAATCCAGGGACATCGCAGGCCCAACGTGCGGATTAATGGGCACCCATTTGACTGTATCCGCACCTGTATCCAAGTCTGCCAGCACAATCGAGTCGGGCCTAGCGCGCCCACCCAGCTGAGAGGTGGGCCTGCCAGCAATCTTCCTCTATGGCCCACCTCTCAGCTTAGAGGCAGGCACGCCAACAATCTTCCTTTCCGGGCCTGCCTCTCAGTTGAGGGCGGGTATGCTAACGATCTTCCTCCCTCGCCTGCCTAGCACTGGGAGGAGCCTGGCTGTGGAGCTACTGATCCCTCCCTGGGGACTCTGGGGTTTTGTGCTGGGACTGGCACTGGCTGTGAGGTAGCAAGAGACACATCCCTTTCCCAATCCCTCCCTCTGCCCTAGCTGGATTAGCCCCTGCAGTGACTGTTCCTCCCAACCCTCCCTGGGAGCAGCCCCTGATGCCCCACCTATGCTCTCTCTCACCAGTCCCCAGCTGGGAGGCAGGATTGTCTCTTCCTCGACATTACTTTTATTAGGAAGTAACTCAAGACCTTTATCTGGAGAACTTTTTTTTGCCAATGGCCTAGAATGCAGACAGGCAGCAGGAGGCCAGGTGATTGTGGGCTCTATCCCAGGCGATCTGATCACCTAAGAAGGAATGGTTGTAGGGTGGTGGCAATGGGTCGTAGGTATCATGGAGAGGGGGGGGCTTGGACTTTCTAGGGGATGGGGATCCCTTTGCAATCAGCCTGAGTGCTGCTACAAAAGTTTTAGAGTGGGTGTGGGAAGGAGTGGAACCAGCACTCTCTCCCCCATCCCCCGCCCACTCTGAAAACTTCCTAGTGCCACTTAGGCCACTTGCAAAAGGCTCTCACCAAGAAAGAAGTGTTCAGAGTGGGCGGGGCTGGAGAGATGGCCCTGCCCATGTCCACCCTTAAAATGGTGAGAGAGGATTGCTGCCACTGCAGAGGTGGGTGGAAAGGTGTTTAGGGAGCAGTGGGCAGGGCTGACACTTTTACACAGGGTAGCCAAGGATGACTGGGAGCCCCTGAGATAGGCTCCTGCTTGGGGGTTGGAGGCTGCCTGGGATCCCCAGTGGCTGGGGGGAGGGGGAGGTGTGCCAGCTCCTGAGGCTTGTGGTAGCAGCCTGTGGTGGGGCCCATGGCTGCCCTACTCTCAGCAGCTCCTGGGCACTCTCCCAAGCAGCGGTGCTGGCATTTCCCAGGATCCCCACCCCCACCCCAGAGCAGTGACATGACTCTCAGTGAGATCTCTCCCTGCACCCACAGCAGCGGATTCTAGCAGGGTTCCTGTTTGCTGACTGACCCTCTCGAGTGGTGGCAGGTGGAAATGGGAGCTCTGGACCAATCAAGGTAAACTCTGCCCCACCCCCCTGGAGATCATGCCCTTTCTCCCTTAACGGGCCCCATAATAATTTGGACATGAGCCCAGGCCTGCCCCAGCTTTGCTATTTTACGGTGGCACCAAAGGGCGGGGGGTGGGGGGCTTGTCAAGAACAGATAGCTGAGGTATTTGTTTAGCTCTGACATGAGTATGAAATGCCTTATTTGTTAAAGATAATTCCCATGAACAAATATCTGAATTTATCTCTGCCACAGATGCAAAATTGGCAACTTTGTTTAATTACTTATTTTTTGTATTTCGGTTACATTGGTATTTTGTGTTCAGTATGTGGGACTATAAGGCACTAATCGGTAGTGAAGCACCAAATACTGAAATTCGAAAGTGACCTAAATGGCTGCTGGAAACAGCAAATGAAGTGAGGAGTGAATAGCATTTTGTATGTCCTTCATTAAAATGAATACAAGCACACTGAATTAATAGAATTAATCGAATTTTACTGAATACTCCTTTCAGCCCTGCTGTCTCTCCATTTGCCTGCTGAGATCACCTACCTTTCTTGTTTTAGAAATACCTAGGAGATGAAAGTATTAAAGATTTAAGAGATGTGAGTAGGTATGAAGGTGGGATATTATTTGCCTTAAATGAGAGCAGGTGCTCTTGTTCTGTTGGGAAATACCATCATTTTTTACATTTTCCGTGATTTTTTGCTATTTTCTGCCATTTCAGTAGTTTATTATTATTATTATTATTATTATTATTTTATTATAAGCATTTGTATAGCACCAGCTATGTACCTGGAGCTTTACAGAACAATTACCAGAAATTACAAAAAAATACCAAATATTACCAGAAATTACTGAAATTATGGAAAATCACAAAGATGCCAGTAGATTTCCTCCTCATGCGAATGAAGGCGAAAAAGCTTTTTCCATCAGAAACAGCACTCAGAGATTTTTCATTTCAGCTCTAGTTGATACTAATGGTTGTGGTCTTCCTGTAAGCTAAGATACAGGCTCTTTAAGAGCAGATTATTCTATCTGCAGAGTAGCAGAACAGGAGAGTGAGGCTAGCCCAAGATCTGCAAAGTCATCGAATGCTTTGGACTTTAAAGGTTAACGTTTTCCTCTTGTTCTCAGCAGGCATTGCTGAGGTAGCAGTCAGTGCCTTAATTCATGGCACAAAGCGCCGGGATGGTGCTATAAGGCTCTTGTGGTAGGATATTAGTTGTGTGGTTTAATGAACACAGAGTTCCCAGCATGCAAACATAATCTATGATGGGATGCCTCTTGGCATCTCTGCATAACTATCAGAAGATGGATAGCATTTTAGAAATGCTTATGCCAGTCTTTCTTCATACTTTTTTTTTTTTTAATGCTGGACTTCTACCTGCATATTAGCTTCAGTGAGACCAAGGCAATCCTCTGTTTAGCTCACCCACACACCAAGTTTGACAGTTTAATGTCCACAGCTTCTGCCTTGTCCTCACTGTGCTCAGTGATGCCTGCAGCGGATCACTTTTAAACTGGAGCAATTGAAGCAGGATCCTTGAGGAGTCTTGCTGGATAGAACTTGCTACGGGCCTCAACTCCTTAGATGCTGAGCGAGATGGCATATGGTCAGGGAGACTGCAAAGTACAGTATAAAGAAACTTTGATTTTGCCTCTAACTTTTAGACGTGACGTCTTTGCAGAGAAAACACTAACTACAAGTCAGAGGGCAGCAGGTTATCAAACCAAATTAAAATTGGAAGTTAAAGAATGAAAATCCAAGGATATTTCCCTCCACCTCCGGGCAGAACACCAGTTCCAGTGCACAGCTGACTCTGACCTTACCTTCTTCATTTTTTAACATTCTTAAATAGAGAAAGCAAATAAGTAGCCCAGGGGCATCTCTCAGAGAGAGGTTTGATTTACAAATAATTATTTGGATCATGGTCAGCATTACCCGAATCATTTCTAGGCATACTGTTGCATTCTTTAAACATTTTTACCCAGCTTAAATGTGTCTGATCTATCTTTGCAAGATTCAGTTAGTCATTTCCATTATGAAAGGGCAATTTAATGTTCTGCTGAAATTCTGTGATTATTACCCATGTTATTTCCGCAAATGTCATTATATCAGCTGCCATTCTTATCGTCCCACATAATGCTGAGGTAACGGTTTCTTTCGCTTATTCCAGCAATACTCAACAGTGTCAGAAAAGTTCTCTGCTGCCCTATTCTATACATTTTGCACTAACACGACTCTGGTGGAAATTCCTGTTGCCCTGTCCAGGCCCCCTCTACTTACATTGACTGCAGTGGCAGATGAGGATGCTCAGGATTTGACGGCATGAGACCCCCAGCTGCACTCACACCAGCCAGCATTTAGACTACCCATTGGAAAACATGCGCCTCATTCTTTATGATGTTGCCAAATGGTAATTCGTTATCTAGATGAGGCTGCTGACTTTGCTTGAAACCAAAAGTCGCTCTTCAGGTTGGTTCAACACTGTAGCAAGTTCCAGGGGGTGTTTTTAGACAAGTGCCCTTTTCACACAGGCACTCTACCACTGATCAAATGGGTGTTACATTTTATTATACATGTTGCAGGGTACCCATAGCGCACACTTGCTGCCCTGCAGCATGTATAATAAACTGTAACACCCATTTGATCAGTGTTAGAGTGTCTGTGTGAAAAGGACCAAGCGCCTCCCCATCCATCACCCACCCATCATGCATGTTGCAGGGCTGCATCAGGCATCAATGCGGTCCTGCAACATGGATGATGGGTGGGTAACGAGTGGGGAGGCACTTGTCTAAAAACACCCAGGGATGTTTAGAGTTGTCCGAAGAGATGTGGGCAATAATGGAAACACAAAAGGCAAGGATTAGTTCAGCCCCAGCAGCTCTCTTCATGCCAGGGCTCCCTACAGAGATCCTATTAGTGCTTCTACACTGTAAGACCCCAACCATGATTGGATCCAGAAGCTCCAGCCTCAGCACCGGTTGACAGGGCTGGAGTTGATCAGTAGCGCCAAAGGACTGATCGGAAACAGCAGTGCCAGCCTTCAGCAAGGATACTGTCCATACCGAGGAAGTGTTCAAGGGCCAGCCGTATAAATTGCGGGGCCCAGGGCAAAGCAAAAATGCAAACCCCCTGGTGGACCCACTGCCCTCCTCTGCCCCTTTGGGGGACACTCTGTGAGACCCGAGAGGTGGTCATGTTTGGTGTCCCGCTGGGAAGGAGTTGGGACCCTGCGTCCTCCCCTGGTGAAAGCGGTGGCCATTGCAGGACTCCCAGAAGTAGAGAAAATTGCAGAGTACCAGGTAGTCATCCCGGGGGACCTTGTGATAAAGCTGGCCCTGCCTGCAGCCCTGTCCCCATCAAACTTAGGCCACTTTCACTGTTACTAGGGAGTTAAGAAAACATCCATGAATGCAATCATGACTTTATTCTCACAGGAATTAGCACACATGAGAATGTACGAATCTGCTTTTATCCTGCAAGAACACCCGTCATTGTAAAAGCTACACCCGGTCATGTGTGAGTGTTCTCGTGGGATAAAAGAGGAATAGCACATTCTCAGATGTGCTGATTCCCTTGAGAATAGAGATGCGGTAGCATTCATGGACTTTCTGCCTCCTCGGTAACTTGTGAAATTGGCCTTAGTCTGGGCTTCAGCAAGGAATAACAAAGTTAGGAGCTGGTGGAACAGGGCAAATTCATTTGTCCTCCTACCCCCATTCTATTGAAAGAAAAATAAGCAATGACAACAGGTGATTTCTTTTTAAAATATACAGTTCTTAAAAGCTTGTACTGCCACAATGGAATGCTATTAATCTTAATAAATATATATATATATATATACATTCATAACAAATCTTTAAAAATACATCAAAATCCACTTTCAAATTCACTGAACTGATGAGATGTCTTAATAGCTATGCCCTTTTAAAGCAATTTGGTCATTGCCTAAGCTACCTTTGGGCCTAGCATGTTAATCAACAGGGTCATTAAAAAATGTGACCTTTTTGTGGAAGTACATTCTAACTAGCCGGGAGCACTGCACATATTTAAAGGGAAGGTCTTTTGAGTGTGTGTGTTCTCATTTGGGTGGGGAAGGGTTTGAAGCTGACCTAATGTGGCAAAATAATATAGTGTCACAGGAGCAGATTCTCAAATTACTAGCTCAGAATTATTGCAGACCAGAAGATTTAATTGTTAGTCATAAATTTTGAATGAGTTTTTTCTCATGACTGGTAAATAATAGTTCCCAGTTTACTTTTTCTACACCACTACTGATTTTGTAAGCTTCTATAATATCGCTTCTCATTCCCTTCTCTAAAACTAAAAAGCCCTAATCTTCTGTTTGTTTGGAAGCCATTCCTTGTCATGAATGATTTGCGTTGTCCTTTTCTGAGTAACTCCTTACCCATGCCCAAGATATAGTAGATTTGGATGTCCACAACTGCACACAACATCTGAGATGCAGGTGTATATAGATGTAAATAATGACATTTTGATATTGCTGGATTTATTTATCCTTGCCCCAGTAATACCTGATTGGTTTGCATTTTGAACTGCTGAACTTAGGTTTTCAGTGAACTATCTACATTAATTCCAAAATTAGAGCTGAAACTGGTATTTTTTGTACCTGTGGGTAATACCCATATTTTCAGGTACCACATCGGGTACTTGACGGATTACCTGGATACTGATCGGGTACCCAGAAGCCCCAAAAAGTTGGTAACCTCTGGTTACCAATTTTCCAATTACTGATTTGTTGTCAGGTTGGAAATCACCAATGGTACAGAAAACAAAACAAATCAGGCATGGACCAGAAGTTGACTTTCTGGAATTGGAAAATAAAATAAATACTTTTTTAAAACAAAAAATAGGCACTTGAAGTCTAAAAACTGGGACAGAAGTCAAAACTTGAAGCAAAAAAATCAGTACTGGAAGTCAACATTCTCCGACATCAGATACCCAAATTGGGTCATAATCAAGTACCAATCGGTACCCTATACCAGGTATACCTCGAAGGTCAGTTATACCAGGTATCCCTGGTTTCATCGGGTATATCTGGTTTTTGCAGGTATTCGTTTCAGCTCTATCCAAAATCATTTTCCTGTGTAGAAATAATGCTTAATGTAGAATCCCACATTACCTACATATAATTGGAATTATATTTTCCTAGGTAGATCACTTTGCACTTAGAACATAACATAAAAACAGGAAAACACATTGTCGCAAACTGTCAGGGGAGTAGGGGGAGGCGAGGGCAACTATAGAAATGGCCCAGGGAACCCAAGCAGGGGGAAGACACCAGGAAATGGAAACCTCTCAGCCAGTCTCTTAGGTGGTTCGAGACTGCTCTCATTCCTACAGCCGGGAAACCCAGCCTCAGAGTGTACGGCTCATCCTTGAGGTTATAGAAACAGGAAAAGGAGAGGGATTCCCAAGGTGAAAAGGGGGCAACGGAGTTCAAAGCACAACCATGGGGAATACCAGTGAAGGAGGGCTAGACGGGGACAGCGCCAGGGAGCAACAAGGTAAGGAGGGAACACAAGCTGGGAGAAAGGAGACCAAGCAAGGCCACGGGGGAATACAAGCTAGGGGGAATGAGACCAAACAGGGCTACAGGGAGACACACGCTTGGGGGGAAAGAAACCAAGCAGGGATACAGGGGTGGGGGCTTATAGACAACACTGGGTTAACCACACACTGCCAGTACAGACAACAGGGAGGACTGGACTTAACAATCCCAGGGTAGGTACTAAAGGTTGCACACAGGGAGAGACAAGGGCTACACTGAAGAGACATACGATAAGGACAGAAGGGTGAAGGACCTCACTCACACACACCAGGGAACCAACAGCCCTCAGGGAGGGAGGCAAGGAAGGATCCAACAGATAAAGGGAGAAGAAGGGACGGTCCACAAGATGGCTCGCACCATCTTGTCCACAAGGAGGTAAGAGCAGTTGCTCCCACAGCTTCCTGTGGCCACACCACGGATGATATGCTACCCTGTGGCCAATCAGGAAGCCGGGAGCCAAGGCCAAGGAGACAGGACAGAGCTGGGGAAGGGTGTGGCAACACAGCGGGGTGGAGGCACAAAAGAAAACACAGGAATCTGGACCAGGTCTTAACACTGCCCCAAATGGCACCAGCCCTTGAGGCAGTGCTCCAGATCCTCCAGGGCCAGGGGTTCAAGACCCAGTCCTGACACAAACATGTGTTTTAGTTTACACCTCTGTTACTCCTTTCTAATTGGGTGATTTCAGACGTTATGGGGCCCATTGGCCCCGTACCGAAATCACCCCATTCATTCCCCGCCGGGGTCACCCCATCACGCCATAACAGACGTGCCGGGGGGATCCTGGTGGAGAATCTGGGAGGGGCGGGGCCACGCGGCGCAACGTGCGGCCGCACGGCCCCGCCCACTCCACGTTCCCGCCGCCCGCCCTCCAGGGAGACGGGCGGGCGGCGGGGCCAATGCGGCCGCCGCGTCGGGCCAGATTCGCCACGGCCTGGGATCCTGCCGTGGCCAGATGTTACTTTTTGTTGGTCCCCGCTGGGGATCGCTTTGACCACGCTTCCCAGGACATTCCCCCCGCTAGCCCGGGAAGCGTGGTTCAAATTGACCCCATGTGCCGATTGAGCATGGCGAACATCTGACGTCCGCCAAACAGATGTTCGAGACACATTGACCACAGGTGGGTATTCACCGTGGTTCACTGTGCTCTTGAAACGTCTGAAAATACCCATTGTTCACTGGAATTATTTTTAGATTCCTTTAATGATTAAACATAAAATATCACACCCTACCCTAGTGGGGTTGTAGAAATGGGGTTTTCCCCCACACATGACTGAAGACAAATTAAAGTGAAGCTGCCAGTAAGGGGCATAGCTAAGTGAAAATAGACCTTGGTGTAAATGATGGAATGGACTCCCCTTACTGGGGCAATTCACTCTGGTGTGCATCAGAATTCTGCATGAATGTGGGCTCCCAGATTTGTGGGCATCAGTGTGGCTGCACCTATTATAGCCAGCTGATTTCACATACTGTGCACCAGAGAGTAGATGTGACTTTCCATCATATTTTCTCTATTGAAGACATGGTTTATTTTATTGTATTAATTGAATTTCTACCCCACCCTCCCCCTAAGGCTCAGTGTGGCTTACTTCATAACTTACTTTCTCCAAAAGAAAATTAAAGGAACTAAAAATGTGTGTTTTGTGGGGGGCAGAAAGCTTTGCTACATTTAATGTTGAGTCTAGTAACTATGTCTATAAATACCGAACCATGAATGCTGGTTTAGTATAATCCAGGGCAATGAATGGCTCTAGATTTATGTGGGTGTAATTAAGGGCAGAATTGGCCCATTATTATTTAATTATGTTGATTCATTTGGTGCTGTGGAAGATACAATTAAAGACCATCTCTGCTGACACGCTAAAAAGACAAATGTATATATATATTTTTTAAAAATGAGATTTACCAGGTAACTTAGAATGTTAAATACTGTTTTTCTTATTATTATTCACCTGCCTGTTTCCCCCCCTCTTTCTTCTATGACCCCTCCCCCAAAATAGAAGTCCCAATAGAGAAATGCTTTAAATGTGGACTACTGTCTGTGAGGCTTTTAAATTTGTAGGGGGAAAAAATGATGTTGCCACCAGTTGGATGTAGCATTTAGTCCTGCTACATGCACAGCTTCCTGTTGCAATGTAAATATGACTTTTGGAGGGGGGAAAAATGTTTTGGATCCCCACCCTGCTTGTAATATACGAGGCCATGCTATATTATATCAATGTGTGTCCTGTCATGTAGCAAAGCTGAATGAAGTAATAAGAAGTGGCATGAACCTTTGTAAAATACCATAGTGCAGTAACCCATTTTAATGTTGTCAGTGTACGCTACAGTAACAAGTAGAAACAAATCAAATGCAACATCCAAGAAGGGGGACCTGCAGTGTAGAATTAGGATTTGAATCCCTCACTTAACGTACCAATCCTGCATTCCAAGAAACTGGCATTAATGATAATAAGAACTATTATGACTTTAGATTTATTTAGTTAGTTAGTTAGTTCCTTTATTCGGCTAGCTTTCGCCATAGCCACAAACCATATATTATATATACAAAATAACAATATAACAATATGTAATAATAATAAAATAATATCACGAAAATACAACCATCGTAATATTCCCAAAAAATAAAACATCTTTTATCACCACACAACTATTGCACAAAGAGACAAACCAAGAGACAACTTTTTTTGCCTTGCTCTTCTACGGGGGTTACCGCGGCAGAGCTTGTCCACTGAAATGATAACAAATTCAGGCTTATAAATCACAGACCATTTTCTAACCAATTTAAACTGGCCCTCCAGTCATTTTACTAATACCAATTTATTCCGTAGTTCTCCACAATCCAGCCATACTACTCCCACCTTCCCCTACTTCCAGGGGATAAGAAAGGCCACATAGGCTAACCACATAAAGTTTACCCTCATAAGCCCTCTTCATTACAAGCTCTAAAAGCCTCCCTTTTCTGGGTGGCCAGATAGACAAAGGTATCAACAGCACTTGCCACTACCTTTTCCTTTGTGGTGAGTAATTGCTCTAACTGAAAATAATCGGATAGATAAGGATACTCTTGCCACAAAGGGATTAACCAAGCCTGCCTAAGCTCTTCATATAAAGGGCAATGGAAGATAATATGGAAGACATCCTCCAAATGAGTATCACTACATGGACAGTTGCGGTTTACATATGGCTGGTTTACATATCTTCCTTGAGTTATAGCAGATTTAATTAGCTGCATACGTATTTGTGTATAGGCTCTATGTATACAACGTTTGGGAAGCCAATCCAGATATAATTCAAAGCCATGCAGTTGTTTAATACGATAGTAGTTAGGTGCAACTTTCCAATCTGCCAGAGCAGCAATATCTTCTTGCTTTCTAATGTCTTTCACCCTAGATTTAATAATGCTTCCCATGCTACCCTGGTCACTAGTAAGTAGGAATTCCATAGACAACCCTATACCTCTCAAATGCTGCATGACCTTGCTCACCCATAGATATAAGGGGCACTGCTTTTGCTCTAATTCTTCTTGCAAACAAAGGGAGGTTAAACTTGAAGCCTCCCGAGTACAAAGTTTCATCCAATAACATAGACCCTTTATTTTAATCTGATCCAAAATAGAACATACTCCCATTTCTGCCCTAAGAACTGATCCTGGGACCGCCTGCGGCACTCCCAGAATACCACACAAAAACTTGTTTTGCACAACTTCTAACTTTGAGCAACAAGGCCCATCAAATATCTCTGCCCCATATGTAACCAAACTTCTAACTTTGGCCATATATACTTTGAGAATTTGGGATACTGGAGCCTCTAAAGACCCAGAGGCAAATTTGTTAATGCCTCTAGAGACTATTGATGCTTTTAAGACCAGCTCTTTTACATGTCTATCCCATTTCAAATTATTGGAAAACTTCATTCCCAGATAGACATAATTGTCTACCTGCAGTAAAGGCTCGTCTCCAAGCCTCCACTGATACACCTCAAGCTTTCTACCAAGGACCATGATCTGGGATTTCTTAGGGTTAACCTGGAGCATATTTACTTTTCAATATTCCTTCAAGTTGTCAAGCTGATATAATAACCCTTTCCTGGTTTGCGATAGTATCACAATATCATCGACGTACATCAAGGCCGGTAAAAACCTGTTCTTAATCTTAGGGGGGTGATCTTCTTCCTTTCCCAGATATTCCACCAAATCCCCCAAAAAGATGTTAAACAAAGTGGGGGTCAATATTTCACCCTGCCTAACCCCCCTCTATATGGGAATAGATTTAGTGGAGGTAGCCCAAGAAGAAACACAAACACGAGCCATATTGCCCATGTGCATTAGAATTATAAGGGCTAACAAGGTCTCGTTTATCCCCGTAATTTGGACCAGAGTAATTATCTCGAGACAGAGTCAAACGCCTTGTGCAAATCTATAAATGCAAGAAATAATTTCCCAGATCACACTCTTTTATACTTATAGATGATATGGGAAAAAAGAAAGCAATCATCAATAACTGAGCACCCCTTTCGAAAACCAAATTGGACATCTGGAATAATTGTATTCATCGTGGCCCAGCTCTCCAAATATTTTAGCAAAACCTTAGCATAAAGCTTACCGATTACAGGGATAAGACTAATAGGGCGATATGAGCCTGGGTCATGTACATTACCATTTTTAAACAAGGGGATAATAATAGACTCTCCCCACTCTTGTGGTACTAATCCGGTTTTGTTTATCAATGTGAAATACTTAGCTAGCCAAGAAGCCCACCAATAGGGACACAGCTGTAGCACTTCTGAGACAATCCAGTCTCCTCCTGGTGCTTTGCCCTTGACCAACCCACCTATAAGTTCCAAAAGTTCATCCTCCGTAACCATTTCTTGGAAGTTCCCCTCCCCTTGTCTACATGACCCCACAAAGGTTACATCCTCCAATAAATCATCCAAATTAATCCTCACTAATTTAAACAAGTCCTCAAAGAAAACCAACAGTCCTCCGGGATTTGCACTGCCAGATTTCTAAAAACCTTCCTCATGCCAGCATTAATTATGGACCAGAATTGGCTAGAATCATTTGTATCTGCCGCTATATTGAGCTTTGACCATAGGAGCAATCTATAATGTGATTTCTTCTCTTTTAACAAAATCTTATATGCTCTCTTCACGGCCAAATATTCCAATATATAGATCATCAAATAAGAACTCATCCAGCGACACCTAGCTTTTGCCAGCCTCTTCTTGACCCATCTACATTCTTGGTCAAACCAGCCTAAGGATGGTTTACAGTTTGGACGAGAGATTTTAAAGAGTCCATGAGCTCCAAGATATGATATAATGTCGTTATAAATTTTAGTACATTGTACCACATCCTCCTGGGGGTCTGCCAACACCTGCATATGCAGGGACTGCAGACATTCCTCATGTAAAGTAGAAAATATTCTAATCGTCAGATCACTACCCCACCTATTATGACACCTGCAGTCCCACCCAAGGGTTCTTGGGTGGTGGTGTGCTGGGAACCTACTACCATCTTGCCTAGACATATCCCCTATGCATACTATGACGGAAAGTGGAAGATGGTCACTTTCCAGACACACCAGTACCTGGAAATCCTTAAATAACGTATAATAGCTATGGTCCGAGAGTATATAGTCCACCACATTGTACCCAAGTGTGGTAACATAGGTGAAATCTCCCTTGGATCAGACATCTCCTCTTTCATTCAAGACCACTAAGTCATGGGAATCCACAAAATTCAATAGAGACTTCCCATGCTCATTTATGAGGAGATCCTTAAAACAAATAAAAAGAAATATCACCATCAAGCCCACACCTCCCACTACAGAACCATCATCCCCACCCCCTATTCTGGCATTCCAATCACCCCCTACAAGGGGGATAGCCTTTGGGGATCCTTCTATCAGGGAGTCATAAACCAAATCTAACCTTTCCCAGATGTCAGGATGGAAAAATTTAGACTGTACTGGGGAGATATAGACATTCATAAGAACAAAAAAAACTTCCTTGCTGGGTTCCCACACCATGAGTTGAATCTCTTGATTGCTATTTGGTACTGGACTGCCATCAGGGAGTTGGTCCGCAATCAAAATTGCAAGACCCCCCAGACGCTCGTCCTTTTAAAGCCCTTTTGGAAGCTGGCTGCCAATGGCAATAGAACCCAGGAATTGAAATAAATTCCCCATTATTAAGCCAAGTTTCCTGTATTTATTCTTACCACTTTGGGAACAAACCAACTACGCCCCCAATATATTGTCCTCATCAGGCTGGAATTTGGATAGGTGGATTAAACATCCCTTAACTTTCTTCATCCTTTCAGCCTGTGATTTATTTTTTTTCTCAGTTGACTCCCAACCTTTTCTTTGGCATAGCTGTATTTCAAACACATACTTTCTGGAATTCAGAATCAAATGCTAGTTGCTAATACTCCCCAGTGCCCCTTAATCCTCCTAGTCACCCTGAAGATTAAGACTTTCCATTTCTACAGTTCTGACATTAAGTGTTCCCAGGACATTTTCAAACTGGAATCTCACACTTAATGTCATATTGCATTAGTCTAGACCACACTAGTGGGGCAGAACTTAACTGTCTGAATGGAATTTAGATGTAAGGAATGTGGTTCTTGAACCAGCACCACAAGGGTTCTTGGGTGGTGGTGGCTCCACAGAGCCACTGCCCAGCCTCCGTTCTGGCTCTGAACCTGAACTGAAGGCCTTCTGTGCCAGCCTATGTCACACCCCTTCAACGTTCATTTGGCTGCTCCTCCATATTTAAGTCCACCTAGCAGGAACAGGAAACTGGGTGGATCAATTCTTGGGTTTCTACTCCATCCTTGTTTGTGTCCAGCCCCGTTCATAGACCTCCCTGTTCCTGAATCCTGACCCAAGCCTGAGCCCCACTCCTAGTTCTCTTCTGAACCAATATCTCTCCTGACCTTGTACCCATGCCTGTTCCTAAGTCTGATCATGCCCTGCCCTTATTCCTGGTACTGATCTTGAGCTCTGCCCACATCTGGACAACCTAGTTCTGACATTAGTCAACTGTAATTTAGTCCTCTAGAACTAAACAAAAGGGTTGACTAGAACTAAAAGATTGACAATTCTACACAAATATGTACTGAAGGTGCCATTAAAACTCATGTGGAGTAGTTCCTAAATTCACCAGTAGTCTCACTGAAATCAGTTGAATGCTAACTTTGGAGAAGATATTTCTCAACATTTGTAAGGTTGGCAGAATTGGATTTAATGATAGGGCTCTTTTGCAAAAACACCATGGATGCAGGGGGAAGCCAGGTCATGGGCGTGACCTTTGCAACATTCCCCGACAGGTGCTTGTCTTGTGTGAAGGGCTTTCTCCCATAAATAAAGCCAAGCGAGAGACTCCAAACATGGTCTAGACCTATTAGAGTTGAAACCAATAGCCAATTTTCTATTCACAAACATAATTTGTATTCTTGCATAGCCCCTCCAAAATATCCAAATTGTATAAATGTACAGAAACTAAATGTGTATATCCATTATTTTGGCTATTTTATTTTAGCTATTTCAGGTTACTTTGGTATTTTGATTGCTTTGGTAGCATTATTCTTTTGGGGTATATTGGTTACTTCAGCAATGTTAAGGATATAAGAAGCTGCCTAACTGAATCAGACCAATAGTCCATCTAAGCCCAGTATTGTCACAATCTGACATGGCAGCAGGGTTTCAAATCCAGCTCTCCAGGGTCTCCAGCAGAGGCCTCATCCAGACGTACTACCAGAGATCTTGAATCAGAGATGTCGGGGATTGAACTTGGGACCTTATACATGCAAACCATGAACTCTTCCACCTGAGACACGGCCCACCCGTTAGTAACATTAAGTGCACAATCCTCCAACATTAAAGTCATTGGGGGTGATCCCATGCCCCGCGTGCACTGCACGCATCTTGCGTGCGCTCACATGCATGCAAACCGCACGCATCTCCATAGGGATTGCATTGTAATGCGCAGATCCTGTGTGGGACCTGCGCGGATCTCACATGGATCCCACGTGGATCCTTCTTGGGACTGCAGCCAGTGACAAATGATGGATGATTGGTCTGTCCATTTCGGGTAGTTTGGCCACTTTGGTAGTGGATATTGCTGAAACAAGTACTATCTGGTATCAGGTCAGATATTGCTGTTTCCAGTTGGATACCAAATGGTATCATCTGGTTTAGTATCTGCTGGTTAACTGGATTATCATTTACTAGATTACAGTTTACCTACTACTGTTGAAGTACCATTTCACTTCTCAGGTTTTTCGTTGTTTTTTTTAGTCCCTCCCTCTATCCAGACTGGTTCAGTTATACAGTAATGCAGTAAATGGTAATTGGTAAACAGTAATAACCAGTATTCCAGTTTGGCAGTTAACCTCTGCGGTTACTGAATAATTGCCGACCTACTCGGAATACCTCAAAAGAAATCCCAAGTAGTCCAGAGTAATATGGAATACCTGACTCAAACTATCCAAACCAAATATTTGTTTCAGGAAATGAAGTGGGAAATAAATAGTATTTCAGAGCTCCTTCAGTACAAATGCAATGAATAGCAAAAAATTATCAAATTCAGTATTTAACATGGATTTTCGGTTCGGCTCTAATTTGTCATGAGGTCGCTGACTGAGGCTCACGGATGCAATTCACACAAAATTGTATTGACTGTGTTAGCGCACAGCACAATAGTCCTGTAATGAGGGTGCACGCGGTTTGTGTGCATGTGCATGTGCACTGCGTGGCATGGGATTGGCCCCACAGAATGTACATAGTAAAAAGGTAAAAGTTACTTTTTAAAGGAATTCCAACAATCCAGCTACTAAGATCTTCTATAGGGCCTGATTCTTTGAACTGTTTTGCTACTGGGGTGACTAGCTGTCTTGGTGGGTGGCAGATAGAGAGTAGGTCTCTAAATCCAAGTCATGAGGACTTTGCATGTTATAGGGCTGGTTTAAATCACTTGTTCTGTTTCTGCGGCACATTTCCAATCAACCAATTTTGTGCATGCTGAAAATGGCAAAAGGTTTTTCAATTGTTCCCATTGAAATTGTATCTATTCTGATTTTCCATAGGAATGATCGAAACACCCAGTTCCAACGGAATTAGAACCAGGGTGAAAATATTTAGTATTTTAGGGTCAGGAGTGTCGTGTTGAATTACGTTTGGTGGCTTTGCAATTCAAATTGGTTTTCTATAGGAGACAACCCTAGAGAGTTAAACCTTATTTTGTCAAAACGATGAAAGAATTAGGGGCTAACTCATCTTGCTTCAAGCCATCAGATTTTTTCTTTGACCTTGTCGGATATCATCTCATCTGTTGCTTGTGTTTGGGATTGCTTTTAAAAAACTGAGCCTTTTTGTTAGGTCTAAACATGGAATAAAAGCTCTCAGGGAGTGCTCTTCATTCTAAGCCCAATGGGCTATCTTTATTTGATAGTATTTGACCACTATCTAGTTGTGGAATAAACAGAAGTTGAAATGTAATTTACCAGCTCTTCATGAATTGTTTATTCATCTTCACCCCAGGGATTTTCCAGTACTATTGAATTACTTGTTATGATGTTGACAAGAGGTTTATTTCTTTTCCCTTATAATTTCTGAAATGGGTTGTTATGCAGCATTTAGGCCCTTGAATTAATTATCTGTGACGTTGGAATTTATGCCAAAAATCCAAACAGGAGACGTTAAACATAATAGGCAAGTTCTGCTTTCTGCTACCTCCGAGAAACCCTGCTGACACCAGTCGATTGAGAGGGGGCACAATATTGTCAATTAGAGTTATCATTTTCTGTGGCAAGGGCCTCATACCTCCTGATGTTTGCTTTCAACTTCACATAACAAAATAGTGCAGTTTTTTCCATTTAAATAATAATACAGCATTGAATTTTTCTATTAACATCATAAACAGGTTGAGTAGCTTGATATCATCAAATTACTTTTCAGTCTGATGCATTGGTTAAGAAATGCACAAGGAAAAATAAACTGCTTTTAATCCAATGGTAAAACAGAAAGAGAGAAGCATAGGTGTAGAAGTGAACACCTGGAACTCCCTCCTCGAATGCGTTAATTCTGCCACCTCCCTCCCAATGTTCAAATCCCTTCTGAAAACCTACCTTTTATGTCAGGCTTTCCCTAGCTCCTCATCCCCATACGGCAGGGCTGATCCCAAGCCCTGCAGATCTGTGTGCGTGCACCCACAAGGAAACTGTGTGCACTGCCATTGCCGGCATATATTGCAAAAATTGCACTTTCCGCAGGACTTGGGATTGGCCCCATTACTCACGGATGCTTCTGCTACTGTCCTTCCTTGCAGAGTCCCTTTCTCCTCTGTAACTAACCTAAGGAGTCATGTACCTGCGACTTCTCAACTCTCTGAATCCCTGTCTCCCCTTATGTTCCCCTCTCACTTAACTCCCCTCTAAATTGCAGGCTTCTTGGGGCAGGGACCTGTCTCTAATGATTGCTTACTGCCAGATATATTGCTGGCACTGTATAAATACTTAATAATAATGAAGAATAGTAAATTTCACCATTATGTATTCATTTTAAACCAAATGCCCAAATCCTACAAGCTCTTTTGCATGCCCAACTCCATGCAACGCCTGACTTCTTTCAGCAAAGCTTCATGTGTGGGAATAAATATTCAGTTTACAGAGAAAAAGGGTTGAATTCAGAATTCTCACCTTAGAACTAATGGAAGTAAAAAATATTTAAATCAAGCTGATAACATGAATGAATTGGTTTACAATAGCAGCCTTGGTGTTTAACCTAGTTGGATGTAATGCCGATTGATTTCAAAGGAAGTTCAGCTAGAGTAAGATTGAGTTGGATTTGCAGTGATGTTAATGTATTTAGTCTAATTCTGGCCAGAGTGAAAGTAGAGATGAAAGGGTAGACAATGAAAAAGAGAGAGAAAGTATTAAATTGGCTTTCAATTAACAGTAGGTGTGGAGCTGGCAGAGTTTGACCTAAGCTCCAAAGCTTTCCTTGAACCCCCGCTTATTTATTTATTTATTTAATTATTAATTCGTATTAACTGGCAAAACAATGTGGTTCTCCTTGAGATGAGGTTCTTAATTGAAGTTGGAACATACATATAACAAAAGAAGGTTGCAATTAAGAAACCCAAATCTAGCGAATTAGGGTGTGACCTGAAAATCACTTGAGTTTAAAGTCAAGCGTGTGTTTTCGGAGGGCATTTAGAAGTGAAACCGTGAATAATAAGGTGGAAATCCTACATTGCGCACATGTACAATATCACATTTAACAGACTCTAAAGTGTTGCTTTATTTTTTTAAATCGAAATATTCTTGGGCATGTGTCTGCTGCTAATTGAATGCTAACTAGCAACTTTAATATAAAAGTAACCTTCGTTTTTGTGTTTGCAGAGCTCACTATTAGATCTGGGCAAACATGTGGACAAAGGAGCTGGATAGCCCTGCAATAGTTCCCTCATCTCGCTTTCTATCAGAGCCTCAGAATAAATTTACATCCCCAATTGCCGACAGCTCACAAGCAATCTAGTAATAGAGCACTCATATCAAAGAATAGGTTTCGTTTGCTGCAGGATTTTTGAATAACAGCCCCTCCAACGTCTAAGCAGAACAAAGGGTGTTTTTAAACGAGACACGTCCACATATGCCCCCCCACACACACACACACCATCGATGTGTCCAACCATACATTTGGTGCATGGGGAGGCTTGATCCCCTGACCCACACAGCAGTCATCTATGACCACGAACACAGCACTCCTGAAAAATCCGGAGTGCCCTATGCTGCCCAGGACGGTGGGTGAGCTTTGCAGGGAGCCGCTTGTCCAAAGTCCTCCACACGCAGTTTGCATGCGTGGGGGCCCCGCTCCCCCCCCACCCCCCCACCCCCCAGCCTTGTTCATTTAAAAACACCCAAAGACTTATTATTTAAAAGTGGGAGAGAGGAGGACAGGTCACAGTGTTGCCCAAACCAGATAGACATGTAGTTAATTATGAGACACTTCCTTCCACCGTCTATGTGTCCAACTGGTTGTTTGAAGTTGGTGCCTGGGGAGTCGTGTTCCCATGACCCACACACAGAGCACTCCAGATAGACATGTAGTAAAATAATAATAATAATAATAATTAATAATAATGTTTATGACTATAGCGCTCTCCCTTCCTCCCCCCCACCAAAGATGCTTGGAGCCCTTGACAACATAATAATAAAACAGTATAAAATCCATTTAAGGCAGGGGAAGGTAAAATGGGAGGAGAAAACACATCCGGGGGGAACCAGCAGTGGATCTTAAAAGCACTTGAAGAACAAATAAGTCTTCAGCTGCTTTTTAAAGGTAAGGAGGGAGGAAATGAGACAGACATCTGGAGTGAGGGAGTTCAAGGCTGCGGGGCCTGTCACAGTTCCTTTGAGCTTTCCTGCTGTTGTCCTTGTGCTCTACAAAAATGCAAAACGCTTTGGGAAAAGCATCCTTTATTAGCATGATGCATTGTATTTGATTTTGTTGACAGGCTTATATACCGAAAAATAAATAAAAAGAAAAAAAAGAAGGAAAAATGTGTTCTTGTCTAATGAAATGTTGCCCAGTTCATGTCTTAACTGTCTGCCTTTATCTTTAGAAATGGGTGAAAGTCATTACCTGGAAATGGAGGAGATTTCTCTATTGCTTAGAGAAAGAGCCAGCATTTGGCATTTAAGCTTTAGATGCTTTGGGGTGGGGAATCCAACATAATATTTGAAATATGTTCATTTCAAAACTTCAGTCAAAGGCCGCTTTTTTTCACAGGCAGCACCCAGGAATCTGGGTGTGCATGCGTGGGCACCACCCACGTCGGGTGTGTGTGCGTGTGTGCATGTGCGCTCCTGCGGAACATGCACAGAGCAACTAGCAAGAAGGCAGGTTGCTCCGTGCGTGAGAATGAGCTGGGATGGATGATGGGGGGGTGTCCGTGTACACCCGTCCCCTCCACCCCCACCCCACCGCGGCCTGTTTTAAAATTGTCAAAGTCTCCCTGTACCCTTCAGATGTAGCTAATTTACTAGGGGTTAGTTCTGGAACTGAAGAATTGCTCCGTGTTTCCCACGTTTAGCAAAGGAACGCTGTTGCACCTGTCACTGGGCATTTTTACACATACCTTAAAAAGTGCTGGTCTTTCATTCTTCTGGGTTTAAAAGTCCACATTCCGGATGCATTTTTCACACACACACTGCCTGAGGCAGTTCCTGGATGAAGTCTTCACACACACACGCTGCCCTGGGGCAGCCTAAAGTAGCCGCAGCTGTAGATGTGAGGGGCTGCCATGTGACCACAGCGGCCCGAAGCAAAGCAGTTTACCAGGAGAACTTTTTACACACAAAAGTTCTGGGAGAAGTTCTACGCAGAAGTTCAAAGAGCCAGATGTTTAAGATCTGGGTGAGGGATTTAGACACACAGAAAGTTCAGGATGTAACAGCAAACATGCAGGAGAAATGTCTGTGTAAAAACACCCAATATTCCTGTGCCAGTTTCATCTCTTCATCTCTGTGCCTTAGATGCCGTCACTGTTAACATGCACGGCTCACCCTCACTTGAGATGTGTTTCAAACCAGAAGTGACATACTGGTGGGCAGCTAATAAACTACTTTGCTATTGGATGTGCAGCTGCCTCAGGGTTCATGCCATGACTTAGAAAATGCTGTAGTTTCTCACTTAAATGCCTCTTGAGATCATTGCATAGGGCTCTTTCCCATGGCAAAGTTTCAGTTCTTGTCAGCATAAAAATGTTAACCGTAAACTCTCTCTCAACCCTAAGGAGAAGGACTCGCAGCTACATACAGACTTGTGTCTGTGTAACATCTGTGTTAGGGATGGCTGACTTTGTCCATGTTTCAGGAACAAATTCCATCACCCTGCAGGACCCTGTTTAGGAGAGACAGTCCTTCTTTGGGTGCTGAATCCCACTGCCCCTCTGTCAGGAGAGCGCGACAAAGAGACTGGTATTCAAGCCTGGGGCACCTCTTTTCCTGGTTGCGTCCCAGGAAAGAACACTAGAGAGAACAAGGGGGAAGATGATGGAATAACAAAAAAAAAACAACCCCAACTAACGGCTCTTTCACACGTGAAGCTTATAAAGATATTAAAAATATAAGAACGTAATGTGGCAGGTCAGAGTCCTTGTGGTGCCTGCCGTGCTGCTGGTGCTACTAGAAATAGGGGATAGCGCCTTACTTGATACATCTAGGAGTGGGCATGGCAGGAGCCAGCCCGGTAGAATAGAAAAGCTGAGCAAGGCTCAGTGCGAAGGAGGCTGCTGACCCGGAAGGGACTTTGGGAGAGCAGAGCAGACTTGAGAGCTCTGCCTAAGGCCAAGACAGTGGGCACAATCCCAATCCCCACAGGGACCAGCGTGCACATGCACCGCTGTATGGTTTGCTTTGCATGCACGCTGCGGTCTGCATGCCAGGGGCTGCGCACGACTAGCCCAGATGTGCAGCATGCGCCAGTCCATGGAACTTGGGATCGGCCCCACCGAGCACAGCCAGAGAGGCTGGTGCCTGGCTAAAGGGACAACACAGACCAGAGACCATGCAAGAAGCTTCTAATAAAGACTGCGTGAGCTTAAGTTCCTAGTCAGACTGACCGTGTTGCAGCATATCCTGCCAAGGCTTACCACAGGTAGGCCCAGCTCTGCTACATATAAA
The DNA here is from genome assembly GCA_003113815.1 of Sphenodon punctatus. Classification (NCBI taxonomy): domain Eukaryota; kingdom Metazoa; phylum Chordata; class Lepidosauria; order Sphenodontia; family Sphenodontidae; genus Sphenodon; species Sphenodon punctatus. The sequence goes on along the minus strand of QEPC01014730.1, from coordinate 761,801 downwards.
AACATGTATAAACAAATATAAAGAAACGTATAAAGACAGTTTAAAACCCTTACTGCCTCCTATCCTCTCCTAAACCCCTCCACCCACCCAACCCTAACCCAGCCCACCAAACCAGGGCTGGCCTTAGCATCAGTGTGGCCCAGGGCAGGGAACAAATGCAGGGGCCCTATTTTCCGCTGGTGGCTGGCAGGCCTAGGGGCACTCCTCAGCTCAGGGGGTGCTCCCCAGCCCGGGGCATCATGCTACCCGGGCCTGGGCTCGGGGATGGGAGGAGGGGCACTCCCATCCACCAATCCCCAAGCCTGAATGGCCATTCGGATCACTTACCTGATCCACTGTCACCGTTGCTGCTGTCGCCGCCACCGCCACCTCCGGCCTGGGCGGTGTGTGGGCACTGCAGCAGCAGATTAAATCTGTCACTGCACTGCCTGCCACCACTGGACATTCTACTGCCCCCTCCCTCACTTTGTGGGTGCCCCCCCCGCCTGTCAGTCTCTCGGCCAGGGGAAATGAGGGAGAGGTCTCTCTCTCCCTCATTTCCCTGGCCAAGACTGTGACAGGCAGCAGAAGGGGGGCACAGAGTGTGGGAGAGGCAGGGCCTCTGCCTCTCCCTCACTCCTACTGGCCCCCTCTGCTGCCTGTCAATCGGAGTTGGCCGGGGGGGGCACACTCAGGGGCCCCAGCTCCTGGCCACTGTCAGGCCAGGAGCTGGGGACCCTGAGTGTAGCCCCCCCAGGAGCGGGGCCCAGGTCGGCTTCCCCAAGCCGCCCCACGGTAGGGCCGACCCTGCACCAAACCCCTGGTCAAACAAGAAGGTCTTACCTCTCTTCTGAACGAAATCAGGCTAATCATGACTGAAAGAAGAATTGCCCTACTTTTTCTCCAGTCCCTAATGATATTGCAGTGCAGTCTGTTTTAACTGGAAGTCTTGGGGAGATATACTTTTGTCATAATGAAGGAGAATTCCTGATGAGCATAGATGCTCTTTTTTGGCTGAGGTGGTTTTTGGTGTTTATCAAATTACTGTCCTTTGATCATATCTTACCAAGTGGCTCAAAGTTAAAGGTAACTAAGTGATTTTTCCCTCAAGTCAGCTGAAATCAATTGCAACTGAGAGTCGGAGAAGTATTCTTCTCTTGATATTCTCAGCTGGAAGTGTTCTAACAAGTGTGTAACTAACAGAAATATTAGAAGAGTGCCTTGCTGAATAAACCTCACCTGAGCTGTTTGTTGGTGAGGGGGAGGGAAAATACCATCACCATCTCGGTTCCTATAAGACTAGCTGTCCCTATAAGGGCAAATTTTAATAGGCTGTGGATGCATACTGGAAAAGAGCACCCTTAAGTTTGCAAGAAGCTCTAAGTTGTGGCAAAGTGCAGACATTTGGGGAAAGTTGCAACCCAGCCTTCTGGAATGGCTAATTACTCTTGACAGAGAGTAACGTATTTTCATCGCTTCTCCTGCTCTTTGGCTGAGAGAGCAGTTATTGCCGACCTTTTGTGAATGCCTGCAGGATACTAGTGAAAACAAAGCAGCTTCCCCATGTGTCTCAGAGGTGATAATGGGAAGCTGACTGACAGAGCGCTGAACAGCAGCAAGCAGTAAAAGTAGCTCCTGGCTTGTTGTTGTGGTCTTTTCTTGGCTCCAGGATTTGCCCAGGATGGGGAGAAAGATTGTGATGACATCAACAGCAGCAGTGAATACTGGCTACTGAGCATTCTCTGAGAAAAAAAACTAGGGGCTTCTCCTTGGTTTTTCTAAACTAACAAGGAGGAGACATACATGAGTAGGGCAAACTAGTAACCAAGACACCTGGCACAACAGCAAAAACCATCACCCAGCCAACACCCAGCCACACTTCTACTGCTGTTGTAGCAGGCAGCCTTTAAAACTGCTAGCTATCTTATTGAACAATATGCAGAGTTCTTTTCTAGTGGCTGAATTAAAAGCAGCAGACAGCTCTAGAAGAGGAACTTAGAAAAGGTGTTTGGTAGGGTCAAGAATTAATATCTGGTCCTTTTCGATGAGCTTAGATTGTGATTTCTTTCATTTTTTAGGGATGGGCGAACGCGGTTCGGAAGTGCAGAATTTGTACCAAACTCGAATAGTGCAGTCGACCGAACCGAACGTGCGAACCGAACTCGAATTTGAACGTTCGGTTTGGATGCATTCGGTGAGTTTGGAATTGAATTTCCATTGGTTTCAATGGAAAACACATTATTGGCTGTTTTTTATGCTATATGGCTGAAAATTGGATTGCCTATACCTCCAGTAGAAAGCATTATGTGTACCAAATTTCAAAACAATTGGATAAAGGTATCCGATTTTAGAAGCAGTTGAATTATTGTATTTTGCAATATTCTACATATACATTCTTAGCTGTAACTTCTTTGCCTCACATCTAATGTAGGTGAAACTTGTTTATACCCCTTCCCATATTTACTATCTTTGCCAAATTTCAAAAGTATTGGAAAAGGGGTCTTGGTGGTATAAGCAATTAACATATAAATATATGTCTGACTATAACAACTTTGTAGTCAAACCAGTGTACATGAAATTTGGCAGGGCTATATATTACACTTTCATGATCATCTCTGCCAAATATTAGAAAGATTTTATAAAGGGTCCCAATTTTATATGCCTGTACAACATATGTAGAGAAGGGGCCTATGCCTGGGATTCTCTTATGTCACTGTGG
>QEPC01014730.1:726811-752419 GCA_003113815.1 Sphenodon punctatus | reverse complement strand
CATATCCATATCCATATCCATATCCATATCCATATCTATCTATCTATCTATCTATCTGGATATAAATACATCCCATATATATGGGATAGAGGGGAATCACAAACAGAAGAGGAGTCTGTAGTGAAATACATACATACTCAATGAGTCTGTACAGTGCATAACACAAGGTTTCAGTTTATGTTTTAAGTTTCATTTCAGTACAAAACTGAAATGAAACTTAAAGCAATCTAAAAATCCTACTCAACGCCTGCTGTTCAGGAACAGTGAATAGCTCAGAAGGTGTTGGGAAGGGGGGAGGCAGATAATTAGTTTAGTTTCTTGCAAGCCTCTCCACCCCTGGTGCCTGGAAGTCTGCTCCTCAGTGACTGATACCTCCCTGTCATGTTTGACCTTCCAGTGAACCTTTTTTTGCCACCCGAACTCACCCGAACGCGATCCAAACTGACTGAACTGTTCGGCCATTTCGGTCACCTGAACAGGCCGAGTTCGGGCCGAACTCCAAACTGCCAAACCGCGTTCGCCCATCCCTACTGCAGTAATGGCATAGGCCACCACAATGGTAACTCTATTGTAAATTACATTGGTTGGTACCATCACTGGTGCCCATCCCAAGCAATGCATATACGTGTGCAAATTGCATGCACCCCCAGCATGGGGCCCATGGCCCACACATAACCAGGCAGCCATGCGCACGCACACACGCAGGGGTTGGTATTGTGGAGAAGCTACCCTCTTAGTTAAAACAAAGGCAAAGATGTCCTTTCCAAAACAGCCACATTGAGTGAAATTAAACATGACCTAAACCTGCTCTAGCCAGCTTTGTCTCACTGTGGCCCACGGGTCACTGTCACGTTTGTACTCAGGCCCCCAGATGTTTGCCCTGGACTGGCCCTTGGCATGTCACCAGCTGGCCCAGACTGTTACATGGCAAAATGTGACAAAGTCACAGCCCAGGCTATCACCGTGCACACACACACGCACCAGGGTCAGTCCAGGACAAATCAGGACACAGTGGAATAGAAAGTACGTTCCAGCCCACTGTGATCCATCCCAGATTGGGCCTACTATGTCCGGAAGCCATTATAGTCCATGATTGGTAATCATGGCTGCCTGTCATTTGGAGGAGGCAGGGCGCAGTATGGGAGTGGGGATAGGATGGCTCCCAAGCCGGGGTCACATGTAGTTAGTTGCCCGATATGACTCCGGGTTGCCGCCACTCAACTGTCACTTTTGTTTTTACCCATTGTTAGCTGTCTTTCTCTCCTCTTTACTTCCAGTCATAACTTGCTACCTTCACTGTTTGAACGTATTTGTTTAATATTTTAAACTTTTCCTCTATTAAACTTTTGAGCTGAGCAAACTAGGCAATGGCAGTTTTTAAAATTTATTTATTTATTTATTTATTTTGTTTCATTCATTTTTAGGCAGCCCCTCTCGCAAAAAGTGACAGGGGGTGGCGTACAATATAAATAGAAAAACAACAATAATAATAACAACAATAAAAGGTATACAAACACATTTAAAACAGTCCTATCCCATACTGTCTGTCACAAAAACATTCCTGCTCATCCCATTAACCCATTTCTCCCCCACCAAATGCCTTGTGGAATAACCAGGTCTTACATTGCCACCAGAAAACAAGGAGATCTGGGCTAAGACGGATCTCCACCAGGAGTGCATTCCACAGTGATGGCACAGCTGCCGAGAACACCCTGTTGCCTGTACGGACTTGCCAAAACTATGGGACCTCCAGAATGGTTCTCCCAGATGACCACTGGGATCACCCAGGGGCCCAGGGACTGAGACGACCCCTCGGATAAGCGGGGCCCAGGCCATGTAGGGCTTTAAAAGTCAAAACCAGCACCTTGAATCAAGCCTAGAAACAATAGGAAGCCAGTGCAATGCCTAGAACATCAGACTAATGTGCTCTCTGAGGTCTGGCCCAGTTAACAGGCGGGCCCACCACATTTTGCACTAGCTGCAGTCTCTGAACCATCACTATGGGCAGCCACACATAGAGTGCATTACAATAGTCTAGTCTTGAGGTGACGAATGCATGGATGATGGTGGCAAGATCAGAGTCCGAGACATATCGGCGGAGTCTTTTCACCAGATGTAATTAGCGAATGGTTCCCCTGGCCACAGCTGACACCTGCAAGTCCAGACTCAGCTGCTGATCCAGGAGCACCCCAAGGCTCCACACAGATGGAACCATTGGCAGGTGGACTCCCCCAATGCCCCTAGTCAGCCCTGCAGTCACACAGGGGTGCCCTCCTGGAAGTCCCGCATTACCGACGGGTTCGGACAGATAGCAGGGTATTCTCAGCGGCCACACCATCACTTTGGAACTCCCTTCCAGTTGAGGTTTGCCTCAGCCCAAATCTTGTAAGATCTGGCTTTTCCTCCAGAGATTTGGCGGGTTGAGAAGGGGAGGGTGGGTTTTGCACTGTGGGTTTTATTTTGTGCATGATTAGAGTTTTAATGGAATTTTAATATGTTTGATATGTTTTATATTTTTATATTTAAACTGTTTTTATTATGAACTTTGTGAGCCACCCTGAATCGCTTGTAGCAAGAGGGGAGGGGTAAAAGTGTACAAATAAATAAATATAAATAATGGGGTTTTCCCCTCCCCCAGCACGCCAATCCCACCTACCAACATCACCTCTGTCTTGTCAGGATTGAGCTTCAATCGGTTCAACCTCATCCAGTCCCCCATAGTGGCCAAGCACCGAGACCGCAGGGCCTGGGTTGGATGAAAAAGATATATACAGCTGGGTATCATCTGTGTATTGATGTCATTGCCAAAGGGGACAGAATGGAACCCTGCGGGACCCCACATGGGAGATCACCAGGGGATGATGTACAGTCCCCTAAGACCACCCGCTGAGATCCTCCTGCCAGGTAGGAGCAGAACCACTGTACGACGGTGCCATCCACCCCGACCAGGTCCCACAGATGAGTCACCAACATCTCGTGATTCACTGTATCAATCGTCACTGATAGATCCAGTAGAACCAGAAGGGTCATATGACTGTTATTTAGTTCTACCAGGAGATCATCGACTAAGGCCACGCAGTCTCCGTGCCTTAACCCGACTGAAAGCCAGACTGTGTGGGGTCTAGAAAACCAGTGTAATCAAGATGCGCCTGCAGCTGCTGGGCTTCTACCCATTCAATAACTTTCCCTATTAGAGATAGGTCGGTAACTTGCCAGAGCCCCAGCATTGAGTGATGGTTTTTTGAGATGGGGCCGGACCACAGTCTCCTTGAGGCAGTCCAGCATGCTCCCCTCCTGCAGCTTTGCCTCAAAGTCACTGGAAACATTTCTTTGAATCTCATATGGCTTAAGTGAGTGCAGCTACAACACACTATTCACAAGATTGGATTTATCAGCATAATAGATCCCATGCAAATCCTTCAGAAGTTGGAGTATTTCAGTGGTCTTTGTATCACCTGAGGGATGTCAAGAGTTATGTTCAGGGAGGCTGATCCCAAGCGCATCCATGCACACACACACTGCTGTGTGGTTTGCGTGCGCACTGGAGGCCCTGTGCTGAGGGTGTGTGTGGCTTGTACGCACATACATGCGCTCCGCGTGCCAGTCCACGGGGCTTGGGATCAGCCCCAGAGACAGCTTATTTCATGTCTCAGGATGTATCTATCACAAAACAGGCAACCGAGAGGGGACATGATAGAGGTTTATAAAATCTTGAGTAGTGTGGAACAAGAAATTAGGGAGCTGTTATTTACCTTTTTAGATAATACTAGAATTGGGGGACAAGCCTTGAAACTAAATGGCAACATATTTAAAACAAATAAAGGAAGTGCTTTTTAACACAGTGTACACTTAACTTGCGGAACTTGTTCCCAGAGGATGCGGTCAATGCTAGTAGCATAACTGGGTTTAAACAAGGATTGGATAAGTTCTTGTATAGGATAAGATAGGTCCATAAATGGCTACTAGTCAAGCAGGTCAGGTGTGCAATCTCTGACTGTTGGATGCTGGGAGTGAACAGCAGGGAAAGAACCACTCCATTATGGGTATTTTTAGATGGATGGGCTGGCCTGGTGCTGGCCATGCCAGCACGCTTTACGCCTGGGTGGCCTGTCCATCTAAAGGTGCACTGTCCAATGTTGAATCGGAGCAAGCTGTGCCTGCTCCAGGTCTTCCCCACTGGAAGTGCTCCGGAACAGGAGGGTCAAACCCAGGGCACTCGCCTGAAGTGGAGCAGTGTTCTGTCTGATGCATGGCCCCACACTGCTTCTCTTCTTCCAGCCGGCCTATGCCATGGTTAACACCATAGCATTGTGGATGTTCTATTCTGCAATTCTGTGATGTCGGGGGGAGTCCCGTGCAGGCAGACAGTGGGCTGGGGAACCAGCTGGGTCTCTCTGATTTGGACCCAAACAGGGCTGGGAGCAGACGGCCATGGGGGTGCACCCCCAGAGCAGCTCTGAGGGTGGGAAGCCCCACATCCATCTGGAAACACCCTGTGTTCTGATGGGTGGTACTTTGAAGGGACTGAGAGTAGCTGTTGTAAGACACAGGATTCTATGCTTGATGGAACGTTTGTCTGATCCTGTATGGCACTCCTTGTGTTCTTAAGTTCCTTCCAGCAGGGTTTCCCAAAGCAACGGAAACAGCTGGGAGATGCTGGGGCCGTTTCTGGCTGGGGTGGTCAACACCTCCCTTAGGGAGGGCAGAGTGCCGGGCTGCCTCAAGGAGGTGGTGGTGCAGCCTGTTCAAGAAACCATCATTGGACATTGACTCCTTGGCCAGCTATCAGCCTTTTTAGGGAAGGTTATTGAACAGGTTGTGGCTCGCCAGCTTCAGGGGCATCTGGACTGCGCTTTTGGTCTTGGTCAATGACCTTCGCCATCAGCCGGATTAGGATTGATAAACCCTGTTGATTCTGTTAGATCTTTTGGCTGCATTTGACACCATTGATCACGAGATGTTGGTGACCCACCTGCAGGACTGATCTGGGTCAGTGGGACTGTTCTTAAATGGTTCCATTCTTCCTGGCCGGGACAACTCAACGTATGGTGCTAGGTGATTGTTCATCTTCTCCCTGGGACCTCACGTGTGGAGTCCCACAAGGTTCTATTTTGTCCCCTCTCTGGTTCAACGTGTACATGCAGTTGTCATTAGAGGGTTTGGTGTGCGGTGTCATCTGTATACTGATGACACCCAATTTTACCTGTCTTTTTCAACTGACCTGGCAGTCTTGGTGCTTACCCTGGGTTTGGCAGCTGTGGGGGATGGGATGAGGGCGAACCACCTGAAACTGAATCCCGACAAGACGGAGGTGATGCTGATGGGAAGGGCTGATGGAGTGGTGGCACCCGTCGTTGACGTGGTCTGCCCTCCATTGGTCCCTCAGGTTCGTAGTCTGGGGATGCTCCTTGACTCACATCTCCACCTGGAAGCCCAGGTGGCATGTGTGGTGATGGAACCATTTTGCAAATTACATCTGGTGCGTCGGCTTCGACTGTATGTCTCAGACGCGGATCTAGCCACCATCATCCATGCTTCCATCATCTCAAGACTGGACTATTGCAATTCAATCTACATGTGGCTACCCTTGGTGATGGCCCAGAGACTGCAGCTGGTGCAGAATGAGGTGGCCCATCTCCTTATGAGGACAGGTCACCATGAGCACATTACACCAGTGCTTCATTATTTGCACTGGCTGCCTATAGTCTTCTGGGCTCGATTCAAGATGTTAGGTTTGACCAATAAAGCCCTAAAAGGCCTGGGCCCTGCTTACCTGCAGGATTGCCTCACCCCCTGGGTCCTAGATTGGCCCCAGTGATCGGCTGGGGACGCCTCCCTCGGAGTCCCCTGTGTATCTCGGGTGGCAGTGTTGAGGGGGCGTTCTCGGTGGTTGCACTGCAGCTGTGGAACTCCCTCCCAACGGAGGTCCACCTGGCCCCATACCTTTCCTCTTTCTGAAGACAGCATAAGACCTGGCTGTTCTGCCAGACTTTCATCGAGGGAGACGGGTGATGGGTGGGGGTTGGGTATTTTGAAAGTTCTGCCTGGAGTTATTTATTACTGTTTTTAAATTGTTTTGTGTTATTTATATGTATTGATGAATTCTATTATATCTTTTATATGTTTTTAAGTATGTTGTGAGCCACCCCGAGCTGCTGTAGCAGGAGAGGGCGGCCAAGAAATTGAAAGCATAAATAAACAGGACATAGAACAGTCTGACAACCAGTCAACCACAGTAGAACACGGAGTGCTCTTATTGTCTAAATACATAGAAAACTTCAACATGAAACAATCCCTAAGAATGAATGGAGTTTTTAGCCTGGTCTCCTATGGAAAGAAGATATACAAAATACATCAAATATTGATTGTGACCAAACCTGGAGTCATGAATTGTTTGAGAAGCTCCAGTTTATGTGATCAGTGTGTGTGTGTGTGTGTGTGTGTGTGTGTGTGTGTGTGTCCCTCCTTAAGCTTTATTCTACAGGCTGATTTCAGCCAAATTTGGTAAAAGGCTGAAACAGCTAAAGTTAAGAAATCACTCAAAATTTCATAATAATAGGTGCATCTAGAGGAGAAATATGAGACCTTCTAGCCAAAAATTCCCATAGACTTACATGAAGCATTGTTCTCATGTAGGAAATCAAGCATTATTGGTTCAGGTGGCCAGAACTCCTCAACATCTAACTGCAGCATTGGATTAGAATGATTTCTCCTTGTAATTTTGGCACTTCTGAAGAAATAACATGTATCTATTATTCCATGTGTACGTTAGTCACAAGTGTACATGTATTTACAGCTGAAGATTTAATGACCTGACTTATTCTCAGATGGATTTGGGGGTAAATCAGGTCCTAAAGGGATACAAAAAAATTCATAAAACCTTTTAAGCAAACCTGTACCACTTCATACTTCATTTATTCCAAAACAGTGATTGGGGGTCAATTGTCTTGTTTTGGTTCTGCCCCACGCCCAAGTTGTATTTAATAAAATAATAATAAGAATTTCACTAAAGCAGTATTGGTGGTAAATTTGACCACAGTTTTAATGAATGGGAAAATAAAAGTACTACATGCCTAAGGTACTGGCATATTCACCCCAAACATTCAATTCAACACTCAGTCAATTCAACACCCACCCAGTACTGTAATTTTGGGAATGTTGGGGTAGGGTTGACCTCAAATACCTTTTGTGTTAGTATTATTTCTGTATCGGAAACAATAACTCTTGATAAAATTTAAATTTTTTATGTTAAACTGGAGTCATTTTCAAATCAATCACATTAATTTTTTTCCAATTGTGACTTAATTGGAGTCTCTTTTACCCAAAATACCAGATTAATACAGTGCATTTTTCAATCATTTAAGTGGGTGGGAGATTCTTTTTTATTATTGTTTTTTTGCCATACCTGTAAAAGGAAATTTGCATTGAGCCACTGATGCATGATTCTGCTCTTTTTGCACTTTTCAGAGAATAGTTGTGCTCATACAAGTGATGGAAATAATAGTACTTTGTAGGAAAAGAAAAACAAACCTTATTCAGTCTGTTGACTAAATTCAGCACAGACATATATGGAGCTACCATTCTCTACTGAGCTGGTAGTGACCTTGAAGGACTACTCTCTCTGAATCAGGAGGTCCATTATAGTTCAATGTTCAGCCTAGGGCTGAAATGGCAAGCCACCGCATTAACTGTTTCGGACAGAAAGAACTGTTCTGCAATGAATGGCACTGTGCGATAGATATGTTCATTCTGCTACTTTTGTCTTTGATCTTCCGTAATTTCCGCCAGCACTTTCCAACATGCAGTCACGGTGCGAAAGTAGCAAAACAATGTTTCTTCCAACACTACCCGAGATTATTCTGACACTTTCAGAGATTATTTCCGACACTTTCTGATCATTCTGATGTCACAAACAAAGATAGTGGAATTAGCGAAATACCGGCAGAAATGCTGCGGAAAGTCATGGGCTCTTTGAAAATGGAGGAATGAAATATTGGCATGGAAAAAGGAGTTGCCACTTCAGCCCTAGTTCAACCTCTTCTGAGCAGAGTTTGTAAATTGTACCACATCTTCAAGTGAATAAGAATGGTGTGTAATGGCTTTGTGGAGTGGTCTTTTGTCCAAAAGGGGCTGAATTGAAATCTACGGACTTAGCCCTATTATGACCAATAAGCTATCCAGTCATGTACATGTTTATCCCTGTAATATCTCTAGCTTTGATTTTAGTTAAATGATATTTCTTCCTCATATCACCTATTTATTTTAAAGGGACTAAGTTAATAATGTATCCATAAAGAATGGGTGCAGAGCAATCCATTTAATAAGAATTGTTCATTCTAGACATTGGGGCTGATCCCAAGTCCCGCGGACTAACGCGTGCAGCACACGTGATGCGTGTGTGCAACCGTGTGCATAACTAGCGTGCAATCTCGCTACGGGAATTGTGGCATATGTGCAAACCATGCAGAACTCTGCAGAACTTGCATACACATGCCTATGCCATGCACTCATGAGCTCTGGATTGCGCCCAGTGTTCTGGGGTGGGAGTACTTAATTAAAAACATAACACAGTCCAAGGAGGAATTGAAATGGAGTAGTTCAGATGAATTTTCCTTGACAGTAGCAAGTTGCTCTCTCTTCAGTACAAATGTAATGACTTTGGTTTAACTACTCTAATTTGGATCATGCAACTCTTGTGGCTGGGAATATTAAATCCAGTATAATAAAAGAAGATGGGTAAATGTATTGTGATAGGTATGCTGATAGTTTCTAAATCCTGTTAATGTGCTTTATGCTGAATTGATGTTAGTGTACTACAATTTAAGGCCTCTTTCCGACCTAGAACTCCACATGGATATAAGAAGGGACCCATGTTTTACCCATTGGCTGCAATGGGGAAACATAGTGAACATTGTTCCCTGGCTATAAGATTCCTTTTTGAACAATGAAATATATATTTTTGATAGACAATGACACATGCATTTAATACCCCGTTTGACAGAATAGTGTTCACATTTGAAAATCTGTGCAGAGATCATCTTTATTGTGTTTTAATGTTGGGTCCCCTTCTTCTCACTTGGGTGGGATATTGTTGACTCTGGACAAGGTTTGAATATACCTGGAACAGTAATAAGTAAATTCTGAACAAAGCAATGAATCAACACAATAGTCCACACCCATATTTAAAAGTGAAAGATGAGAAGTCAAAGAAGATACAACCCCCATGCTTTCAAAGTTGCTGCTTATTACTATTATTAAAAAGAAACCATCCAAGTAAGAGTGGACTGTTCATTCCATATTTACAGAACATAATTTTCTCCTTAAAGAAAATGAACAGGAAGTGTTATACTTATTTTAAGCAACAGAAACTAGCAAATTATACTACAGTGCATCTGAACAAAGCTAAATCTTTCTGAAAGATCAATTAAGAAGAAAAAACATCATCTTCAGAAAGTGCTATTCAAAGAGAATATCAGCGTTTCAGACCCAGCTGCTTAGTATAAAAAAAGCCAAAAGAGGAATAAACAGGACTGGTGCATGTTTGAAAAGGTGAGTCATCATCAATTCAAAAGTTGGTGCAAAGAGGAAGTCCCAGTATTAATAGTATCTCTAAAAATATTTCTAATGGCTTCACTCCTCAAAGCACTGTACCAGTATAAGCCCCAGGATCAGAGCACAATGCCCAAACCAACTCAAAAGCACCAACTCAAAAGACCACCTTTCCTACCATGCTCCACTGCGAACCTTGCAGTTGACCAGAAGTGCTCTGGATGGAGGTGAGCTGGATCCCCTGGCCACCTTGGGGAGGACCACCACAGCTGCTACACTGGGTGTAAAAAGGCGGCAGCTCTGGGGGTGGCAATGCCAGCCTGCTTCTCCCCCAGGCTGGCCCATCCGTCCAAAGGTGGTCCACCAGATGTTGAAAGGGAGCAGATGCAGCAGCCCCACTGACAGTGCTCCAAAACATCCTGGAGTGCCACCAGCAAAGTGAGCCGGTTGAATGCGGGGCACCGGACGAGAATGGAGCTGCTGTCTGTCTGCTCGGTGGACCCATGCTGCAGCTCCCACAACATAGAGTTGCGGGCTTCAGCCTAGACCACTCAGGTGATGTGCCAGCACACAGGGTAGAAAGATACCTATGCCTGTATTCAGAGGACCAATCTGTGAGTTGGGAAGTTCTTGCTATTGTAATTAAAAAAAAAAACAACCTCTAATTAACAGAAATAAGTAAGCTGTGTAGGAGTTCTAATTAAAAACATCCGATGAAGAGAAGAAAAATGATTGTACTTGGTTAAATCACAAATGACTTATAATTTAGTAAGGTCAGTGTTGTTAAAGATGTATTTTAAAGGTAGTGCCTATATAAACTTCCTACAGAGCGTTGTTGCCATGTTAATCCCAAATGTAAAAAACTGAGACAAAGGCCCTGATCCAAGGTTGTCATGCGGACGCAGACCAAACTCACATAGCGCCTAAGGCAAAGTCTTTTGCCTTCTGACTGTTCTGCCACCAGGCAGACTGAGAGGTGGGGGTGCACCAGAGAATGTGGGTGCTGGCATGGACAGGATGTGAGGGACTTTACATTGGGTGCTGTGTACGCACATGCACGCGCGCACACACACACACAAAGGGTAAAAAAAAAGACCCCAGTTGGTGCGGTGGCTCTCCAGCCTGGGTTGGGATGGGAAATAGCAGCCGCTACTCTCTGGGTCAGGGAGAGGTACTGACCAAATGTGCCCATGGCCAGAGAGTCATCCCACCACCCACACACCCCAGGTAGGAGGGGGCGCAACAGACGTGTGGGTGGATGGACCCACCCTGCGCCCAGTGCCCCACCTCCTGCCTTGATGGGCAGCCATGATGGCTCCTACCCCACAGCAGGGATAGCAGGGCAAAACAGATGTGGTGGCCTCTGTGGGCAGCCATTAGCTTGGGATCATCCGGGGGGACACATTCCGGGCTAGCCACCTACCTGGCCCAGGGCTCTCTCGGGCCAACATCTGGTGGCTGGAGAGCAGATGTCCAGGTAGTTCCCTGATCAAGGCAGCCCATAACGTTCCCAAGTCATGTTTGTTTTTACCATACGTGTGCATGATCAGAGGGTGAGTTTGGTTTGCGTGCATGACTGGACCTTGGATTGCGGCCAAAGTAGTTTAAATGTTATCTTGTATTGGCCCAACGTCTGTTGGTGAGAGTATGCAAGCACTCAGTCCACACAGGGTCCTTCCTCAGGCATTTCATTTGTAGATCTGACTTTGTACATGCTTGAGGAAGGGCCCTGTATGGTCCAAAAGCTTGTATACCTTTACCAACAGAAATTGGCCCAGTAAAAGTTACCATCTTAACTATGTCATCATTATGTGTCGGAGCCTGACTTGGCCTGAGCAGATGCACAAGAATGATGTATCTTTCCTAGAATTTGTAACCTTTTGTAGCAGCAGCGCTAGTGGAGAGTATCTACCAGCATCTTTACTATTATGGTGCTATTTAGATCTGCTCTGAGCAGCACTAAATGATGTGGCAACACTGATAGCCAGTCTGCTCACGAGTTCAATGATCAGTCTCTATTCTTGCATGGTAGGTGTTTAACTATGTACAAATATCACTGAAGAGTAATCAGAATAAATTGTAGGGTTCCTTGCCTAGTGAAAGAGACATCCTGTTGACTAGTAAAGGAGCCATCATGCTAACCTCGGTATTAAATATAATATTAGTATATACTATATTATCGTCTCTATGTCACTAATAAGCTCTGTTTTTTAGAGTATTCTATTGAATACGTTAGTACAGTTATATTTTGTTTCTTTTGCACAAATCTTGTTTGTTCAGGTTTTGTCAGAAAGTCATTATTTATCAAGCTTTTCACTATGACCCTTTTTAAACGGACACGGCTGGGGGGTGAGTACCCATGCACTTCCGTTGAGTGGGGGAATTTGAAATCAGATTGGCCGGAATGGGTGTGCTCCCCATGCACTGCCCACTCATACCCACGTGTGGAGCATCCCGGATTTCCCCTACAATGCTCCGTATATGAGCATGAGTATGCAGTGCGTGGGTCATGGGAGCATGTGCCCATCCACACCATCTGAAGTCAGGTGCTCCGGTGGGTGGGCAATAGGTGGACCTGCATGGGCACATCCCGCTTAAAAACGTCCTATCTTGTTAGTGGTTCACAGATATGTGGCCCCATCCTACATGCTATTTATTCATGCAAGTCACTAGAATACCTACCTGAGTATGGTTTATTTATGCGAGTACGGACATAGAGAATTCTGAGCCTTTGCACATGTTATAACTACTTTGGAAACGGCCATGATTTAATTGGGTTTCTCACCAAGGTTTTAGTTGGTCAGAGTAGGTGGAGCTCTCGTCTCAAGTAATTTATTTGAGGCAAATTTTGTTAATTGATCTTAAAAAGTGTGCATATCTAAGCAAGGTAAGCATTTCCCTTTTATCTCAGGCAACACTTAAAACCTGATGCATTCAGGTTCAAAAGGCAGCAGTATAAGTGCCAAAATCTGTGTTTATTGCATCCCTATTTGTTTCTAGATAAGGGAACTCATTACACTAATAGTGCAGCATTATGTAAATTTATTTTATACAAATTCTGGTGTCTGTAAGTAGTTTATTCTCTACATCCCTAATGTAATATATCAAACAATAACTCATTTGTCAAGGAGAAACAGTTCATTAGTATTCAACAACCATTTGGACAAAATAAAACAGCAACAGTATAAAAATTGATGTTGCGAAACTTAACAAATGAGGGAATAAGGAAAGTATGATTCAGGAAATTGAAGGCATGCCTCAAGGGGCATTTTTAGGTCATTTGTCTGCATTTTAATATTACATTTGTTTTACAGAGAGTCTCCAAGTTATTAGGTTGGGAGGAAAGCCAATTTGCAACTAGGTGACTTTAATATCGAGGGGATTCAGTAAATGAGAACATAACAACTCTTGGGATGGAGTCCGGGTGAAAAAGGTGTAACACTTCTGATCATGGAATTGTAATTCAATTTTACAATTAAATTATTGAATAACTTAGACCTCTTGCTTTAATTTTTTTTAATACTGAGAGAAACTTGTTCGTTGTTTTTTAAATAACCCTTAATTGCCTTTTTTCACAAAAGAGGAAATGGTACATGGCTTTATGACTAAAATTGTTCTCTCAAATTTATTGGAGAAGGAAAATCTCTTGTTCCTCAGTTTAATATCCTAGCTGGGAATATAGTTATGAGCATGTTGTCAAAGGTCACGATTCACAAACCATTTATTCTGGATGTTGCTCCATTGATACTGAAAGGCCGTGGAGCATCTTCGGAATAAATAGTTTGTGGATTTGAGCAAAGTGACATAATTTTCAAGAGAAGGTACCTATCGGAAAATTCCTAAATCTGTATTTGGGACTACCTCTCCCACTACTCTCCACCACGATCCTTGCAGTTGGCTTTGAGTGCTTTTGCAGGATCCACCTGCTAGACAGGCTCATACAGAGAGGGACACACAGAGAGGTGTTCTCAATTACTGCCCCAGTATTATGAAATTCCCCGTCCATCAGAGCCTAGGCATTTCCTGAGGCAATGTAAGACCTTGCTTTTTGGCCAAACATTTGGCAGGCGAGCATATGGGGCTGCGTGGTTTTTTTATGGGGTGGGATGGAGTTTGAGGGAGATTTTTAAAATATGTGTTTATGTGTTTTCATATTTTGTAAGCATCCCTGAGACTTAGGCAATGGATGGGGTATAAATTTGAATAAGTAAATAGATAATAAATATTTATGTATATAAGTGACCTGATATTTAATGGTGCAAAATACCATCTTGCTCTGTTTTTTTTTTGTCTATTCTGTCTCTTAGACATTCCCACCCCATTCTTCCCAGCAGGTTATCTGGGAAACAAAGTGGTTTGAATGATATCTTTTGTTGGACAAATTGCTGTTGGTGGAAATAAGCATTTAAGCAAGCTTTTGGGACACTCACAGCCCTTCCTCAGGCATGTAGCGTAGCCAGTCAAAATATCTGAGCAAACTGAATTCAGAGGAGCTTGTTGATACTCAGCCTGTCTGAATATCAGTATTTTTTAATTTAGCGACCAAACCTTAGAGACAGAAATGTATCCCTTTGGAATGTGGCAGCTAATTGTAAGTGTACACTGTCTGGGCTTAGCTATGTCATGATTATTTCCCACTAAAAAATATGTGCCTCATCACGAGATGTTTTGCCCCTTTTCCACGTATACAATATCCCTACCTTTCAGCCGTTCTTGGCAGTCCTAATGCAGCAATATTGACTCTTGATTATTCCTTTCATTTAGTTTTGAATGGCCATAGGGGTGTGCTTGTCATTTTTGTTATTACAATAACAATAATGAAAATTGTCATTTTAATTATCATTATGCAATAATGAAAATTACAAATAATAACAAAAATAGAAACGAAAACGACATTTTGTTTTTGAAATAAAGGGGAAATAAATGAAAAATGTATTTCTGGCTATAGCTTTTTTGTTTCTGATTCAATTTTGATGTCAATTGGGGAGATTGTACCCCCAATGAAGGGCATTATGTGTACCAATTTTTGAAATGACTAGATAAAGGAAACCAATTCTAGGAGCAATTGAATGTTGTGATTTTAAGAAAAGCTCCATACACTTTCATGACTACGACCTCTTTATCTTCCATCCAATTTACTTGAATATTATGTCCATCCACAAGATTACCATTCTTGCCAATTTTCAGAAAGATTGGATAAAGGGTCCTGATAGTGTAAGACATTAACTTGAAAATACATTTCCAGCTGTAACATTTTTATATTCCATCCTGTTTACAAGACATTTGGCAGGAATGTATCCCACACCTTCTCTGTCATCTCTGCCAAACTACAGGACTATTTGATAAAGGAAACCAATATTATAGGCAATTGAAGTTGTTCCATTGAAAACCATTATTCAGATAAATAGCAGCACATGCAATGCCAGTCAAAGGCAGGCACCTGGTATGGCAGGGGGAGGGAGGCTGTAGGAGGGAGAATGTGGAGCAACCCAAATGACTGATAGACATATTCACTGTCCAATTACTGCATGCTTCCAGCTTTACAAGACCAATCGGTAGTGACTTTGAGGTGGGCATAGGAGGCCTTCAGGTGCGCATTGAAGGGACATAACTGGGACTTTTGGGATAGCATCCCAGCAGAGCAGTCAGGAGACATAGTTTACACATCCAGGCTGGCCAATTATCATCATAATCACATCCTGCAGCACTGTAGCAGAGGACATAAGAGAATCTCTTTTGACTCTTTCCTAAACAGATGCTTCCGACCTCCCAGTAACGAGTGGGGGAGAGATGTTGGGATGGTCACAGAACAGAATGAGGATATTTGGTTGACATTTCTGCTGGCCAATTGGCATCACAAACTGATCTTATACTACAGTGACACATAAGAGAATTCCTAGCAATAGGCTCCTTCTCTGCATATGCTGTGTAGGCATATACAATTGGGACCTTTTATCACATCTTTCTGATATTTGGCAGAGATGATCATGTACACTGGTTGGACTACAAAGATGTTACAGTCAGAGATACATTTATAAGTTAATCTCTTATACCACCAGGACCCTTCATCTAATACTTCTGAAAGTTGTCAGAGATAGTAAATGTGGGAAGGGGTGTAAACATGCCAAGACAAAGAAGTTACAGCTAAGAATGTATATGAAGATTTATGCAAAATATAATTAAACCGCTTATAAAATTGGATTCCTTTATCCAATCTTTATGGAATTTGGTACACATAATGCCTTCCAATGGAGGTACACCCTCTGCAGCTTTCAGCCAAATATAATTAAAAACAGAAAAGGTACAACCAAAAATGTGTTTTCCATTGAAACGAATGGAAAGCGAAAACGAAAGCAAAAATGAAAATGAACATTTTATATTTATGAAAACAAAAATGACATATTGAAGAACTAAGTTATGGTAGGGCTGTTTGAATTCTCCAAGCATGGAGATTCCAGCGATCTATGTCTGGGTGACATAACAGCCCCTGATTCAACTATTGTGAGTGGCCTTCAAGAAACCTGCTAAAGGGAGGGGAGAGGTACTCTCTTGTCTGACTTCTAGACAGGGCTCCGAGAAAAATGTGGGTCCATGATTTTCAGATTTCTCGCAGAGCCCCCCCTCCCCCCGCAGCATCTCCTGCCCCACTTCTCCCAGGGCAGAGTTTCTGGGGCAGGAGAATTCCCGGGGGGGAGGGGCAGATGAATCCAACCCTCGGGGCTTTCCCTCCCCTAGGCTGCATCTGGTGGGCGGGGCTGCCAGCGATCTCCTCCCCCCACTTTACATCCTGGTAAATGAAATCAACAGACTTAGTGGCGGCAGCAGCTCCTTTAAGCACTCTTCAACCACTCCTTCTAGCCACTTCCTAGCCCTTCCCAACAGGGCCTCCAAGAGCAATGCCACTGCCACCACTAGGTCTGTTGATTTCAATTACCAGGCTGTGAAGGGTGGGGGTGAGCCTGGGCAGCCCCTCCCACCCGATGAAGCCTGGAGGGAAAGATGGGGAAGCCAGCCCACACTGCAACTGGGAGGCTGGTGAACCCAGCGTAGTGTGGTGCAGCATTCAGCTCTGAGCCTCCCAGACTTCCATGGATTTTTTTTGTTGCAAATCGGGGCCCTGTTCACAGACTACTTGGAGAATGTCAGGTGTAGATGTTTTCTTTCCAGTGCATTAGTACAGTTTTCCTGAAATATTTCTCAACTCAGGTCAAGGAAGAATACTGAACAGTATCTTGCAATGCCGTGGCCTGGGTAAATGAAGCATTTCATACTCCAGGGTGGTCAGTCTGCCTTTTGACAAGCAACTCACTTCCTCTTTCTCCACCTACCGCTCTGCTGTCTGCCTGCCTTCTCTACTTGCTGCTGCAGGGGCTGGCAGCCCTTTCCTGAGCTCGCCCCTTCTCTGGGAGTTCCAGCTGCCCAGCCTTAGGCTCAGGCCCCAGGTGACATTCTGCCCCTCCTCCCCTGTGGGAGGAGAGGGGGACAGGGACAGGGCTTTCCCAAACCTTTGGGGCCAAGGGAGGGAGATAAGAAGCCTGCTGCTTGGCAGAGCCAGTGAGACCACCTACCACTCTGTGGTCTGTCTTCCTGCCTGCCTGCTCTGCTTGCTGCTGCAGGGGCTGGGAGCCCTTTCCTGGGCTTGCCCCTTCTCTGGGAGCTTCAGCTGCCCAGCCTTAGGCCCAGGTGAAACTCTGTCCCTCCTCTCCTGTGGGAGAAGAGAGGGTGGAGCCAGGGCTTTCCCAGGTCTTTCGGGCCAGGGGAGGGACATAAGAGGCCTGTGGTGTGGTGGAGCCGCAGGCCACGTGCCTAAGGGCCACTGTCAAAGGGCCCTTAGTTGTGGCCCTTAGCGAGGTCAGGAGGGTACTAACAGCAGGTAGGGGTATAGTTGTTTTAGGGTGAGGGGTGGTGTGGGGGGGATGGCTTGTTTGTATTGTGTGGGTGAGGGATGAAAGGATTTGGTTGGGGGAGGGGATGGCCCCCTCCGTGTGAGGGAAGGGTGCAGCCCTTTGGGGAGGGGGTTATCCTCCTGTGGAAGAGGAGGGTAGGGGTTGTGTGGGATTGGGGTAAAGGGACTGGGTTAGGGGGTAGGGGTGGGGTTGTTCCCCTCGGTGTGAGGGAGGGGCGCAGCCCCCTGGGGAGGGAGGGTTACCCTCCTATGCAAGAGGAGGGTAGGGGTGTATTAGTGGGTGGGGGTCTCCCTCGGGGGACTAGCGGGACAGCCTCCAGTTGAGGGGGTAGACCGGGAGGGAGTCCACAGCTATAGGGGTCGTGGTGGGCACAGGGAATTATGGTCCTTCTGGGAGGCAAATTAGATCTGTGAGGCGGGACAGATGTTATATTCCTGTCCCGATTAATGGCCTCCAGGCAGATGGTGAGGTGATCAGGAATCAGAGGGCCCCTGGCCTTGGTTTGCTGCTGGTAAATGTGAAGTCGGTAGCCAATAAGTCAACTACAGTCCGGGAGATGATCCTGGACCAGGCGGCCAACCTTGCATGTATTACGAAGACCTGGCTGGACAATAAGTTGGGGCCTATGCTGGATGACCTTGTTCTGGTTGGATACTCCATACAGCATCAGCCTTGGCTAGGGGCCTGGGGAGGGGGTGTAGCCATTATTTTTAAGGATACATTCTCTGTGAGGAGATTTTTCTCTGAAAACTATCATGGGTATACAGGGCCTTCATCTGGTGTTGGATTTGGTCAGGGACAGAGTAGGAATACTGCTGATATACCGGGCCCACACCTGTATAGCAGTTTCCCTGTCCACACTGACCAAGCTGGCCAAGGGGTGGTCTTGCGGTTCTGGGGGGCTTCAGTATCCATGCTGATATTGCCAAGAGAGGCAATATCCATGCCTTTCTCAGAGAATGGTGGGCCCCACACATGTTGGAGGACATACCTTGGACATGATATTTTGCACAGGCCTCTAGGTGGGGGATCTGTTAGTGGGGGAGGTGTCATCAGTGCCCTTGTCATGGACGGATCATTATCTCCTCCGGGCCAGTATCCTGGTGCATGTCGGCCCCTGGGAGGGTGTGGAACCAGTTAGGATGGTTCACCCCTGACGGCTTATGGAACCTGGAAGATTCCAGAGCGCTCTAGGGGATGTTTCCTCTGATCTCGATGGCCGCTCACTCGATGACCTCATGACCATATGGAATTCCGTGTTGGTGGAGGCCATCAACTGGGTGGCTCCCAGACGTCTGCTCCTGAAGCACCGACAATGCAGATCCCCGCGGTATACAGAGGAGCTGCGGTGGATGAAGCGGGAAGGGCGGTGGTTAGAGTGACAGTGACATCATTCGTGTGCTGAAGTTGACCGATTGTGGCATAGAGTCTGGTTGCATACCTATGCTGTGGCGGTGCGGACAAAGTTTTCTTTGCTGCCCTCATTGCATCCACTAAGTCCCACCCGACTGAGCTTTTCCAGGTGGTGAGGGGGCTGGTCAGTCCGGCCCTCTGCCTGGATTTAGAGTCATCAAATGACCGCTGTGATTTGTTTGTGGACTTTTTTGTGGATAAAATTGCTCAAATCTACCACGGTTTTGACACAACATTTTTAGCAGTAGGTGAGCCAGAGGCAGTAGAAGTCACATCTTCTCCTGTTTTGTGGGATGAATTTCAGAATGTGTCACCCTCAGATGCGGGGGATGCTCTTGGAACTGTTCGAGCCACTTATTGTGAACTAGATCCATGCCCGTCCTGGCTGGTCAAGGCCAGCCAGGAGACGTTAGGGCCACTGCTGGCAAGGATTATCAACACCTCCATTGGGGAGGGCAGGGTGCCGGACTGTCTCAAGGAGGCTGTGGTGCGGCCCCTGTTCAAGAAGCCATCATTGGACGTTGGCGTCCTGGCCAGCTATCGGCCAGTTTCTACCCTTCCTGTTGCAGGGAGCAGTCCTGTGTGGCTGCTGCCCTTTTAAGAAGGGGGCTGTGTAGGCCGGCCAGAGGGCTGAGCACAAACAAGTGTGGCAGAGCCAGCCCCAGAGCTGGGGATCAGCCTGTGGGGAGCACAGACTGAGAAACCCCTGTGACAGAGTGGGCATGTTACTGGCCATTTTGTCGCATTGTGCCTCGGTTTCCCCAAAAGGAAAATGCGCTTAGTGGTCCAGGCCTGACATGATCTGGTCTGGATATAGGGCGCTCTTTTCCAATATATGGAATTCGAGTTTACAGTTTGCTAATAGGCCAGCCAGCTCAGCAAAGTATAGTAAAGACCAATTTATTTATATAAATGAGGCTATGAGACATGAATATTATAAAATATGAAGCAATAGTTTACTTAAGTTCAAATAAAGACATAGTACAAAAGAAAGTGTCAGTTAAAAGTACATTACTTAGAAAGACATTTCTGTTCAGAGAACAGCTCTGTTACAAATTCAAAGATCTTAACATCTATAAGATATAACATATGCTCTAAGTATTATTGCTATGGTTGACTCAATGCATCATATTGATATATTCATATTACCCAGTCCTTGCCCAATTCTGCCAGATGGAAGATGAGAAAAGCTTCAGGAAAGGAAGCTTTCTGAAAAATCCATCTTTCCTCTCTCTTCTTATAGAATGAAAGATGCTTGGAGGTCAGCTAAAAATGACGTCAGGTCAAAACTGCTGACAGGGAGGGGTTTTTCTCAAAATACATAGTAAGAAGCCTGTTGATACATACTAAACAGGTTGCTATCATATAAGATAGGATTAACAATGAGTAAACTCCAAACAAACAAGGCCTTTTCCTGCCCTGCCTGAGAGTCACGTATCTTGAGACTAGTCAACAGAAACTGTTAATTTCATTAAGAGACAGACTTGATTATATCGTCTATTCCAGTATACAGGCTGATTTTCCAGTATCTGGTCAAGAGTTCAGTAGAAAGGTCACTATAGGACAGCTCTTTTAAGAAGTCATCATATAGAGAGACTAATTCTGATTTCCAATATATTGAAACACAGATGGTCAAACATATATGCCTATATACAGGATACATGACACTTTAAGGCTGAAGAGTAGAAGCCTGGCCATGCCCACTTTGCTGTGTATAAGAAACAAGGCAGAGAGGAGAGAGTCTCTGCCAGGGTGCTGAAAGAGCAACATCTCCCTGAACAAGCCTTCCTGCTGTACGCTATACAAGTTGCTGAAGACTGG
This sequence comes from Sphenodon punctatus, assembly GCA_003113815.1. Lineage (NCBI taxonomy): Eukaryota > Metazoa > Chordata > Lepidosauria > Sphenodontia > Sphenodontidae > Sphenodon > Sphenodon punctatus. Next base: position 731,729 of record QEPC01014730.1, on the reverse strand, counting down.
AGAACCAGAGGTACCCAGGCAAGTGGGAGAGGTTTTGCCCAGAAGAGCCTCTTTCCTGGGGAAGGCTTGGTCAGAGCCTGGGAGCTTTGAGGCCTTGCTGGATGGACTTTGGGGATTGATATTGTGGTGCTCCTGTGCCTGAGAAAGATGGACCTGGGCCTGCAGGGTGGAGGTGACTGAGCCGGCAGCCCCAGGGACTGTGTACACTGGTTGTGTCCAATAAAGGACTGTGGACTTAATACCCTCTGGACTGTGTGGTGGGTGCCCTGTTCCGTAAAGAGGGAGATTCAGCCGAGGCTTGAGGCTGAAACGGCATAGCAGGGGGTGGACTAATTTCCCTAGAGCAAGACCCCAGCGCCCCATATGACCCTGGGGAGACCCCCTGCTACACTTCCTTTCTTAGGGACGGTTATTGGACAGGTGGTGGCCCGGCAGCTGCAGGAGAATTTGACCGGATTAATTTTCTCAATCCCTCACAGTCTGGCTTTTTCCAGGATATGGCACAGAGACTGCACTTGTGGACTTGGTCAACAACCTCTCCCGTAAGTTGGACTGGGGTCGTTCGACTCTGTTGATCCTGTTAGATCTCTTGGCTGCATTTGATAACGTTGATCATGAGTTGTTGGTGACTTCGCTGCAGGGCCGGGCAGGGATTGGCGGGATCGTTCTTGAATGATTCCACTCTTTCCTGGCTTGGAGAACCCAAAGTGTGGTCCTGGGTGATTTTTCATCTTCTCCCCAGGGCTGCACGTGTGGAGTCCAATAGGGTTCTATCCTGTCCCCTCTCTTGTTCAATGTGTATATGCAGCCTTTGGGGGAGGTTGTTAGGGAGTTTGGCATACAGTGTTATCAATATGCTGATGACACCCAGATATATCTCTCTTTTTCATCTGACTCAGGCCCGGCAGTCTTGGTGCTTACCCGGTGTTTGATGGCTGGGGGGGATTGGATGAGGGCGAGCTGCCTGAAGTTAAATCCTGACAAGATGGAGGTGATGGTTGTGGGGAATGCCGGAGGAGTGGTGGCCCCCATCATTGATGGGGTCTGTCCTCCCCTGGTATCTTAGGTTCGCAGTCTGGGGGTGCTCCTGGACACTCAGCTCCGCCTGGATGTCCAGGTGGTGGCTGTGGTGAAGGCGGCATTTTACCAGTTACATCTGGTGCGTCAGCTTCGGCCGTATGTCTTGGACTCAGATCTGGCCACGATCGTCCATGCTTTTATTACCTCGAGACTGGACTACTGTAATGCACTCTACGTTGGGCTGGTTCAGAGACTGCAGCTGGTGTAGAACACGGCGGCTCGTTTCCTAATGGGGACAGGCCAATGTGAGCACATTACACTGGTGCTTTGCTCTCTGCACTGACTGCTGATAGTCTTCCGGGCCCAATTCAAGGTGTTGGTGTTGACCTTTAAAGCCCTAAATGGCCTGGGCCCAACCTATCTGCAGGACTGCCTCACCCGCTGAATCCTGGATCGGCCCCTGCGGTCAGCCGGGGGCACCCTCCTCGAGGTCCCCCGAGTTTCTTGGGTGTTCACCTTGCAGAGGGCATTCTCCACTGGACGTCTGCCTGACCTTCCCTCTTTCCATAGACAATGTAAGACTTGGCTGTTCCGCCGTGCCTTTCCCGAGGGACATGGGCTGGGTGGGTTGGGTTAGGGTGGGGTAGGGGGTAATTTGTTTTATTGTGGGGTTTTTAATTATATTATTGTTGTTTTTTAATCTGTTTTATATGTTGTTAACTGCCCCGAAATGCTTTTAGCAGGAGGGGGCGGCATACAAATTTAATAATAATAATAATAATAATAATAATAGTTGATAACTTGAAAATGGAGCAAGTGGTGTGGGAAGCTGTCTGTTTCCGAGCTAAAACAAACAGTGGATTTTGCATTCATAGGTATTTTTCACATTTTGAGAGAAATGTTATTTATATCTGTTTGCTTATTTCATTTTCCTGCTACATTCCCACCTGGGGACTTCACTCCTCCTCAGACACCACCCTCACCTGCCTCTGAGTCTCCTGCTCTTTGAAACATAATCATCCCTTCTTCCACACTGTCATCTGTGCCTGGAATTTCTTCCTTGAATATATATGTTCCATTTCCTCCCCCTAAACCTTCAAAGGTCTTCTGAACACCTGCCTCTCCCATCAGGCTTTCCCTACCTCCTTATCCTCATAGACTATTCATCCTTTCCTTCTGTGTTTTATCCTTTCATTCAGGGTCTCCTTCGTCCTTTGTAACTTGCCAATGTTACCAGGGCCGGCAATTCTCCTGGCGGGGATTTTCCCTACCGGGAAACTTACACCGAGCTCTGGGCGCAGGTCATCAGCCGCATCCAGTGGCTTTTTTTCCTCTGAATGTAAGGGCTGACATTTGAAGGGAAAAAAGCTGCTGGATGCAGCTGATGATGCTTTCAGCCCTGCTCCCACGTGCGGAACTCGGCGTACATTTCCTGGTGGGGAGATTCCCCACTGGGAGAATTTTCAGCCCCATTAACATGGGCAAGTGACCTAAGCTAATTACACGCACCTGCAACTGTGCAGGCACATGAGCTATGGAGGGCCCAATCCCCATGTGGCCCCGTAGCAGGCAAGCGCTGCCAACACACTGCAGTGCCAGTGTGGGGAACTGGGCAGACCCCCTTCCCCCCATGCAGGGCAGCCGGGCCACTGTTGGAAGACCTGCCGCAGCTGAGATGCCAGCCACATGAGCAGGCACTAGGCCCTGCCCCACCTCCATCCCCCGGCCTGGCCAAAATCCTGACCTCATCCTTGACATGTCTTCACATGACAGGCAACAGCATTCACCGCTCAAAGCTCCGGCGCAGAGCTTGCCATGCAGTGGGGCAGAAGGGACCCAGACAAATGGGCTATCACACCTTGGGCAGCCTTACCCCATTTGGAGTAATGCTGCTATGCAACACATCTTTGGCCTTTTTCTGAGGATGCATTGCATTGCAACCAGCTGCTTGCCCTGCCACGTGGCAGGGGGAACATGTGGCAGCAGCCAGGCACACGATGCACTGCATAGCGTGGCCAGGCTGCCCAGAGTGGGTTAAGACTGCCCAAGGCGTGGCAGCCTGCCCAAGGTATCTAGTGTGGCTGCACCCTTTGTGAATGTATCCAAGTCTTTCCCTTTATTCTCCTCTCTAATTTCCTCCCTTCTTTTGTCTCTCCTTTGTAAGCCCTCTGGGCAGGGACCAATTAATGATTGCACAGTACCAAGTATATTTCTGGTGTTGTATAAATAATAAATCATAATAATAAACTTATATACTATCCCTCTCTGAAGGCTCAGGGAAGGTAAGAAAATAAATAAAATATAAATAATAAAATTAATAATAATACATAAAAAACCTACTTATAGCTAAATAATATCCGCAATCGAAATATCTACTTATCCAGTTGTCCAGATATTTTGTTTCGGCCTACTGCACATGTGCAATAGAGCAAATAGTTCCAGCATAACTGGATAACCAGAGAACTGGCCTGCTGTAGATTCACAGATACCTGATGATGCAGGAACCAATTAACGGTGGTTATTCACTTTATCTGATAAATTTAAAACAGTCAAATTCAGCAAAAATATTATTTGCTGCATATATTGTAAGCTACCCAGTGGGAAGGGTGGGGTAAGAAAGTAAAATGAATAAAAATAAATAAATATATTTGTTTCAGCTCCCACATTTAGAAGAAACAAAAAGGTTTCTTCGATGCCTTCCCAGAGGCGTTAATTTCCAGCTACAGTCGCGAGGATGTAGCCGTTTGCTTGATTCAGTATTCCATTCTCCTTCTGTTATTTTCTTTCTAAAAGAAGCATGACCTCCGTTCATCAGTTCTAAGATTAGCTGCCTACAGCGTCTCCCAAAATACCAAGAGCTGCATGGTTGCCATTGAGTCAAAATTAGAATAAAAACGTCTTATAATGCTTTTCTCTTTTATATTCTCTTCCCTCATTTCCATCTTTCACAGGAAAAATCGGGTAAATTTAGATTATAGCAAGGTCTGAACCAACTCAGATGAACAAAATTATCCACAAAGCCTATTTATGTTTCTTTAATGAAACACTACATTAGCTTGGAATTAAAATGAGAGCTTTCTCTCTTTTTAAAAAATAGGAAAATAAAGAAAGCTAATTGTGATAAGCATAGAAGTTTTTTTTTAAAAAAGAAAGATAAGACACAAACTGGAATAAGTTTTGCACAAAAAGGAGATAATATTTTGAGTACATGGGATTTAATTAAATGACATTTTACAGTAGTCACTATTATTTACTTTACCTTAATCAAGACTTAATAACCCACCCCCTCCTTCCCAATGGCAGCTCAGGGTGGCGTACAGTAAAGGATAAAAACATAATACAAAATACAAAATTACAAAATACGATAAGAACTATTAAAAGTATTAAAAATACAACAGACAGGCTCAAATAACCCAAACAAAAAACCCAAGATAGAGAAAAAAAACCCACCTACTATCCATCACAGAAGAAACAGCCAAGTCTTACATTGTATGCAGAAGGAGGGAAGATTCAGAGAGGTGTACCTCTACCAGGACGGAGTTCCACAGCCAAGGTGCAGCCACAGAGAATGCCCTTTCAAAGGTCAACCCCTGGGACACCCAGGGGACTTCCATGAAGGTGCTCCCAACAGTCTGCAGGGGCTGATTCAGGACCCGAGGTGTGAGGTGGTCCCGCAGGTATGCAAGGCCCAGGCCATATAGGGCTTTAAAGGTCATAACCAACACCTTGATTCTGACCCGGAAGACTATAGACAGCAAGTGCAGTGACCAGAGCACCGGTGTTATGTGATCACAATGGCCTGTCTGTTAACAGGAGACCCCCTCCCACTAGTGACCTCTTGAGGCAATGTACCCCAATAATCACCGTTCCTCTCCTACAGGGGAGAATTAGCTTAATT
>QEPC01014730.1:670013-681133 GCA_003113815.1 Sphenodon punctatus | reverse complement strand
GAAGCGTGGTTCAAATTGACCCCTTGCGTGTATTGACCGTGGAGAACATCTGGCGGCCGCCAAACAGATGTTCGGGACACGGTGACCACAGGTGGGTATTCACCATGGTTCACCGTGATCTCGTAACGTCTGAAAATACCCAATGTGAACACCATTGCATCACAAGGATAATTTGCGTGTTTTGACTGAACACATGGCCAATGTTGTGTCTAATGCTATTGCATGGTGTGTTAGCAGGTACAACACAGGAAACGAGGCAGCAGCGCTTGTGTGCTGAGATTGGGTGGTGAGCAAAACACCAATTTGCCCCAGGATGGACTGTGTGTCTAAGCAGCGCCACATGGTGAACACAGGGCCAAACCAGTGTTCATATCAAGGTCAAAGCACACATTCAGACACCCATTGACATTATGTCTAAAGACACCCTCTGTAAAAACTGCTCTGCACCGTTTAATTCACGTACCATCTGTTTTAGGCAAATTAGCGCAGATTAAATTTTGCGCTAATTTATTGAAAGCTATGGAATTGCTATTAGACCCTGTGGTATTTGGCTAACTGCATTAAAATATATTGGCACTTTATTTGTGGGAATATAATGAGAAATATTTCAGTTGCAAATAGCAACCCTTTCTATGGCCAGATAGTAGAGTTTCAGTGGACTTCTTTTAGATTAAAAGGGAGGATAAGGAGTCAAGGCTATGGGCAACCATTCTTTGCCAAGAGAATTCTAAGGCACTTGATAAACAAGCTGATCTTCTTCCCCTCATTTGACCGATGGTTTGTTATATTTGGCAATTTCTTGTAATGTCACTGTTTGCTCTGTGCCAAGGCTTTGCTCTCTTTGACCTCTTGCACTGGCTCTTTCTGGTGACAGAAGAATATATGCATTGTGGCTTTGATGACATGTGGGTGGGTTTCAAGACTCTGCTCCTCTTTTCTGCTACTGAATTTAGACTGGATGTGAATTGAGGGAAATAAAACTGCACTCCTCCGCCACAAAGATCACACAATTATGCTTTTCATACATTTTTATTTGAATGATAATTTTAGGGTAGATTATGTACACAAGTGTCACTGAAGAAATAATGGAAGAATAACTTAGCAGAATCACATACTTTTCGGTACCTCCCCTTAGTATTTTGTCTCCTCCTCTGCACCTATTATTTTGGTGGACAGAAGGGCAGGTTACAGGCGTCATCTGATGTGTTCCTAATTAATGATGTTCTGCTCTCAGATCACTCATGGTTGAACAGACTGAGCTAAAAAACCAGAACAGTTCAGAATAGTTGACTCCCAATCGCTGATCTAACGTACTGGCACTGAATGTAAACTCCACATCGCAGTCCTTTACTGAGTGCCACTATGTCCTTCTCTCAGCAAGAGACTGGTCACTTCTCATTTTCTGTATCACAGGGGCATACAACTTTGAAATGGACACTGGTCTATCCAGAAATAAAGGGCAGTCTCATTACTTCAGTATTAGCTACAGTACGGATTCACATTCTTTCTTTTTTAAGGCCATGTACTGTGTGCTGTTTTGGCAGCCTCTGGTCATCTCTCTCTTGGACTGACAGTTGTCTAAAACATCAGTTATGCCCAGCTACATTGAAAACATAATTGATTGGTGCAAATGTGGACAATGCAGTGAGCATTGCCAGTCCCTGGCAATACTACATGGTAAATCTGTTTGGACATCATGAAAATGGCATTGTGGGGTAAACCACAGGCAAAACCATCTGGTTGTAGGTGGAGCTGGGCTGAAATTGAATTTTGGCATGGATTCTGGATTCAACAGATCTGGCTATTCCAGTCTGTTCAGCGAAACACAGACCAAAATGTAATCCAGTTCACATTTTGCCAGAGTTGCAGATCAGCTGTGGTGGTGTACTGCACAAGGGCAAGATGGCGGTGCAGTAGAGGATGCTGCCATATTGTGCATGCATGATATGTGGTGCCGCCACCTTGTGTATGTGCAGTACAGGGTGCAGGATGGCAGTGCCTGGAACTTGGAATTTCACATGGAGTTTCAGTATGGATTAACAGCGGAATTCTTTGCGGAGGATAATAATGATGAATGTAACACCCTTAATATTCCTGGTGGCTTACAGACATATTAAGCAAGTTCCTGTGCTAGTAAATCAGGTTGGCACCATTGATTCCAGGAGATCTAGGTCTAGTTCCTACTACTGAGTACCTGACCCACATAAAGAACAATCATATGATGGTTCCAAAATGTTACATTAACATTCTAAAATTAGAAATGTCTTTGGCACTGGCAGAGAGAAACTAGCGATCATGGGTGGATGGATAGTACCACACAATTTTCACGGGCCCAACCTCAGTGATGGAAATGTCTAATGTGGCAGCAAAAATAAATGGTTCTATTTGATTTTAATCCATTTTGTTGGAGGAGAAAGCTCATTTCTTTAGAAAATATTTATTAGGGTTCCTTCCAGTAAGCAAGCATAAGTAACATTCATTAGCATAATAGAAAGTTAGGTATATGTGTATGCATAGGTGGAACTAACCTCCTTACCAGTCAGAATTATTTTTAAAAAATAATGTGAAAATCCTTCAGTTGTTGCCTAATGACAATTTTATTTTGTCAGTAATTGGTGAAATGGATAAACTTTTTCAGTCTGTAATCAACTTTGGTTTACTCCATCACCACGGAACTGCAAGACAAGATGGAAGAGTTCTACACTATCTGGAACCCATGTTGGGATATTATTTCCTTCACAGCTTAAGGTTTGAACTGATCACAACCTTCTATATGCATTGATGAAATTGAGACTTACTTTGTAAGAGGGGTGGGTTTTTTGGGTTTTTTTAAAAAATCTGCTATCTCATCTGGGGACATTTTGGTCTCTGCACTTTTTCATATTGGTATTTTTCTGCCTGGTTTTGAGAATGTTTTATATTCATGCACAGCACGTCTCTATGGTTTTTGTTTTATTGGTTGTTTCTGTTTTCTTTTGTTTTTTCTTTGCTTTTCTCATGTTCAGAGATGTTTTTGCTGTCGGTTTCATACTGTTTGCATGGTACATTTTCTGATGTATATGTCTGCTTTCCTTTTATTGTCTTTTACTTTGTTATATTGAGATATGTACGGTGCAATAAAGGTTTTAAAAAAAAAGAAAAGAAAAAAGAAACCACTGACCCTAAACAGAGGGTTGCAGGAAACCCTGTGCACACGAGAGAGGGCTGGAAGGGGTTTTATTAATAAACGAACCCAGGAAAGGGAGAGTCATTTGAGAACAGGCGAGAAACTAGTTCTTTCAAACTAGAAGAGCCATTATTTTTTTTAATTGACTGGGTAATGAATCTTTCTTGATCTTTTGAGTGAATTCTGAAAATCAGCATAAAGCATCTGAATAATGTGTATTCCTTATGATTTTAAAATGTTATTGTGACCATGTGTTTTGAATAAACAGGCAATTTGGTTGGGGGAGGAGGAGGAGCACAGAACAGAGACCCTTACTAAATTACTCTGCTAGTACTTCAGAGGCCCAATTTGAGTTAATCGGTAATTTTTCACAGACGACATCTAATCTATGACTATAAATTACTTTGCACTCTTATTATTCCTTAATTGAAGTGCACCAAAGTGAAATTGCCATAGATGTAACTGGAATGAGTCTAGCCTCAATTAACTTGGGTGGAATTGAAGCTCTTTTTCTTCCTTCTTGAACTGGGGGATGTTGTTTGACATCTTGTATTTATTTAAATTGTTACTAGGAAATTAGAAAGAGGATCAGTGTGTGTGACTAGGTGTTTTATAATCATGTTCTTGAGTAAAATGTAGTGTCTGCACACACCACTTGTATTTTAATGTTTCATCCTTTTTGCATCCTTTTGCATGCCTTTTTGTTTAACAGATGTGTAGACAGTAGTAATTTAATCTCTCAGAACTCAATTGGGAGGAATAGTTGAATCGCAGGTTGTTGGGTTTTTGGTCTTGTTTTTCGGTGAAGGCATTTAGAGACGTTTATGTCATTTCAGAAGGCTATAGCCACTGCTATTCCCTTTCTAATTTTATTACATGGCTTCCAACCTTTACTTTAAAAAATAATAAATGTGAATGAAGCTGTAATAGGGTTGGTCCTTTCTGGGTTTCTGCCTTCTTTCCCCTCCATTTAATCACCATGAGTGTTTTCAGACATGACGATGGCACAGTTTAATCCGCTTTTGCGGGGATTAAACCGGGTGCCACCGTTATGACTGAAGGTGCCCACCACGTTTGCCCGGTCTGGCTCCAGACCATGGTGAGGGATAGCCCGGGCTGTACCTCGGGGAATCCCCAAGTCACAGCCCGAGACAGCTGCCACCATGCTCAGGAGCCAGCCGCTGGACCTGAAGTAAAGTTGGTGTTCCAGTCTGAAAGCCTGCGTTGTTTACTGTGGTTTGGGGCGGTGGCAGGGACAAAGTGCCATGGTTGCTTCCATGGCTGCCCGTGAGCTGAGGGGAGAACAGTCCAGTCTACGCAGCATGGCAACAGGGATGTACAGACACATGTCTGTACATCTCCCCACCCCATCCCTAACCCAGCCACCGTAATGTTTGTTTGGTGGCTGGACCAAGTCCCAACTGGAGTGATGGCCCCGCTATGGCAGGAGCAGTCCACGACTGTGGTGGCATCAGTCACATTTGAAAACACCCCATATCTCGCCTGTTCCCAATGACTCTCCCTTTCCTGGGCCGGTTTATTAATAAAACCCCTTCCAGTCCTCTCTCGTGTGCACAGGGTTTCCTGCAACCCTCTGTTTAGGGTCAGTGGTTTCTTTTTTCTTTTTTTTTTAAACCTTTATTGCACCGTACATATCTCAATATAACAAAGTAAAAGACAATAAAAGGAAAGCAGACATATACATCAGAAAATGTACCATGCAAACAGTATGAAACCAACAGCAAAAACATCTCTGAACATGAGAAAAGCAAAGAAAAAACAAAAGAAAACAGAAACAACCAATAAAACAAAAACCATAGAGACGTGCTGTGCATGAATATAAAAAATTCTCAAAACCAGGCAGAAAAATACCAATATGAAAAAGTGCAGAGACCAAAATGTCCCTGGATGAGATAGCAGATTTTCCAACAAAAAAACCCCTCTTACAAAGCAAGTCTCAATTTCATCAAGGCATATAGAAGGTTGTGATCAGTTCAAACCTTGAGCTGTGGAGGAAATAATATCCCAACATGGGTTCCAGATAGTGTAGAACTCTTCCATCTTGTCTTGCAGTTCCATGGTGATGGAGTAAACCAATGTTGATTTCACCGCTCTCTGAGATTGGGGCCCCATTCAGATTTCCGTACAGATGCAAACGTAGGACTAGCCACTAAGCACACCTGTTGACAGGTTGCCTGGTGGGCTGAAATTATTTCACTCTCTGAAAAAATGCCCAGAAGGGCCAAAGTTGTTAGAAGGGAAGTGTAACTTCTGCCACATTATTCATATGAACCCAAATATGTTGCCAAATCTTATAGACTTTAGGACATCCCCACCAACAATGGAGGTATATGCCTGACTGTTCACACCCACACCAACATAAATCTGAGTAATTCGGTCACATTACATGGATACAATGTGGGGTCAGGTACATACAATAGATGAGTTTCACTTGTTCGCTTATGGAGAGAGAAAATGAGCTCTTCAACATAACCTTCCAAATTTAAAATGACTCCTTTTGAGTAATTTATTGCTCTAAGTCTTCGAACAGGCCAAAATATAGCTTGCATCTGGAAGTTGAAAGATTTTATGTAACTCTTTATAATTATGCATTAATAATTTGGAGGCCAGAGACCTGCCAAAAATTTTATTTTATTTTTTTAATGAAAAGGAGGTCAGCATTACTGTAATGTGTCATTAGCTTTGTTAAAAATAGAGTGAAGTTTCATGTAGTCTATTACAGGAAAAAAAAAATCCCTTCATACAGTTTCTAACACGTCCTAAGTCTTGAAAGAATTCTTGACAAATAGATGGGATGCCAAAAACAGGCCTTTATTAAGCCATTTGCGGCTCATCTGTCAACTCAGACCACATTTCCACACAGCTTCCCCAAACACTGGCATGTAAGGGGACATGCCACGGACAATCTCCATTTTCCTATGCCCACACCCACATAGATGGGTCATTCGGATCTTTTAGTAACACTGGCCACAATCCCATGCTCTGTGGATCCACACACACAAGCTGTGTGCATGTGGGTGCATGGTTTGTGCGCAGCACAATGTGCTGACAATATGGATGTGTGCGTGGCCCAATGATACAATCTGATGTCAGGAAAATTTATTCCACCTGAGTCCTTCTTCATGAACAGAATTGAGCACCTGATCTTCAGTTTTTGTTTCCCCCAGATAATGGAAGAGACTATTTTGTTAAAGGAATCATAAAAATCATTTGGTACATCAATTGGCAGAGCAAGAATTATATAAAGAAATGAGGGGAGCATCATCATTTTTACAAGGTTAATTCAACCTAGCCCAGAAATCCTTGATTTTGCCCAAGCCAGGCTTTTTTAAACCTTGAACTGCTCTAAAAGGGGAGTTCAAGGTTAACTATGTATTTCTCCTTATATAGGTTGTTCAAATTTTTAGTTATAGTTACTCCTAAGTATTTAAGGCTGTGGGTCTTCAGATGAAAGGAACTGAGCAAAAGAAGGTCTTCTCTTGGTATTTTATGTTGATTAAACAACATCACGTGGGACTTTTCGACATAGACTTTTTGTCTGGCTTAGTTGTTAAGTCGTTCTAAAAGACTTAAAAACTCAGGGGTGGATCATCAGCATACATTGCCAGTTTATGCTGAGCTTGACCACAGGAGATGCCAGAGGTTTTTCCGTTCTGACAAATTGCCGTCACCAGGGATTCAACAGCAATACTGAAGAGAATAGGGGGGAGGGGACAACCCTTATGAGTGCCTCTGCCCAACGAAAATGGAAGTGGTTCCTTCTTCATTTCTTTACCCCCTGATATGCAACACTTGTCTAGTGTCAGCCTTTTTAGAGGCTTGCAGCTCCCACCTGCTCTGAGGTACCCCCCCCCCCTTCCCAGCAAGCTCTCTTACAACCCGAGTCATAGCCTAATTCTAGCTAAGACTTCTCCTTCTCCTTTGAGGTCCTGCCTCTTCCCATATCTTATACATACACCCGGCCTGTTCCCCCAACAGTACCTTTTGGCCAGTACAGTAGCAAGATTTGTTATCTTGCACTGGGCTTCCAGCACTGTTAGCTTTGTACCATGTTCAGCAGACAAAGGGGGTCATTAGAACTTCATTCATCCAGATGAAGAAAGAGCTGGCTAACTCCCTGCCTGGAAGTTATGGTTATTCATTGCTGAGGGGAGGGGGGGCATCTTTACTCACTTTAACAAGCTTGGAATAAGCACCGCTATCAAAGCACTTGCTGCCACTATAATAACAAAATAAAACAATTTCCCACACCAGCCAGCCCTGGCACAGAGCCCAAGTCTCTTCCTCTGTAGGTAGGAAGGGTGCCGTTCTAACCACCTCCTCCCCGCCAGCCCCGGCATGGACCCCAACATACCTCTGCCTCACCAAAAGCCAAATGCGGCTGCGTTCTTGCACCGCATCTCTTCTCTCAGATGCAAGCGCACACCAGGACCTCCACAGACCTTTCCCCTCCTTTAAATCTTTGCTGCTTCCAGTGAGTTTTTGCATGCAGAAATTTCCCAGAAAAACCTGGAATTCCATGTTTTTCTCTGGGAAAATGGGAATTCTGTGGTTTTTCTCTGATAAAACGGGATTTCTGTGTTTTTCTTTGGTTTTCCATGCTAGACGGAAAACCAGGAAGCCTGCTCATTGTTACATTACATAAACAATAGCCAAGAATAAACATCTAAGGAGGGAGGGAGGGAAGTGCCCATAGTATATTACTTTGAATAGATCCTTGTACGGAGTAAGAACAGATGCAGTGTCTCTATCCTCATGAAGTCAGCCTCACAAGCAGTCTGACGAAACATCCGCCTTTGTGATGGATTTGCGTTGAGGTCCAATATCTATTTCAGCTCAACTCATTCTTCCTGTAGTATTCAGGGCTGAAACCGAATTGATGCTTTATCTTCTCACCTGCTTTATGAAAAGTGATTCCTGTTCTCCTTAAATGAAGGCTAAAAGAGCCATAAGCAGAACAAACAACAAACTGCCAATATTGTCATAAAAGAGAAATTGGCTGTTAAATTGCTTTAAAGTAACAGAACTCTCTCTCTCTTGCTCCCTCTCTCTCATTCTCCTTTCCTTCTCACTCTACAGCACTTCGTGCCATATGAAGTTAGCTAATATGGTGCAATGCCAGAGGAAGGTCATACAGTCAGTCAACTGTGTAGTCTCTATAGAAAGTGAGGTACGTTGCTACCATATGGGTGAAAAGTGAGAAAGCTAAATTGCCACCACATTGATAAAAATATTGCCTTGCATTCTGTAGGGTTTATTCAGCAAAAACATGTATTCATGTGTGCAGTGCTATATTCCAGCAAGTGCAGATATTGGGCAGATAATAGCTTTATTAAATTGGGTATAATTTTCAGAAGGTGATATGTAAGTTGTTAATTAGTTCTTAATGAAGCACTCAGAGGGTGTTTTCAGACGTGACGGGGTGACTTCGCCCCATCCTGAAAACAACCCAGAGATTCCCCGCTGGGATCACCCAGGCATGGCAAACAGATGTGCCGGGGATCCTGATGGGGAATCAGGGAGGGGGCGGGGCCGCGCGGTGCAACGTGCGGCCGCACGGCCCTGCCCCCTCCATGCTGCCTCGCCGCCCACCCTCCGGGGAGATGGGCGGGCAGTGAGGCCAATGCCGCTGCAGCGTCTGGCCGAGTTCACCGCAGCCCGGAATCCCACCGGGGATTCCGGGCCGTGATAGCCGACCAGACGTTACTTTTTATTGATGCCCGCCTGGAATCACTTTCACCACGCTTCCGGGAATTCTTGCGCTGGGAGCCCGGGAAGCGTGGTTGAAATTGACCCCATGTGGGTATTCAGTGTGGCGAACATCTGGCGGCCGCCGAACAGACGTGCAGGGCACAGTGACCACATGTAGGTATTCAGCGTGGTTCACTGTGATTTTGTCACATCTGAAAATACCCAGAGAGTCATGGCAGTGGGGGTGCTATATAAAAGTAAAGATGATTTTATTTATTTATTTCTACAATTTATACCCCGCCCCCTCCTAAGAACAGCTCGGGGCGGATGATGATGATGATGATATTGATTGATTGATTGATTATAAGAGCTTCCCTTTCAATGAACAAAAATTCATTTTTGGTGTTCAGTTTAATGTGTTTCCATCCAACTATTGGGCATACTGTCATAAGCACACGTACAGAGGCAAAAGAAAGGGGAGCAGAAAACACAGAGGCAAAAAGAGTTTGAGGACTATGAAGTTATAGAGTCATAGGCTTGTTAGGTACATCAAAGGTCATCTAGTCCAGTCCCTTCCATCCATGCAGGATAGATTCCACTGAACTGCCCACACAGAATAATCCAGGAATAAAATTAGGCAGAATCATGAAGAGGTTCTTCACGATGTAAGTTCAGAGAATGTACTTTCATTAGCAAAGTATGCAATGACACCAAAAGAATCGTAGTATGTTGGATAGAATATATAAGGGACTTTTTGCTGATCCATAAAATCAGATGTTATAGAATTCCAAGGATAAGAAGAGAAGTCTGTCTGTCTATCTATCTAGATATCTAGATATAGATGATGTAGATATAGATTAATCTATCTAGATACAGGGTAAAGCCAGACATGACAGCAGCCCACTTTGCCCTATGGCCTGGTGTCACGTGTAGTTCTGGGCCACCAGATGTTGACCCGGAGCATCCCGGATCATGTTGGTGGCTAGCCCTGGCTCTTGCCTCCACAACTAGTGGAGGTAACAGCCCAGGCTAGGGCCCACCAGACTGGGGAAAAGTGGACCATCCTCGAGCCTCTGGGCCAGTCTGCCAGCCCAGGCTGCCTCCACAATGGGCAGCGGCCACTGCAGTCGCCATTTGCTGCCATGGCTACCTGTCATGGCAGGGGGCTGGGCGGAGCACAGCAGCAGGGATGGATGGCTGCATGTTCCTGTTCTTCTCGCCCCTGGGCTGTGCTGCCATCAGCCCGGCTTGGAGCATGTCTGTTCTGTGTATGCACCCTGCCCAGGACGCAGCGCTTATCTGTCACGTGTAACTTTACCGATCGATCTAAATATAGATAAATCTATCTATATCTAAATACAGTGCTAAAAAGCTTGACGTGGGGAAAAGCAGCAGGAGAGGATGGCATACAATTGATGTGCTGTAGAAACCGAGGGAAGACTTAGAACTCTGTTTGCCAGATCTCTTTCATTAGATCTATATGGAAAATGAACTTCCAGAGCACGTCAGAAGGTCAATCTTCCTTCCTCAGCCAAAGTTAGCAATGCTTGAGAATAGAGGCCACATTGTCCCATAAATCTGATCAGTCACAGGCTCATAGTTTTGACAAAAATCATCAGCACACAAATAAATCAATATATCAAGATAAGAACTGACAGAAGTCAGTTTGGTTTTCATCCAGGACTGAGTGGAAGGGGAAGCAATTCTTGCCCTGAGGAGTCTGTGTAAGCATGCCCTAGAAATGCAAAGAGAATTTATCTGTTTTGTAGATTTTGAGAAAGCACTTGATAAAATTTGACACTGTGCTATAAATCCTTGAGGAAGGTAATATTGACTTCCAAAATCTGCAATTAATAAAAAAAATTGCACTGGGGACAATTATCAGCAGTCTGATTTTGGCATGACATAGAATAATACTGTGACATAAAAAAAGGTATGTACCAGGACTAGATGTTTTCCACTGTTATTCTCCATGTATGCAAAAGGCATAGGCAAACGTAACTGTCGAGTGGCACAGGAGTTGTGGCTGGGCAGGGGTTCTGTAGGATTCTTATACGGTTTCCATAAATATGGGGTGGGCATGTGCTCCCATGCCCCCCACAAGTCACCTGTGGCAAAAGGTATAATAACTTATGTTCTTAACAAAAAGTAGATTTTGAAGGCAATTGTGTGGCCAACAGCCATATGGCTGAGTTGGATTTTGGAAAAGAAGAGAGGGGGGAGAGAGAGAGAGAGAGAGAGA
>QEPC01014730.1:628111-662672 GCA_003113815.1 Sphenodon punctatus | reverse complement strand
GGGTTGATTTGGATACTGTAAAATCAATGCGTTACCTGTTTTTTCCTCTAGAACAGAAGGTCCACTAGTCTTTAGTTCAATGTAGAGATAATTGTTTTAATTGTACTTCTCTACTGGGCATATACTGAAAGTCTCTTGCATTGTCCATTTTTTCGGTGTTGAATCAGTTTCATATGCAAGTGGAGGTTACCGATTTTCTTCAATTTGTTGGTATTAATTTAACATTTGTTCAGAAGGCTGATAGAGTCATCCAAAGTGATCCAGGAGGAAAATAAAAGATCTTTTATGAAAGGATGTTTTCTCCAAAGAGTCAAAACTCAAAGGCTCTCAATGGCGGTGTGAGGAGGGGGATCAGTAACTTTTCCATTTTTCTTCTGCCTCTTCCTCCAACCTGATTACAAAAGCACAATTCTTGTAATCCCTGGCTTACTTCTCCATTTTTATCTATTTGCTGTTAGGATGTCAATAGAGCAGTTCAAAATGCCTTTGTTATTCTCTAATGCTGATTCAATTAACTCAAGTCAATGGATGTGGATTGGAGCTCAGGGAATGGAAGAGCCATTCACGTTATCCAGTCTAGCCTGTCTTCTTAATATGAGCTGAAACTTTTGGAAGGAAGGGAAGGAATGTGGCAAGAGAGGGAGCATTTCCACCAGAAGCAGAGGATTGTATAATGGAGTGATTATTACCCCTCTGACATGCACAGAACTTACTTCTGCATACACAGTGTGGTTACGATAACTAGGTGCCTAACAGCATAATGTGTTTGCATAAATTGCTACAAAACAGAGATGCACAATCCATTAAACCAGGGGTGGGGAATTTGTTCCTATCTGGGAGCCACTTTGAAAATGAGTACATGCTCCAAGAGCCACAGAGAAGTTGGGGTGGACCCTTAAGGGGTGAACTCAAGAAAAGGAGGGTCCAGTTCATGGATCTGTACCTTGGATCTGCCCTCTATACGTGTATCTATGCCCTCCTTTCGGCTCCCTTCCCCTGAAATCATTTTTCTGGTTCTTTGGGGTAGGAACTAGATTGAGAGGCCAGATTGAGGCACTAAAAAGGGACAACATATAAACGTTTCCCCCAAGCCAGGGCTGAATGTTTGACTTCATTATTCTTGGTGCTTTTTAATCTCAAGTTTTCTTATATTTTATTGTTGACATTTGAAATGGACTGTCAATGTAAAGGCACAGTTCGCAAGCCACCTACAACCTATTGCATTGCAGTCTAGCCACTGGAAGTCTTTAGAAAGCTATTTTATACTGCATGGAGTGTATTTTCTACATTGTTGCTGCACAATACCCATGTTAGCTTATCAGGATTTGCTTTGGGAAGGATGAGTCACTAGAAACCGTTGCCAAGTGGATACAGAAAATGATGTATTTAAATAGTACTTAGCTCCATTTACATTTGAAGCATTACTGAGAAGATAACAGTACAACAAGCATAATCTCAGGAACATATGCTAAGCCTTTCCTATTTTTCATTTGCTTCTGCAGGTTTCTTGAGCACTGGGGATCAAGCAGCAAAAGGAAACTATGGCCTCCTTGATCTAATTCAGGCTTTGAGATGGACTAGTGAAAATATTGGGTTCTTTGGGGGCGACCCACTAAGGATAACCGTTTTTGGATCTGGTGCCGGCGGCTCATGTGTCAATCTCCTGACTTTATCCCATTATTCTGAAGGTAACCGTTGGAGCAATTCAACCAAAGGTATTATGCAGGTTGCAAATTTTGACAATTTTGGTGTCTGCATGCCACCACCAAGTACTGTGTGATGCTCTGTACTTCTCTCTCTGTGTCTATGGACTGCTCAGTTCAACTCAATAATAAGCCAACTTTTTTAAAAGGCTCAACTAGTTGCCTTCTTCCTCAACTCCCTTGTGCATGTTTAAATTTGGGGCGACTTCCTTTCTGTTTCCTGTGGTACATTGTAAAAACACTTTTGCAGCAGACTTCTGAACAGCACAAGCTCCGTTTATCGTTGTCTCTTATTTCCATCCTAAGGGTGCCTCCTTGAAAAACCAGTCAGTGACAATTGCAGTACATGCAATCCACCCTATTTAATCAGTCATCAAAGGTCTCTTTTTAATTTCTCACAAGTAGCTGGTTTTAAAGCAAAGTTGAACTACACATAATTTCTGCTTTCAAGCTAATGGCTGAGATGTTGAGAACTGTTATCTAGGGTTCAGGGAACGAGTGTCTAGTTCAGAAATCTTTTGTCTGGAACTGCATGAATTTCACTTGCTGTCATCTGAGAAAAGAACATTTGAATGTTTTGCATGTGTGATCCAAAATTGTCAAAGCATCAAGGTCACAAGTAGAATTTTTTTTCTATATATGTTTCCCCCCCCCTCCCCTTCTACTCCCTAACTAACACCCTTTCTCTGTAGCATAGTAAAGGCAGACAGCAAGAAAAAATAAAACATGCACTGTTGGATGCTGCAAAACATTTCATTTAGTTCCATTTTGACACCCCAGTTCCGTGCGCTGTTTCTCATTTGCATGGCCATTGATTACTGATCGTATTATGTCTATACTATCCCATTCTGTCTTTATTTTTTTTTCTTTAGTCAATATGTTGTATATTGTAGATTTATCAAGCCAATCTCAAACAACCCTTGCCAATGTGGTTTGGAAAGACGTACAGGGCCTGATTCTCTCATACTGCTTTTCCACTGGTGACTCTGATTGTCCCCTGCCATTTGGACAATTTTATTCACAGTACAAATATACTGCCGGATCGTAATGGTGCAAGCAAAAGAAGAATCACACCTGTTCTCTTATAGTGAATAGTCTTACGCACACAACACCACTGTAGAATATAGATTTCTAGGAATGTGGATTTAATTTAAGTATATTTCTGGGGTTTTTTTAAATGGCTTTTAATACAATTATGTCATTTTAACTTTTTGAAGCCAAAGGCCACCTTAGTACTTAAAATAGCTGAAATATAAGGGTAGGATTCTTTAATAGGTTTGATTAACAGATTTGTTTTGATATTTTTCCATAGTAATTTAATGTCACTGGGTGTCTTCAGACGTTACGTGAACACGGTGAACCACGGTGAATACCCACCTGTGGTCACCGTGTCCTGTACGTCTGTTCGCGGCGCGCCAGATGTTGGCCACGGTCAATCCCCACATGGGGTCCGTTTGAACCACACTTCCCGGGCTAGCCGGGGGAAGGTCCCGGGAAGCATGGTCAAACGGACCCCGGGCCGTGACCAAGGAAAAGTCACGTCTGGCCGCGCGCCACGGCCCGGGATCCCTGGCGGGATCCCGGGCCGTGGCACGTTCGGCCGGACGCGGTGGACGCATTGGCCCCGCCGCCCGCTCGTCTCCTCGGAGGGCAGGCGGCGGAGTGCGTGGAGGGGCGGGGCCGTGTGGCCGCATGTTGTGCCGCGCGGCCCCGGCCCCTCCCACTTTCCCCACCGGGATCCCCCCGGCATGCCTGTTGTGCCGTTACGGGGTGACCCCAGCGGGGAACGAAGCCGGTGGTGCCGGTACGGGGCCAAAGGGCCCCGTATCGTCTGAAAGTTCCCACTTTTTTGGAAGGGTAAAATATTATTTTAAGCCACTAGCGGTTGTGTCAGGAATAAGCATGAACATCCTAGGTATGACAATGAGGACTCTTTGGGGCAAATCATGCCATCACCTACTCAGCAGGTTTCACACTGAAGGTCATTTGAGTCCCAGGGGAGTAAACATAGGGTGATTTCAGACATTACGGCCAGCAGCATTGACCCTGGGCCGTGGGGTGGTTCAGACCACGAGTAGGGGTGAAGGGGTGCACCAACAGAAATTTTCCCCTTTGCCCCCGGCCGTGGGGACCACCGAACCACGACCCAGGGTCAATGCCGCCGGCCATAACGTCTGTTGTGCTACCCCCCCCGGAGGGGGTGGGGCTGCACGACGCAGCATGCGGCCACCTGGCCCTGCCCCCTGCCCTCCCCAGCTGCCTGCCCTCCCTGAGACAGGCAGCCACAGCGGCCTATCTGGCCGCTGCCGCCGCCCGCCACCCACTCCCAGGACTCTGGAACGTGGTGAAGGTAAGGTAACAGATGTTATTTTTCCTTCACCGCATTACGGATCCCCTAACCATGCTTCGTTCACCACCGTGGTGCGGGAGAACAAAGCGTGGTTAGGTTCACCACGGGGGATGGTTGACTGAGGTGAACATCTGGATGCGCCCAAACAGACATTCACCTCTGTTCACACACACACACACACACACACACACACACACACACACACACACACACACCCCGGCAGTTGACTGTGGTGATTTCAGGCAAACGTAACGTCTGAAATCACCCATGGTCTGAGGGTGATTTCAGACATTACGTTTGTCTGAAATCACCGCAGTCAACCTCAGTTAACCACGGGGTGTGTATGTGTGAATGGAGGTGAACATCTGTTTGCACGCATCTAGATGTTCACCTCAGTCAACCACCCCCCGCGGTGAACCTAACCACGCTTTGTTCTCCCACACCACAGCGGTGAACGAAGCGTGGTTAGGGGGAATCCAGAACATGGTGAAGGAAAAGTAATGTCCGTTACCTTACCTTCATCGCATTCCGGAGTCCTGGCAGCGGGCAGCAGCAGCAGCTGGATAGGCTGCTGCAGCTGCCTGTCTTGGGAAGGGCGGGTGGCCGGGGAGCGCAGGGAGCGGGGCCATGCGGTCACACACTGCATCGCATTGCCCTGCCCCCTCCGGGAGGGGTGGCACAACAGACGTTATGGACGGCAACATTGACCCTGGGCCATGGTTCGGAGGTCCCCACGGCCGGGGGCAAAGGGTCAAACATCTGTTGGCGCACCCCTTCACCCCCGCCCGTGGTCCGAACCACCCCACGGCCCGGGGTCAATGCTGCCGACTGTAACGTCTGAAATCATCCTGAGAGTCATTTAGTGTTTTCTCATGAGCAGCACCCACGCCTCTGCACCACCTCACCCTGGGGTGGCCTGTCCGTTTAAAGGTGGCCCGTCAGATGTGCAGCTGGAGCAGAGGCGGGGAAGCTGCAGTTTAAGGTTGTAAGCTTCTAAGTACATTTTGAAAGGCTGTCCATTCCCAATGGGGGCAGCATTCAGATGTGAAGAGGCAGTAAACACTTTGCCAGGTCGGGTTTGTAAACAATGAATTTTAATTGCCCATCCATAAAGTTGGGATCATGTTCACCTTTATAAAGTGTTTTGAAATCTATAGAATAAGTGCACATTATTATTTCATCATCTTCTTCAGCAGAAGTTTAAATTACAAAGCGACATTTGTGTTTTATGTATCGATTGGGCAACCCTTTAATACAAGCTTTAAGTCCTTCAAGTTTAATGATAGCTTATGTATCCAGACAGGAATTTAATTCCCCTTCCAATATTATACATTGTTGCTAGCTGGAATCCATTACTGCATGAAAATTTCTCCCTTCTTTGACATATTTTTTTCACTACTGTTCAATAAAAGGATTTTTTGTTTAGTTGGTTTTTGAAGTAGCTAAAGGACTAGTAATAAATAATCCTTCATGGCTCAAGAACATGAGCATTTTTAACTCAGTCTGAACTTCAAATGTTGTATTTAACAAGCTGTGTTGGAATTGCCAGTGACATATACCCCTTGCTTAAAATAGGCTGAATTCACTTCAATAAGGATTGTGCTAGCAGAGCACTTTGGGAATTGGGCTGCTTGGCTGCATTCCTGAAACGACTTACTTACACGTAGCCCCACTGAAGTCAGTGGGATCATTCAAAAGTAAGTGGTCTCAGGACTGTGGTCCTAGTGTTTCCATTACTAGTTTATAGAATACCGTATTTGATCAGATTTGCTGAATATGCACTGACAAAAAAGAAGCTGCTTGTTCTGCTATTTGTACTAGTTTAGGTGCCAGATTCCCAGCTGCTTTAAATGGGTATGAAATATAAACTTTATTATAATGCACAATTGCAGAAGCACTGTCCATACTTCAACCAAAATCTGAAGAAGCAGCATATTCAGTGTTATCCACAGTAATTTGAATCCCGCGATAAATGTACAGGCAATTGATGGCTTGAACAATAGCCAAGAAATCAGACAACTGCAAAGGCAGTTGTGTTTCCCTTCTTCTTCTTGATAAATTAATTTTAGCAACTTGACTTTCAAAACAAGTTGCATTCATCTTGCATGAAATATGACGCTGAACCATTTCTCCTGGTGTTTTGCCTTCCTGAGTTACAATCTCAGGGCCAGATCCTCAGCTAATGTAGATGGCCACAGCTCCCTTGGTTTAAATTTACTTCTCTGTTGGATTACAGTATATGCAGTCATGTTTCTTTATTCTTCTTCCTTTTGTTTCTGAACATTCACAAAGTATTACATGTGGTTATACCAATCAATCACCTCTTCTCTTTTGTGCTACATTTCCTTACCCCAATATCTATATTGGAATGCCAAAAAGTTTTCTATTGCCCCACAAAGCGAATTTGAATATTATAAGTATGTGCCTGTTTAAAGATCACTTCAGTACTATTTTAATATTGTTCCCTCACAGGACTTTTTCAAAGGGCAATAGCTCAAAGTGGCACCGCATTGTCCAGCTGGGCAGTTAGTTTTCAGCCTGCAAAATATGCCAGGATGTTGGCTACAAAAGTTGGTTGCAACATGTCGGACACTGTAGAATTAGTAGAATGCCTACAGAAGAAGCCTTATAGAGAACTTGTTGACCAGGACATTCAACCAGCACGATACCATATAGCCTTTGGACCAGTCATTGATGGCGATGTAATACCAGATGATCCTCAGATACTGATGGAACAAGGAGAATTTCTCAACTATGACATAATGTTGGGAGTTAACCAAGGGGAAGGGTTAAAATTTGTTGAAAATATAGTTGATAGTGAAGATGGCATATCAGCTAGTGATTTTGACTTTGCCGTTTCTAATTTTGTTGATAACTTATATGGATACCCTGAAGGCAAAGATATATTGAGAGAAACGATTAAATTTATGTATACGGACTGGGCAGATAGACACAATCCTGAGACAAGAAGAAAAACGCTGCTGGCTTTGTTTACTGATCATCAGTGGGTTGCCCCAGCCGTGGCTACAGCAGATCTTCACTCAAATTTTGGATCGCCTACATATTTCTATGCCTTCTACCATCATTGCCAAACAGATCAGGTACCTGCATGGGCAGATGCAGCCCATGGGGATGAGGTTCCTTATGTATTAGGAATCCCTATGATTGGTCCTACTGAATTATTTCCTTGTAATTTCTCCAAAAATGACGTTATGCTAAGTGCAGTGGTGATGACATACTGGACCAACTTTGCAAAAACTGGGTGAGTACAAATACAGAGCTATAGTCTTTTATGCATATCCAGTGACTTTATCCCCTATTCCATGGTCGACAGTGGGAGCTGCTATGTGAGAAAAGAAAATTCACGAGAAGAACAGTTGCAAGACTGTGTTGGGAATTGTATTTGTCTGTAATGTATATTCCATTAACAAATTGGGGGGGGGGGGGGATGTTTGTGACCATAATTTATATAATAAAAAGTAGGGAATATTTATGTGCACAGATAATGAAGGGTTACAGAGAACAACTTCCCTATTATTTGTGTTCTTCCTAAATTTAGTTTTTAGAATGAAGTGGTTGCCCTTAAAAAGTTTGTCCAGTTTCAAAAGATTTTTCTGCTTTTGAGACTTAGATAGGTTGGACTAGACAGTCCTTGAAGTCACTTCCAATCCTACAGTTCTGTCACTCCAGGAGAGGGATTCTCTATTCCTAAAATAGACAATACTATAGGATCTGTTAATATCGCTAAGAATTCTATGAAATGCTCAAATACAAACACCATGTAGAAAATTGTTATGCGTATTTGGGTCACTGGGAGGATGTTACAACAGTGCTCCAGAGTCTGCGCCGGCTGCCAGTTGCTTTCCAGGCATGATTCAAGGTGCTAGTTTTGACCCAAATGGCGTGGGACCCAGGCATCTGAAAGACCACCTCTTACCTTATGTTCCATCATGGCCTCTGAGGTCATCTGGGAGCACCATCGTTTTCACAACAGGGGCATGTGGAGGGGTGTTTGGTAGCTGCCCCACAATTATGGAACTCCCTCCCCTTGGAGATCTGACTAAGCCCGAGGCTGCTCATCTTCCAGAAGAGATGTGTAAGACCTTTCTGTTTGGTCATGCATTTAGTAGGCAGAGAGAGCTTGGGTGGTGTTGGGTGGAGGGCTTAGGGAAAAAATTGAGGGGGTTTAGGGAATTTTTTTCTTAGTTTTTTAATATGTTTTTATATTATTATTATTATTATTATTATTAACAAACATTTATATAGTGCCAGCAGTGTACCTGGCACTTTACAAAGTAATACAATAGACACGGTCCCTGCNCACTTTACAAAGTAATACAATAGACACGGTCCCTGCCCCTAGGGCTTACAATCTGAGAGACAGGAGCTGGGGGAGAGACTTAGGAAGGGGAACAGGGAGATATAACATTATATGTTATATGTAAGCTACCCTGAGCCGAATTGGGAAGGATTGGGTAAAATTAGAATAAATAAAATAAATAAATATTACAGTGAATGAGGAATATACTGATCTGAGGTGTAGCTCTCCTTAAGCGGACACTATTAAATAAATCTACACTTAAAACAATATTTGAATGTACCTCACTGCTCATTGCCTTTTTCAGTGTTAATGAAGCAGAAATACCACAAATACTATGGCATGTGGAAAGTTGACGTTTCCAATGGTGTGTACTTATTTGAATTCACAAGGTTTTAGAAATAAAAGTTCCATGGCCAATATTTTGCCAGGTTGCTTTTTAAAAACAGCTGAGAACATCCAGCTCCTACTAACTTCCATGGAAGTTTGAAAGCATTCCTCATCACCTTGCAGGGTCTAGTTACCCACAACAATGGCCCCTTTTAAAAGGGCCGCAGTACAAGGGTGGTGCGTGAGGGACGGTTACAGAGGCACGCACCCATCGCCACATACAGGGTGTTTTCAGACAAGACACTCCTCACCCAGCTCCCACCAACTATACACGTTACAGGGTACCCATATGGCAACACTGCAGCCCTGAACCACGTATAGTGCGTGGGTGATGGGTGGATAGTGGGTGGAGAGTGTCTTGTCTGAAAATGCCCATGGAGCTACCGCCGTTTTCACCAGTTGCTCATGTGTGGGCGATAGGTGGAGATGGGTGTTGGGCAGGAACGCTCATGCACACCCACTCACCGGCTGTGGTGTTTACACAGGACTCGTCAACGCATGCCCACACAGGCACCCACGTGTGCATTTCATGGGGGCGTCTCATGTAAAAAGGGCCAATGAGTTTGCAGAGTGAAACTCTTGCCATTTTAAAAATGGGCATGTCTAGGACATGGGTCCATGTGGTGAGTGGTGGGGGAGGATTTACGTGGATCAGGATGGGTGTGCACACGGTGTGTGCACTGTCTACTCCTGACCCTGCATGAAGCATCCCAGATTTTCCCCCAATGCTCTGTGCAGGCAGGGGCATGAGTGGGCAGTGCGTGGGTCACAGGAGCACACTCCCATCTACCTCACCTTCAGACAGGTGGATATGGGTGGGTGGGCGTGTCCCATTTAAAAACCGCCTCGGACTCCACAGAAGTCAATAGAGGTCTTACTATAGTTTTGAATGGAGCCAGAAGTTCAGTCTAAGTGACTATATGATACAGTGGATTAACACACTGACCTGTGACCTTTGAAGAACTTGAGTTCCAGTCATGTGATTTAGGTTACAAGTGAAAATGAGCTTGGTGAGCATCTTACCTTAGTCCAGAGGTGGCCAGACTTACAGTGCATGTGATCCACTTGATCAATGCATCGGTTTTAGGTGATCTAACAGGATGTCTCCCTTTAGCTCTGGCACTCCAGACATGGCTCCCTCCTGCTGGCTCCCAGCTGTAGGGGCACTTCTGCAACTGATTCCAGGAATGGAGAGGAGCACTCTCCTTTGGAGAGACCCTTCCCCACCACGCTGGAGGAACTCACCTGCCTTCTCCCCAGCACTCTGGCTCCACTCTTCACCCTGGATGTGATCTTCAAGACACTGGTTCCCCCTTCCCCGCACTGTGATTTACTGGAGACTAACTCGTGATCCCACAGTGAATCTCAATCCGTCTCTTAGCCACTTTAGTCTCTGGAGCATATGAACACCCAATAAGGCCATCACAATCTAACACTTACAGATCTATACTTTAGACATGAGGACTGATATGCTATGGATATTGACGGATGGTATTGCATAGTGGAAGATTGATGAATAGTGCCCTTTTGCATCATTATGTCTTACATTTCATAAACTGCATATTTAGGCCGTTTATAAATGGGCCGTTGCTTGGTGGGCAGTCCATGGGCACGCCACTGCGGGGGCAGTATGTTGGGGTGGGTGTATACGAGCACACACCCATCCCCCACATTCCCACACATGGAGCAACCAGAGTTTCGGCTGATTGCTTCATGTATGAGCGATGAGTGGAGGTAGGTGGGCATGTGTGTTTCGCAGGAGCACACACGCATGCCCACCCATCCACTGTGGCATTCACATTGGAGGCACTCATGCATGCCCACACAGCAGGTCTGCGTGGGCATCTGTGGGTGGATCTCATATAAAAAGGGCCTTAGACACCATCACCCCCCAAAAAAATTCAAATGCAATACTGACATCTTATTGTTCTAATTTAATTTAAAAATTAAATCTCACATAAAAATATGGAAATAGATTGAAAAATCTGAGCCTTTACTGAAAAAATTAATGTTGGTCTTTTTTTTTTTCTAGTGACCCAAACCAACCAGTCACGCAAGATACAAAATTCATCCACACAAAGCCCAATCGTTTTGAGGAAGTAGCATGGACCAGATACTCTCAGAAAGACCAACTCTATCTCCACATTGGATTAAAACCACGAGTGAAAGAACATTACAGAGCCAACAAGGTGAACCTGTGGTTGCAACTGGTACCTCATCTGCACAATCTTAATGACATTTCACAGTATACCTCTACGACAACTAAAGTGCCATCAACTGATATTACTTTCAGACCAACAAGGAAAAATTCTGTCACTGTTACTTCAGCCTTTCCTACAGCCAAGGAGGATCAAAAACAACAGCCAAGCCCCTTTTCAGTTGATCAAAGGGACTATTCCACAGAGCTGAGTGTCACTATTGCTGTTGGAGCATCTTTGCTGTTTCTGAACATTTTGGCCTTTGCAGCATTGTACTACAAAAAGGACAAGAGGAGACATGATGTTCACAGGAGATGTAGCCCGCAGCGTACAACTACCAATGATCTTACCCATGCACAAGAAGAGGAGATAATGTCCCTCCAAATGAAGCACACTGACTTGGATCATGAATGTGAGTCCATCCATCCACATGAGGTGGTTCTTAGGAACGCCTGTCCCCCAGACTACACACTAGCTATGAGGAGGTCTCCTGACGATATTCCCTTAATGACACCCAACACCATTACGATGATCCCTAACACTATACCAGGGATTCAGCCCTTACACACATTCAATACATTTACTGGAGGACAGAATAATACTCTGCCCCATCCCCACTCTCACCCTCACCCCCATCCGCATTCACATTCAACAACCAGGGTATAGCCAGACAAGATGAAACAAACTTTATTTTTTGATGGATTGCAGTGGGTGTTAATTACTGAAGAATGACTTGTCTTTTCACCTACAAGACTCTTGCTATTTAAATATGGAGGAATATTATGTGAATATACATATCAAGAACTTTTGTGGTTTTGAAAAAAAAATGAATTGTACATATATACAAATGACCTTTAAACAAAAAAAGAAAGAACTGTTTTCAATTGCTTGAAGCAATTGTCCTGAATGATACTTTTTCATTCACATTCAAGTATTAATTTTTTGAAGATTTAAGTTACATAATGGAATTAGGCATGTACAACACAAGCAGGAAAGAACTATGACTGAAAATTAAAATAAATAAATAAATCTATAAATATGCACAAGGGACACACTAATGGAATGTCAGATAATTTTCACCAGTTTTTATTTGGAACTGTTTTATTGTGTAGATCATATTTACATATTTGGATGAGAACACAAAGCACCAATGCTGTTAAAGGCCTTAGCGGGGGCCGATACCGAAATCTGCCAGTCAAACAAAGAAGTTTTGCAGCCTGGCAGGTACAACATTATCACATAAGTGCTGTCAGTATTAAAAAAAAAATTAAAAAAATAAAAGTTGTGGGAATAAAGGAAACTGGGTATTTTTAGCACGATGTGCATGATAATTTATATGCTTGGTGGCTGTGCTGCTGATTAAACCGTAATTAAAAATTCTTCTCATCCCATTGGAGTTTTTTTAACGGAAGCTTCCTCCATCAATTGGCACAACCTATAAAAGATTTGTTTTAAAGAGGGCAAAAAGTAATTACAGTCCAATCATTCACAGTAGCTTCAATAACAGAAGGAATTATAGTCGTTTTTAAAGGTATTGGATGGTACTCTAGCTACACAGTGGCAAACCCTTGCTCCAAGACACCCCAGAGGAAAAATAAAAAATATATTTCTGTGGTTTTAATGTTCTTTTTTCATTTCCACCTGACTAATTTATAGAACTATAACCCTTAATGGAACCTCCTTTGCTGAAGGATTTATAATTTGACGTGGGTTAGTTATATTACAGTCAGTTCATATCAGTAAGGTTGGTAAAGTGTGTCCAAAGATCTAGTGGCAACACGATTTGGCAAAATCAAGGTGCCCCAAATATTATCACTCTGATTACAGCTCTCACTTATTGTTTTGATTCATGTTGCATGTGACAGAGTTTACTGATAATATTTCAAGTTTAAAGTCTTTCCTTCCCCCCCCCCCACACACTTTTCACTCTGCATATCTTTGCCATTCAAGTGAATTCACTGGAATTTCTCAATGAGACCTCTAGAGAGTCCAAGATGTAGATATAGAGGGTACATGAGGAAGGAGAGAGTCAACAGCTGGAATTTTTAAAATTCTGAATCTTACATATGTTTGTGTGATTTTAAGTGAATGTTCTAAAATCACAAGAAACTCTTTGTTACCCTGTTGCTTTCCAATAAATATATCACAGTCATTTAAAAATGTTTGTATGTGTAATCAGATGTACATTTATATAAAAAGGAAAAAAATTGAGATGGACTAAAGAGCACATCCCTGATAAATACTTTCTCTTACCTGTACTATATTTCTATTAGACTAAAGTTATGTGATTTTTTTTTACATTTTTTCAAATTACTAGCAATTTTGATAGTTTGTAAGATAATGCAAAGAACTTTCTCTGACAAACTAACTGCAGTAACAGAAACATTTCTTTTCAGTTACTCTTTTTCAAGAATGAAAGCTTATTACACATGCACACACACACAAATTGTATACTACTGGATGGAAAATTACTTTGTACTTTTTGGCCACGCGCTACTGGTCACTGAGTGAAATAAAGATAATCTGGATAACGAATATTATTCCATTGCTAAGAGACCTGATATTTGCTCATTAAAGAGCTGAAATGTTTATTGCTGTTTTGTCATTTTTTAATGAAGTAATGGTAACTGTCTCAAATAAAGAGTCATTTCTTAAGACCAGTCTGGTTTTTGAAGACGTGAACATGCCTTCTACAATAGTCTGTGTATTTGCGTGCCAGTACCATCCAACATAGTTCCTTATAAAAAGGTTGACAATTGTGAATGTCTAAAGTCCTCATAGTATGTTTATTATTGTTACACATACATTTTAATATTTTTTTTCATCCAAAAGTTAGAATGAAGGGAGGGGTGGCGGGGAGGGGGGAGAAATTTGGAATGAACAGACCTAATGGAAATAAATGTACAGTGTTCCACAAGATGTAGATCACCAGGTGAAGGTGATTAACTTCCTAGCAAATACTTTATGAAAGTTTATCCTTCAAAATTAAAGAACATCAAGAACAAACTTGAAAACTGACACTATAAAATACTGCAGTTTTAGAGACATCCTTTACTAAGAAAAAAAACACAACCTATAAACAATTATATAGCATAGATTACAATTTCCAACTTTAAAAGTAAATTTCCTGGTAGAAGCATAAAAGTTAAAGTGTTCAAAATCCAGAGCGGTCTATGTGCAATTTATGCCTGATGTGGTTGTGCTTTTAAACTGTGACCTGCCAATGTAAACCAATAAAAAAAATTGTCTGCCATCGGATAATTATTGTTTAATAGGAAGATTGTATTTTGTTACGTTGATGAAACAAAACAAAACAAAAATTGATGGCCATAAAAGAAGATATACATGAAATATGATTTTATGTGCTTTTCTTAACTTTATCAAAACCAAAATAACTTTCTACTATACTTTAATGGTGGCCATATATATCTCTCTATATATCTATATATACAGTATCTGGTAATTGTTTACTTTTAATAGTTCAGAAATAAATGGTTTAGGCAAACCAAGCATGACACTACAATTTTTATTTCTGTCAGCCAATAGTATAAGAAATGTGAAAGCTAAAGGCAGGAATGCAAATTTTATAACTTTTCAGATACTGTGGATAATCTTTTTAGTGGCTAGTTCATCGTTACAATGCAGCAGCTAGTGATCTCCGACATTTCAAGACGATCTTACAAAAGGCAAAGAACGGTTTTTAAAGCCAAAAACATAATCAGAAATGTAAGGAACTCTTTGGAATATTTTTGATTATGCTTTATGGGGTTTGGTTTTGTTCTTTTTAAAAGATATAATTGTATGATTTTTTTTTTTCTAAAATAGACCAAATTGAGTGTGATATTTTATTTCTTGTTCCCTTTCTTAGAGCAGATTTCCTAGAATACCTGTAGTCAGTATTTGGAAGTTCCAGCAAAACAAAAAGCTTGTATTTACTGTTTTCGGATCTTTGTAAATATGTTTGCAGACCTTTTAAAGAAAATTTATTCAATCTTTTTGAGAGAGAAAAAATACTATGAAATCGTTGTCTCTTTTCTTTTCCATTTTCTATTAAAGCTACAAATCATACACGACTTTATATCTTGTCTTGGATGTATATGCAGAGAAGGCTATACTGACATTTTTTTTAGGAACTGATTAAAAATATTTTGCTTAAGTGTACCTCAGAGTACCTATTGTAACATACCTACTGAAGACATACAGAGCACGGAACCATAATAACCCAATGAGCTGTTTGGCAGGGAAACTTGGTTAGTGCCATTGGTATGAAATGTATGAAAACTGGATCCTTACCATTATAATTACAGTGCTCTTTTCTGGGGTTATTCAACCACAAATAAATTCTAATATGGAAAAAAAAATGCACAGGGTGGAAAAAAAATAAACCAACAAGTAAAGTCATTACAACTTTAAAGACACCACTGCATATGAACTCCTGGGATTTCTGGTGTGAGTGTTTCACCGGAATATTTTGACGAGACAAAACAGAACCGGAATTCTTAGGAAACTGTCAAACATCATGGCAATTCTTTGTTGTTTCTAAATTGTTTTCTTCTGTGACATTAAAGTATGAGCCTTTTCTTTTCTTTTCTAGAAATGAGTTGTTAGAAATTATCACTTTTTAAAATGTACGCAAACATTAGATAATTTGGTTATTATTGTGAAAACATGCTCCCAAATAAATTAAATAAATGGGCACTTCCCTGCTGAGGTTTTGTTATCACGCGTCCAACTATCGTGTCAAGATTTCTGTTACAGCTGTTTATTTTGCTTTCCCCTCCCCCAAAGTCATTAAACTAAGGGGATTATACTTCTTTTCCACTTGAAATGATAGCAATATGAGTTAGATGTCCTTCTGAGGGTTACAAAAATATCCCACTGATTTGAAAAATACATAAGTGAAGAGGATTCTTTTTTCTGATTTGATTTAGTTCTGACATGTTGCAGTATTTGTATGCAAGCCAAAAATGAGCTGCATTTGATAACATGGTCAGCAGAAAGACCAAGATAAATCAGTGGATAAGCCACAAGCAGTGCATGAAGTGTCTTTTGTCTTGAGGTTTGTTACTGCTGTTATGTAATTGATTTCTCATTTGCAGATTCCATGAAAGCTTGGTTTAGAGACGTCACGCTGGGTAAGAATGGAAGAACATGCTAAAAGCTAGGTATGGAGAAAGACTTACGTAAAATCACCTTGGACTGATAAGCGAAGAATTTCTACAGGTTTGATGTAAAGCTCTAGTAGTAATAAAGTACAAGGGGCTTCGGCTCCAGAGAACTCATGGGTATATTATTTATTTATTATTATTATTATTATTATTATTTATTTTATTACACCAACAATGTAAATGGCACTGTACAATCATTAACTAGAAACAAGTCTTTACAAACTGGGGGGAGGGAGGGGCAACAAGAAAGCAGGGAACAAAGGGAGGGACAGGGAAACTTTCATGAAGCGGAGAAGTTTCAGGCACACTTGCATACCTTACAGGGGAGAGGGTTACCTTGAGTGAAGGATGGAAAAGGAGGCATCAGTGTCCAGTCTATGGGGATGAGAAGCTGTGGAAAGCTTGAAAGAAGACTACATAAAATCTCTCTATTTCAAATGTTACTACATTTTGGCCGCAGTCCTGAACCCGCGTGCTCAGTGGGTGGCCTCTAGTGCTGAAACTCGGTCCTAGGTTTTCCTTGGGAAACACCAGGGACTGCTGGATTCAGCCTTGATTTCCTGAGTTCCAAAGTCCTGAGGAAAGGCCTGGAACGTGGCAAACCCCAGCTGAGATCAGGAAAAGAGGCCAGATGGAAGGAAGCAGGGACTGGAGGACAGCGCTAGGCCCTTGCTACCCCTTTCCTGGCCCCTGTTGACTGGGGAGAGAAGAGACCAGTGGGAGCCAGGGAAGGGGGTGGGAGCCTAGTGGGTGGCTTAGCAGGCAATCAGGAGTGAGGTGCTTAGGGAAGCAGAGGCCTAGCACGGGGGTTAGGGATGGATTACTTACCTTCTGGAGGGTCTCACACGAAGTGTGGCCTCTTCCCAACGTGCAAATTTGAAAGTAAGAAAATAAAACAAAACAAATGAGCATGTTCAGAAAGGGCCTGAATGGCAGCCCCACTGGAGGTGCTCCAGAACATCCCAGAGCACCGCAAGGGAACGAGCTGGCTAAACCTGGGGCACCAGACCGAGGCAAAGCTGCAGTCCATCTGCTCAGTGGCCACTGCAGCTCCACTCTTGACTGGACAACACCATGGAGTTGTGGGAAGCAGCCCAGTATGTCTGGTGATCCACCCACAATTCTATCATGTGTGGGAGGGCAACACTGCGTGAGCAGACCATGAGTCACCGTAGCCTCCGTGTCCATCTAAAATGGACCCAGACGGGGCTGGATGCACCCACGGAGCAGCTCCAGGGGGTAGCAGTCCTCTGTTCATCTGAAGACACCCAATGAGAGTTGAGTGGGATTCCTTTGGAGTAAGTACTTTTAGAGTTATGTTCCATTTCTTCTTTCTGAAAAGAATAATGTTGCAAATGGGCATACGATACAGGCCTTAATTCAGGGGGTGTAACTACAATAAGCAACAGATGCAGCTTCAGTGGGGCCTAGGTGTCCTGCATAGGCATTATGTAGATGCATAGTGGAGTTCAGTGTAATAGGGGGCTCATTCCATCTTCTGCATGAGGTCCCATTCCGACCTAACTACACCCCTGCATTAATTATGCCTTTTAAATCAAATGAGTCAATAACCCACTGCAGTCCCTGTTCGGTCTGTGGAGCTCCCACTCACAATTTTTAGCACAACGAACTTCATAGATGGGCAGTTGTTCTTCCTTGCCGTGCTCCGCCCCCCCCCCCCTTCACCACCACTGAGACGTGGTCACTCCTTGGACGCTCTAGGCTTTCACTTCTGATTCTATTGTGCTCTGTGCATGCAAGGCTGCCTACAACCAAACTGATGGGACCCAGACATATGGGTACGCATTAACCCAGATTCACCCGCATGACAGGCTCCACATTCTTTGAGATCATGCCATGAGTTGGGGCTGTGTGTTCAGTGCATGGACAGTGGGGGCAAACATCTAGTAATCACAAAATAAACAGACAGGTAGACACCCACCTGGTGTGGGCTAATGTGAGCTATCGTCTAGTTTGATTTCATCCTTATTCAGTTAATTGTCCTTCCCTTTGAGATGAATGGCAACTCCAGGCACAGCTGGCTTCATATGGCATGTTCATATCAAACTATTGGCCACTTGGCACTTTACATAGCAGCTCATTGTCTGGGGCATTTTGCCTCCACAGTATGCAAAATGCTGTGGGGATGCTATGCTCTGGGGGAAACTATCCTTGCCAGTTAGTATGACAAATAGACTAAGTAAGCATCCCAAAAGTATTTATGTTGTCTGGAGCACTTTATTCCTGATCAATAGGGGTGGGACCAAAGTGAAAAAAACGGGGATCGGTTTTACCGGTTACCAGTTTCAAAAAAATCAGTTTTATCGGTAAAACCGGTTTACCGGTACCATTTTTTTTCATTGATTTCAATGGGGGGGAAGTGTCCCCATAGAAATCAATTAAACCCAAACCTCCTCCCCTTCCCAGGCTGCATGGGTGGAAGGGGGGACACCCCCACCCACCCACCCTGCCCAGCCTGGTTTTTTTTTTTTTAAACCAGACCCGGGCTCCGGGCTGCCACCAGGGCTATGGAGCAGTTGAGTTCTCCTCCAGGAGCCCACACGTGGCTGGCTGCTGGGACTCTGGCAGCCGGCAGGCAAGACCAAACCTAACACACACACCCCAGATCGCCTTTTACCTGTGTGCTGTGCTCCCTCCGGGTGGTGGCAGCGATGGCAGCAGCAGTGTGGCAAGGGTCTGGCTGCAGCTCTGGCTTCAGCGCTTCACTAGGCCTTCTGGGGAAATGCCTACCCGCCCCCCCCCGGGTATTGGCCACAGCCCAGAATTGGCGGCGGGCACGGCCTCCGATTCCGGGCCGTGGTCTGGGAGCAGATGTGACGTTACCATGGTGAACCACGGTGAATCCTGCCATGGTTGACTGTGGTAACGTAATGTCTGTTGGGCCAAAAAATGATTCCCGGCGGGTGTTCACCCCCGGCGGGAATTGCTTTGACCATGCTTTTGAAACTCTGGCTTCCCGAAAGCGTGGTCAAAGCGATTCCTGCTGGGGGTGAACACTTTTTGGCCAAACAGATGTTACGCCACCATGGTCCCCACAGGGGGATTCACCGTGGTTCACCATGGTGGCATAACATCTGAAATCACCCAAAGAAGGCATATGAAGTCTCATAAACAAATGGTGGATGATGTGAGTATGTTTGGACTAGAAAAAATGAAGGTCGTGCATGACAACTATTCTTCAGAGAGTAGATGGAAAATGCCAATGATTGAAGAATGAGAGGAAATTGGTTTAAGATGCAGAATTTTTTTAAAAAAATATTAGGATGAATGTCCTAACTGTTAGAAACAGTTGGGCAATGGGAAGAAGTTACTAAGGAAGATTGAAATTCTTTAGAGATTTTAAAAAGAAAGCTGGATTTATTAGGGATGACATAAGTCCAGTTGGATGGGACGCAGTAGTTGGATGGTATAATCATTGTGGTTTCTTCCAGCTGTCCAGTTCTATGAATTTGGAATAACAGAATGGTTCCTGTACTGGCCTTATTTCTTGCCATAACACAGACTATGGAAATTCTACCAGTAATCCTTGTCAGGGTAGGGAAGGGGGGGGGGGACATGCCGGACAAGGACAGGGGTTCACTGCGCCTGCTCCAAACAGAGTAGGTCCCTTATGGAGGATAATTGCCCTCAGGAGCATGTGTGGGGTTTTCTCTCAAGGACTGAGAGCCAGCCACCCAGATCATCACTGGGTGGAGAGGGCAGTGTTTCCTGGGGCAGGGAGGGTCGGAGGAACCACAATACTCACACTCGCATGTGGGCTCACCAGGGAAGCTGGTATGGGGTAGCGATGAGGTCCGTGATACGTGAAGGCTCCAGGAAGGGGGAGAGACAGGAGGATGTCATACACACCAACTGGTACTTACTAGGGGGGGTGCACAGTATGGGGCAGGGGGAACCCTAGGGTCACAGTCACACACCACGCAACCACTTCCAAGTCCACACACCTGATCCACGCACTCTTTTTACAGCACACACTCATGCACTCACCCACACACGCACACGCACACCAACACATGAACACAAGAATCGCCACAAGGTTATCAAGCAAGTCACTGAATAGATGAACAACAAGGGGCCAGCCTCTCTCAATTGATTACCACCAGGGAGGAACCCTCCTGTCAGTGCTTTTATCAGTCTCTTCAGGGCCCTTCAGATGTGGCTGGTTCCAGCTTCCCCAAACCCCACCCCCCTGTGGCTTCGCAAACGCACGCTGCGCCACACCAGCATTCCTGGTTGCCCAGCAACCTGGGGAGCCAGCGGTGCAATGCTGCACAGGGCGTTGTTCCTGGGGTCGTGCGTCAGGTGGCTGCCAGTGTCCCTGCCACTGAGCAACGGGAAACACACGCCACGGGACCGCCTTCCCCGGCCCGACCGGGGCTCTCCGATGCCTGGTCAGAATCCTAACTATCCTGCATCAACACCAGGGTTTCTGGTTGAGCTGTACCATAGCTTTTACACATGACATCCAGCTGTGGCTGAAGAATTCAAACATGAAGAGTCTGCCATATTTTGAGGCAGATTGATCCCGTGATAAATTACCTTTCATGTTATACAATTTATTTATTTGTTTGTTTGTTCATTTCAATTTCGCTTCCACCCTATCCTCAAAGGCTCAAGATGGCTTACATAATCATAAAAACATCAAATACATGATAAAACCCATAAAACACAAATAAAACCCCTACCGCACTCAAGAATCTACCCCTGCCTGTTAAAAGCCTGTCCAAATAAAAAGGTCTTCCACTGCCTCCAGAAGATGCACAGATTAAGTCTTAGATGAACATCCAAGGGAAGAGAGTTCCAAAACCATGTCTTATTTTTATTCTCAATTTTCCACATTCAGTTTCCATTCATCAAATAAAATGGGCAATATGGTCGGGTCATGCAGACTAACATTGCCCAGTACATGAACTGAAATGAATAACTGCACTATTTCATATCCAGGTTGGATCTGTATCTGGAAAAGCCCTGATACTGAGCAGTATCTGGTTTGTTTTTGACAAATTATCCAGTTAACTAGATTACTGATAATTTTTTTACTTTTCATTTCAGTTTTATTAACAGTACCTTGATTTTAAACAATGAAAAATACGTGGAATTCTGAGACTGATATAAGTACTTAATTTGTTACAATATGTCCAGGTGTCTAATTTCTGACTTCAAAATATACCTCCAGTTATAATACTGGTGAATATATCATTTGTTACAAGTCTTCAGACTTCCTTCTTCAGGACATCTCCTCTGTCCTTGGTCCTTTTTACATGGACCTCTCCCACTCATGAACAAGCAGATTTCTGCATATGAGTGGGTGAGATCCATGTGAAGAACGTGGCACGGGTGCATATGGTGGGTGGGGATGCATGTTAGGCAGGAGCACGCATGCTCAACCCCACTCATCCTCATGCATGGAGCAACTGAGGCTGCTCCATGCATGGAGATAAGTGGGGGGTGAGTGGGGATGTGTGTGTGGTTGTGTGAATGCCCCGCCCACCGACCATGCACACACCAGCATGTCCACGCACCCCCACCCAGTGGTGCTGTGTAAGAACTGCCCTCCTTCCAATGATCCTATGGACACCAAGGGAAACTGCATATTTAAGTTTAGGGTATACTCCTTTTAATATAAAATACATGCTCATGAATCTTCCCAATGGAGGGATTTAGCGCTCTGCACACATTAAACATTAACATCAGGAGCATTTAATAATACTCTCACCTGGCAGTGTGCATGGGGCAGAAAACACAGCTTTCTTTTCAGCACCATCTAAAATATGGTATTGTCATATGGCCGAGGGGGAGAGGGCAGAGAAGGGTCTGGGTTGTGGGCTGGCGGCAGCGCCGGATCGCTATAGGGAGCCCTGTGCTGCTGGATCCTGGGGTGGGGGGGAGCGGCGGCAGGGCCGCCGGGGGCACTGCACATCCCAGGCACCTTGGCAATGCTGTGGGACACTGGAGAGATGGATCCTGCACATCCGAGCATGGTCCAGACAACACCTCCCCCCGTGCGTCGCTCTGCACACTTGTGGGCGCACACGGGGATGAGGACTTAGTCTTAGAAGCCAGCGTCGGGAAGCACCCGACGTTGGTGAGCGTGGAGGAGGAAACCGGCTGCTTGTTTGAGCTAAGTCCTTGCTGAACCATTGCAATTCTTGTTCGGGGTGTGTGACAGTGTGAGAGTATCCGGTAAGCCTGAGAGTGTGTATGGTGACTTGTGCCATTCCCCTAAACCTTCCCTGTGTGAGTAAGCAGAGAGAGTGAGAAAGTGCTGAGTCAGGTGTGTGTGAACGGAGGCTCTCTCCCCCCCCCTCTTTGCCTTGATTGTTTCCCTTCCCTGGAGCGAGTTGGTGTGTAAGTCCTTCCAGTCCCTTGTCCCTTGGGTCCCCGTCCTGCTAACCCACATTCCCCCACTGCCCTTCTACCCTCATCCCTGATTCCCTGTGGTGTGGGTTATAAGTTGATGGTGCCAGGTGTGGGGCACTACTTCCTTATGCTCTCGGCGCCCTATGTTGACAAGGGTCTGGCCTCAGTGAGACCACAGGGCCCAACCACTATCCTGATGGACACCTTCTCCCAGAGAGAGCACTCCCCAGAACCTGGGACAGTGCGTGTGTGTGTGTGTGTGCACGTTCCTGATCAGATACCCCTTCCCTGGGACCCCATTCCCCCATCCCAGTCACAGAATCACCAACAGCCTCTATCCTTCCCCCCATTTCTAGAGAGATGGATGTGGCTCAGGAAATCGGGGAACTAGTATGGGTGGTACAATCCCTGGCAATGCAGGTCAAGGATCTGCAGGACCAGCACAAAGAGTTAGCAGCCATTGTGGCCCAGGACCATGCGGCCACTGGGGCCGCCGCTCCAGTTGCAGCTGTGCCCCTGGAGCCGCCACCGCCCCCCCTTGGGGACCCCCGCTCTCTGGGAACCCAAGGAACCCCGTATTGAGAAGTATA
Organism: Sphenodon punctatus; assembly: GCA_003113815.1. NCBI lineage: Eukaryota > Metazoa > Chordata > Lepidosauria > Sphenodontia > Sphenodontidae > Sphenodon > Sphenodon punctatus. The sequence goes on along the minus strand of QEPC01014730.1, from coordinate 639,574 downwards.
TGGGTCAGCGGAGGGCTTTACAGGGCTTTCTTGCCCTGTGCTGGCTCACCTTCTCCCTGCAACCTTATACATACACCACAGATACCTTGAAGGTAGCCTTCATCATAAGGAACTTGGGGGGAATGGCCTTAGATTGGGTAACTAACCGTTTAAAGGCAGATAGCCCCCTCCTAAGTAATTATGCTGACTTTGTAAAAGAGTTCACTAGTCTATTTGACCATCCACATCACACTCGAGATGCAGAGGCCGAAATTATGTCCTTAAAGCAGACAAAGGGTGGAGTACTGGAGTACATCACGCAATTCCAAAAGCTTACCCTAGAACTGCGCTGGCTGAATGATGTACTGAAGGTGCTGTTCCGCCTAGGCTTAAATGATGAGCAGAAAGATCAGCTCTCTTTCATGATGCTTCAAGAGACCTGGGAGAGTCTCGCAACATTGACCCTACAAATAGATGACCGCCTCGCGGAACACAAATGCAAACAAAGACAAGACAGTCGGAGTCTTCCAGCAAGACTCTTCCTTGCTTCCCTACCACCAGTGGCCCCCCAGAAGACATCTGAGGTGGAACCCATGCAGCTTGGGAGCCTCGCGAGGACCCTTTAAGGAGGAGGAAAGGGATCGGTGGGGAAAGGCCCAGGCTTGTTTTTATTGTGGGGACCCGTCCCATTTTATAAAGCAATGTCCGTTGCTCCCGTCACAACGCAGAAGAACAGGAAACACCAAGGGCTGGGAAGGATCAGGTTCATCCCGGCCATGAAGCAAATCCCCTCGATAGTAGGAACACTACATACCCATTTCCAGGTGCCCCTGACACTGACCATTAGACCACAGCGTTCCGTCGTTGTCTGGGCCTTAATTGATTTTGGGGCCTCGGGGAATTTCTTGGACATGCATTTCGTTAAGACCCATGGAATAGAAACTCAGCAGAAAACCCAGCCAGAAGAGGTACATTCCATTAATGGCTCTCCTTTGATATCCGGACCGATCACGTTACAGACCCCCTTGTTGCTCTGCGTGATAGGCACCCAACAGGAACGCATCAGCTTTGACATGGTGTGTACCCCATTATTCATCCTTGTCCTGGGGTTTCCTTGACTGGAACAGCACGACCCATGGATCCTTTGGAAGGCTAGGCAAGTAACCTTTCCATCCCCTTTCTGCACCCAGCATCACGCTGAAAGGCTGACGCATTTGCGGGCCGTACAGTGAAGTACGAGGCTTCCCCCTTACCACTCCCACAGATTCCCCTGAAGTATGATGACCTGCAAGACGTATTTAGTAAGACCCAGGCTGCGGAACTACCCTCGCATCAGCCCCTTTGTCTGCCCCATCGACCAGATCCCTGGGGCTGAATCGCCATTCGGGTGGATCTATGCCCTGGCGGCACTAGAGTTAGAGGCCCTCCAGGCATACATTGATGAAGTGTTGAAACAGGGGTTTATTCACCACTCCCGATCCCCAGCCAGAGCCCCCATCTTCTTTGTGCCAAAGAAGGATGGAGGCCTCCGACCCTGCATCGATTCCGGCGGCCTTAATCACATTATGATTAAAAATAGATACCCCCTTCCGCTGATTCCTGAGCTCCCTAATCGACTGCAAGGAGCCCGCATATACACCAAGCTGGACCTTTGAGGGGCATACAATTTGGTATGCATATGAGCGGGGGACAAATTGAAAACTGCCTTCCGCATCCGGAATAGCCATTATGAATATTTGGTCATGCTGTTTGGCCTGGCAAATGCCCCCGCTACCTTCCAGCATTTCATCAATGATGTCCTTCGCAACTACCTGGATGTTTTTGTCATCGCATATCTTGACGACATTTTAATTTATTCGTCCTCCTTGAAGCAACATGTCCAGCAAGTCAGGTTGGTGTTGACACGACTACGAGAGCATAAACTCTATTGCAAGCTAGAGAAGTGTGCCTTCTACCTGACAACAGTGGACTTCCTAGGTTTCGTCATTTCCCCTGTCGGTATTGAGATGGACCCACAAAAGGTCGCAACCTTGCAACAATGACCCCCTCTACAAGCCAAGAAACATTTCCAGCGCTTCCTAGGAAGCGTGAATTACTACTGCCACTATATTCCAAACTGTGCAGCAGTAACTCTACCCTTAACTGGGCTCCTGAAAAAGAACTGGGTGTACCTTTGGTGCCTGGAACAACAGCGTAGTTTTGAACACCTGAAAAAGGACTTCACGACAACACCTTTGTTACAACACCCTGACTTTAACAAGCCCTTTTATGTGGAGTTGGATGCTTCTGGTGGAGCTGTTATGAATTGGAACGCTTCTCTATCTTTCCTAACTAGGACCAGGACTTAAACCCCCAGTAGGATGTTCCCAATCCGGGATCTTGGCAGAAGCACTATGAAACAGACCACAAGCCCCTTAAATAGACATATGTTTATTACTATATCATATAGAAAGAACTGGGAATAAAGCACCAATACACTTGCATATAGAAATAGCCTTCACCTACTCTAACAGCAAGCACACACACACAGTTACATATATATGTGTTCTTGCACATCAGAGGTCTCAGGTCTGGTCTCAAGAGGAGAGGCAGGGTGGGGGCCCAATCGAGGTCTATCTAGGAACCTAGCTGCTGGAGTCTTGGCTTTTCACAGCCTTTGAGAGCGTTGGAAAGGGTCAAGCACCGATCAACCGGCGGCTACATAAGTAGCTGGTCAGAGGGCATCTTTCTTGTCTAGGGATGGCCTTTTTATCCAGTGACTGCCTTATGATTATCCAGAGTGCGGGGTTGTCAGTGCTAAGCCTGGAAAGTTCTCCCATTGGCTATTCAGATTTGGGCTACTTTCTGCTTAGTCACTGTTATTATGGGCTATCCTGACCAGTTGGATCCTGCCTACCCCTCCCTCCAGATGGGAGGTCTGATCTTTGGCCATGGGTTGCCCATACCCCTTTCTCTGAGGCGTCTTGATATCTGACCAGGCCATCTTTCCTCATTGCATTGCTTAGTCCTTATCTGCAACCTTCTCTCTTGTTTATTATTTACTTTAATGTACAGCCATGTTCTGGGAATGGACAGTTCTTGCTAGTTCTGTTCTTGCGAGATGACAAGAATATATCCTTGTCAGCATATTTCTCTCATTTCCTTCTCCTCTTGCCAGCCTGTCTTTCATGATATGCATTTTCAATATTCCTAAACTAAAATTACTATAAAGCATAAAGCACATAGGAAACTCATAGTATCCTTTCAGTAGTTACAGATGTATATAATATTCTCTTGGTTCGATAATGCATAATGCTTCAATCAGCCTATTAATTCACTACTGAGCAATTGGAGCCGTCCTGCTACAGGACAAAAACAACACCTCCTCCTTGCTGCCGTGCGCCTACTATTCACACCAAATGACCCCGGCGGAGCACAACTATACCATATTCAACAGGGAATTACTCGCCATTAAGAACGCCTTTACCACATGGCGCCACTATCTAGAAGGTGCACGGTATCCTGTGACAGTCATTACGGACCACAAGTTGTTTCAATTCAGGCAAATTAAGTAGTGAACAAAAATCTTACATTTGCTAGATTAGGTAAAAAATAAGATTCTCTTCAACCAAAATACTTATCCATGAGTAAACCCATCCCCCTACCATGAGCAAGTATTTACACAGGGCATACTAGTGATACCAAGGAAAACTGGAGATCATGATGGGGTAGGGACCTGTGAATGCCTGGCAGGTCACTGCCTCCATTAGTAACAAGTCCAGGAGTTAAGCAGACCCAAGGTGTATTTGTAGAGCTGAATCGAGTCCCTACAAAATCTGGTATACCCATTGAAATTGCTGTACTTGACTGGAAACATTAAGTACTAATCAGTACTTGATTAGTGCTGAATGGCTATGCGACGCACCAAAAAATCCCATTTTTCATCGCAGTTTTCCAACTTACCCTGTTTTCTGTACCGATTTGTCATTTTACCAATTGTTACTAACTGATAAAATGGTACGTTGGTACTTGGTAATGGCAATACTGAATATTTTCAGGTTATGGGGGTCCCAATCGGAGCATGGGCAGCCTGTCTGACACCCAGCATGACACTTGAAATTGTGAATATTATCCGTGGGTTGGCAATGAGCTCCCCATTTTGGCATTCAGATACTGCCCCACAGGCCATTATATTTCTCCCTGCAGTGATCGTGAAGTTTCCACGATGCATAGCATCCAAATCCAGAAAATTGGACCATGCTTCCATCATGAAAGCTAACTGAGAGATAAAAGTATTTCTCGAAGGATAAATTGCCTGTGAAAACTCTAGATCAAACCACTTGCCCTACTTTCCAGGTAGTTATAGTTTTTGGAATCTGTGCCCAAGCAGAGATACTGCTGATATTTACTGACTGGAGTCTGTATCCTACTTTTCTCAGTGGCTGTATATGTCCATTTTTACATGGACAGGGGTGGGTGGGTGGGAAGGGTGTTTTGACACAGGTGGTGGAGGGATGTGTGTCCCCCTTTACATGGACACACACACACCTTCACCCACCACCCATCTCCAACCACCTCCATCCACGGAGCCTCCTCCATTTTCCAACCACCCCGTTCAGTGTTCACATGGGCAAACACTGAGTGGACACCCATCCTCCCCCCCCCCCCCCCACACCTGCCCAAACACCAAGGTCTGTGTAAAAATGGCCAATGTCATGTTTTGGTAACAGAATATTAGAAGAAATTAAGCTGGCAAGCTTGGATCTTGACCCTTTGTAGAACTTCAGGGACCGGGAAAAGATAGCACCAAGAATGTTTTATTGATAAAAGTTATGTTTATTCCTTTCATGGGCAGCTGAATGAGAAGTGGCCTTTTGGGATGCAGTGAAATGTTGAACTAGAGGAATGCCAACAAACCTTCTTTCTTGCATGTCATTTTCCATTTATCTGAAGAGATTTTCCATAGTAGGACCTCCCATATCTACATCATTCATAGTTAGATGAGACAAATATTTGTGCAAATGAATAAATCCGCATTCTCCAAACCAAAACCAAAGAAGCGGAAAACAACTGCTGTTCTTGAACATTTTGTTGGATAGACCTGTTTTGGATATTTCAATTCGGTTGCTTCAGTATTTTGGTTAAGTTATTTTGATATTTTGGTTACTTTATTTCGGCATCATTAGTATTATTTTGTATGCTCAGCAGCTGAACCCAAGTAACCAAAATTCTGAAATAACTGACTAATTTAAACAAAATATGTAAAATAACTAAAGAAGCAAAATAACCAAAACACAATACCTGAATTAATGGATATACAGATACAATGGTATAGCAAGGCTGTGTTGGGCCCAGGCTCTTGTCCCAATTATGGGCTCCCTTAATGGCAATGGGTCGAGTTTCCCTAAGCAGCAACTCTCCCGGTGCGGCTCCCAGACAGCCCCACAAAAATGGTGGCGCTACCTTAACTCCTAGTGAGCCTCCGCCACCTGGAGTGGCAGCAACCCCACTAGGAAGGAGGCTTTATGAGTGGACAGAGACATCACTCCACCCACTCTGAAAACTTCCTTCTTGGAAGGGCCCTTTGCATGTGCCCTGAGCACAGTGAGAATCTAGTTACGAATTGTAAAGCATTTTGAAAGACTTGAATACTAGTTAACCCTCTGTGAGAAAGTCATTATCATTCCCATTTTACAGATGAGGAACTGAGACCAAGGAACTGAGTCTAGTGACTTGTCCAAAGCCACCCAGTTCGTTCATGGCTAAGGGTAAAAACAAATGAGACAATAGCCCACATTAGACCACACCATTTATTAGGTGTTTACCAGATGTTCTCCCACACCAGACTCAGGGGCCATCCAGCCCGCACTCATGGCATCATCTCAAAGAATGTGAAGCTAACAGTTCAGGCAAATGCTGGCTAATCCTTGCTGCTGTGCACCCACGGGGCCACTTCTAGTCTATTGGGGTGTACTTTGACTTGACCGCATACAGGTCCACCAGGAACATAGAGTCCCGGGCACCGCACCTGGAGTGGTCCGGGGATCAAGTGCTCTCTCCGCTCTTGATCTTACTGGCACTTTCACTGTTTAATTTTACTTTTGGAACACTTCAAAAAGGCATTCCAAAAAGCTTTTAACTTTAAAAAGGGAGACTATGGGTGATTTCAGATGTTACGTTTCTGGCATTCACCACAGTCAACCTCAGTCAAATGCAGGCAGTGGTGAAAGAGCCATGCACGTCTGTTGGTTCACATCCAGATGTTCACCACTGTCAAACACGGGCCGGGGTGAACCTAACCACACTTCGTGAGGTCGGGGCAGGAGGAGGTCGAGAAGTGTGGTGAATGCCCACCACGGCGGGGGTGAATGAAAAGTAACGTCTGAAGGGAAAACCCCGGCCACGGTGGAAGGAAAGGACCACAGGTCATGGTGACGGCACACAGCATTGCTACTAGGCAACCGACAACAAGAGGCACACGGAGGGAGATTGAAAGGACAGGCAGCAGTAGGGGAACGTGGCGGAGCAGGTGATGGAGAGGAGGGTGGAGGAAACCGAGTGGAGGATGGAGCGAGAGGGTGAGGAAGAGGAGCAGCAGCAGCAGCAGGAGGGGGAACCCGGCCCAGCGGGGGACACCCAGCAGCACATGGGGCCACCCCAGAAGAAAGTAGGGGGTGCAGCTGGGAGCGGGTGGGTCAGAACAGGGGAGAGGAGGGGCTTGGTAGGGAGGGACCACAGCTGCCAGGAGCCCACCCAACAGCCCCCATTGTTCCCCCAAACAGACCAGCAAAAGGGTACACGCCCCGGAGGAACCGGAGGACAAAGGGAGCCAGGGCCAGGTGAAGGCAGCCATGGAGGAGGAAGAGGCAGCGGAAGGGCCGGCACCCAGGCAGTGGTACCAAAGGGGGAGGTCAGTGGGGGCTCCAAGAGACCCATGACCTCATAGCCATCTGGGCGACACCCGAGATGCAGGGCAAGCTGGCAGTCAACGCCAGGAATGAACAGGTGTTCGCCCAGATAGCCATGGAGATGGGGGAGGCCGGATATGACAGAACACCCACATAGTGCCGGACAAAAATAAAAGAACTGAAAATGGGGTTCAAGGACATAGTGGACAACAACCAGCATTCTGGGCGGGCGACACATGCCTCCCCCTACATGGATGCGCTGAGCTGGGTGCTGGTGAGCAAGGGCTCCATAGTGGCCGAGCGCCCAGGAGGAGGGGGTGCCCAGGAGGAGCGGCCCGCAGAGGAGGAGCCCCCCCTCCTTGCAGCCGGAGATCCCCGAGCAAGCCCCAGCACAGGGCATGGACAACACGGAGGAGATGCCAGGGACCTCGGGCACACGCAGCTGATGCACCCCCATCCCTACCTCTGGCGAGGGCACACACACCCCAGCGGACTCTGAGGAGGTGGAGGGGGAGGAGAAGACCATCACCCTGAACCTCACAGCCTGCCAACCCAGAGACCAGGCATACAGAATCCCCAGCGACCGCCCAGCCTCGGAGGGAACGGACACCGAGGGAGCAGGTAAAGGCAGGCCAGGGCACATGCACAGACCCCAATGGGAGGGGGGGCCCAAGGCGGTGGTAGGGGATGGGAGCTGCCCATCCCCCACATCCCCAAAGGCAGGGATGGGGCATGGGCAGAGGGAGCGGCACGGGAGGCAGGTGGTTCCCATGCCAGGGGGGGAGGAGCACGCAGAGCATGGAGATAGGAGGGGGGCTGTGGAACGGCACCCCACATGATGAACTGAGCCCTATATCACTCCACAGAGCCACACTGAGCACGGGCAGGCCGTGGTCGGGGGCCGCCGGTTCCGTCGGCCCAGAGGATATGAGAACACAGAGCATGGGTATGCAGGCGGAGGGACGACCTCATGCAGGAGCTAGTGGCAACTAGCACACGCCAGGCAGAGGAGATACTGGTGGCTGTCAACTGGCTCGAAGAGGGGACAATGACGGCACTGCAACAGGTGGAGGGGAGGGACCGGGCGCTGGTGGTGGAGAAGAGGAAGGACTGGCTGCTGCGAGGTGAGACATGAACTGCCAACTGGCGGAACTCCAGGCCCACTCGACCAGCAGGACCACCGGGCCGAGGAGCTCGGATGAAAGCTGGACCATTTGCTCAAGCAGGCCACATCCCTACTCCTAAAGGTAGGGGCCGAGTGGCTTCATCATGGCAGCAGCCCCGTCGGGTGCCATGCCAGCGCCCAGACACGTGCCCCCTCCACCCCCACTGGCCGCACCCCAGGCCCTGCCAGTGCCGCCACCCCCGCTACCCCAACAGCATCAGGAACCGCGGATCCGGGGACCTGTTCCCCCACATCTGTGATGCCAGCAGCTGGTCCACTAGGCCCCGATACGGCAGCAGGCAGCGCGGGGGGGGGACAGGGGCCCCTCAGGGGCATTGGGCAGGGGGTATGGGCAGGCCTCCTGGCCCAGGAGGCCGACAGCACCTCCACCTCGGACGAGGGGGGGTCGGTAGCCTCAGTCATCCCGATTGTCTGGGGGAGGGGCTGGCCAAGAGGAGGGGGAGGGTCAGGGCAGCACAGGGGATGGGGAAGGTGGGCACCCGGCACCACTGAGGGGGTTGGGAGGGGGGATGGGCACACGGGTGTAACGGGGTAGTGGGCGGGAATGAGGAAGCACAGTAAATTGTCAGTGGCACACCTAAATCTGTCCGAGTACTTTATTTCATGCTGGTACAGGGCTACAGCAGCATTGTTTTGGCTGTGGTCGTGGTGCAGGTCAGGTTGGGAGGGTCCAGGCAACAGGGGCCTCAGGGACAGGACAGGTGCTCAATGTGGTGAGCCAGCACCGCCCTGATGCACTTGGCATAGCGGTACTCACGGGGGTTGGGCATGTCAGCATACAGCAGTACTGGCCCAGGCAGGCGGCGTGAGGGGGGATTCTCCAGAGCGGCCCTGTCAGTCTCACATATGTTGTGGAGGACACAGCAGGCTCCAATGACAAGGAAGGAGGTCTCCACCATATACTACAGCCGGCTGGCTAGACATCGACAACGCTGCTTGAGGGCACCGAAGGACCTCTCGACCACGGTGTGAGCTGTGCTGAGGCGGGTGTTGTACCGCTACTGAGCGGGGGTGACGGGCACCAGGAATGCCTTCATCAGTCATCGCTTCAGGAGATATGCCGTGTCACCAATGATGCATGGGGGCATCATCACCTCCTCTATCCGGGTCATTCGCATGTCTGCAAAGACCCCCCTGTACATGCGGGCAAACAACGGGGAGATGGTGAGGATGCATGCGTCGTGGCTGCATCCCGAGTGCCCGGTGAATATGTCCATGAAGTGCCCCCGATGGTCCACCAGGCCCTGGAGCGGTAGCGAGTGATCCCTGTGCCGGTTTATGTACTCGGCCGCATCGTCGTCTGGGGGCCACAGGATTGCTATATGGGTGCCATCTATCATCCCCAGGCAATTGGGGAAGCCCAGGTCCTGGAAACCCACCATAACGGTGTCCTGATCAACCAGCTGGATAACGCGCTCCATGAGCACCCCCTCCACAGCCTCACAGAAGTCCCACACCAGGCACGCCACAGTTATGAGCCCCACCCCAAAGTGCTGGGCAACGGACCAGTAGGAATCCGGGGTGGCCAAGGCCCACACAGCGATGGCGACCCACTGTGGCATGGGAATGGGGTCTCTCATGTCACTCCTCAGGGGCTTGAGCCACTCCTGCAGCCACTCTGCCAGGCGCATGAGGGTGCACCTGTTCATGTGGAAGTGTCTGACCCAGGTGACATCGTCCCACCGTGCCAACACCCTCTGCCACCACTGATGAGCCCTCAGCATGGCCCACGTGCACCTCTGGATGGGCATGGCTAGCTGCAGCACTAGGTACCTGGCAGCCCTCTCCCACACGCTCCTGGACAGCAGACCCCTGATGCCAGCTGGTAGGTTGTTGGCTCGTAGCAGTGGCCTGCTGTAGGCCAGACCAAGCTGCCATGCCGTCCCCAGGGCTAGGAGCCATCCGGCCCTGCTAGTTACGTGATGGGTGTGCGCCCCCAGCCTGGCCATATACCACTGTTCCGCATACATCCCATCCAGGTCCTCTGTGATGAGCCTCAGCAGTGCCATGTGCTCCTGGAACCCCTCCGCAAACACCTGTAGCAGGGCTATGCGAGCTCCCAGCTGGACGCGATCCATCCCTGAGGGTGTGCCCGCTCCATTAGTCGGCGTTGCAGCTGGGGAACCGTGCGCTCGCTTCCGCCCCTGAACAAGCACCTGTGTCACATATGTGCATGAGTCCCCTCCCCCATGGACCTATGGGTGAGCACCGGTGGCCGTACACCCCATCAGTTGGGCTATCAGCCCGGGAGCATCATCCCCTGCAGGGGGTGTCAGCCGGTGGTGGCGGCAATGGGGATGGTGGTGCCCTGGGGCCCCGCTGCACTCCCTCCAGTGATGGCTTTGGTCCCTCATTGGGGGTACCCTTTCCGGTTCCCCAAGCCTGGGGCCTTGGCCCCCGGGCTGCTGCTTCTTCCTGTGCATGTGCATGCTGTCGTTTCTATCTCCTCTTGCAGGTGTGTATGCGTGGTGCTGTTTGGCCTTGCATGCTGGCAGCTGTGCGCTACCCACTCCCTTCTCATCCCTCCACAGTGGCCCCATTGTTCCCGTCTTGCTTGGCAGCCCCTGTCTGCCTGTCTGGCCCCCCAGCCACGCATCCCATGCTGCCCCCATGGCCACTGCAGCTCAGACCCTCCGAGAGCTGTACCATGGCAGCTGCATCTCCACCCAAGGTCCCGCTCGGAGGCTCTGGGGGCTCTGTCCATGCCTGGACCACCCAGGAGAGCATGGCCCTTTGCGACCTGTGGCATTCGCTCATCGTTCAGCGCTGCCTGTGCTCCTTGCCCACCCAGATGGATGCCTATCGGTGCCTGAGCTTTGGTATGCTGCACTTTGTCTATGTTGCAACCACTGGCGACTGCTGTGTGCACTGTGAGGAGCTGGGGCTCACCCCTACCCTGAGGGGCACGTACCAGACATGATGGGGGGCCTTGCGGCATGGAGTCCTGCTGAGATGGCCTCCACTCTGTGTGTGTGTGCCTTCCCAGGATATGTGACCTGCCTGTGTGAGGGTGGCCCTGCCTGGTCGTGTCCTACTTCATCAGCGTGCAGGGTTCCCATGGGTATTCACGCTCCCACGGGGCTGCCGACTACCGTCTGCTGGAGCTGTCCCACCTGCCCTGGCCCCCTGTGGATGATTATGGCTTGCTCCCCCCCCTCGGGCCAGAGCTGGCAGCCCTGTTGGAGGTGTGCAGCCGCTCTGATGTGCAAATCAGGATGAGCTGTTCAGATCCCTTCGAGGCCTTCTATCTCATCTACTTCCACATGGCCGGCCGAGACTTCTGCCGGGGACTGTGGCAATGGCCCCGCTATGTGCACCTGCTGTTGTTACCGCCCCCTCCACCCAATGGGAGCCCCTGAAGCTGGGTGTAGGGTGCGCCGGGCCTGTCTGACATCCAGCTGCCTCCTCAGC
>QEPC01014730.1:605504-628011 GCA_003113815.1 Sphenodon punctatus | reverse complement strand
GGCTGAGAGGAGATATGATAGAGGTCTATAAAATCATTAGTGGTGTGAAACTTGTAAACAGGGAACGGTTATTTACCCTCTCAACTAGTACTAAAACTAGGGGACACTCCATGAAACTCACAGGTGGCAGAGTAAAAACAAACAAAAGAAAGTATTTTTTCACTCAGCGTACAATTAGGTTGTGGAATCTACTGTCAGAGGAGGTGGTCAAGGCCAGCAGTACAGATGAGTTTAAAAGAGGTTTGGACAAGTTTCTGGAAGATAGTTCCATTAGCAGCTATTAGCCAGATAGGATTGAGGAACAAAATCCTTTACTGTCGGGAGCCTGGGGATAACCCACAGGGAATGGATAGCATGGCGACCTGTTGGGTGCTTCTCCCAGGCCGCCGTGCTTGACCACTGTCCGAGACAGGATGCTGGGATCGATGGACCGTTGGTCTGACCCAGTATGGCACTTTTTCTATTCATATGTTCTTTTGTTTAAAAACAAACAAACATAAAAACAACCCTCCAAAGAAAACAGACAAAAAACGCAGATGCTGTTTCCTGTACCCAGGGTTCACCACAGCTGTGAGTCATGAGAGGGGTGGGAGTGGTGGGCCATGCCTCCATATTTATTGGGTTCCTCCGCTGAACCATATTAGTGGCAGCTGCATGAGGGCTGCATGCATGGAGTGAAGCAGGGCTCCAGCGGGCTACTCTCTCATCGGTTAACACTTCAGACATAATTTATCCACTAGGCTTTTTTGTCTCTCAATAGTTTATGCTTCCTTTCTGTATTCTGGACAAACTTTATGACCTTCCATGTACCTCTCTAATCTAGGCAAAAAGCATGTCTCCTAAGGAGTTTTGGGATGAAAGTTTGACTGCATTTTTACATTTAGTTCCAATTTGGTTATGTTTGTATGTTCAGTGCTTTGCTTTCAAGGCCAAGAATTTTATTGGCAATGCTACAACTTGCTTTAACTGCTAATAAGGCTCTGTTCCAGCCTTTACAAATTAATTTATTTATTCATAACAGTTTAGGCACTGGCCCCAAAAGGTGACTGTAATGCTAGGCCTTACTATCCAACTTCAGCCTTAACCATTTGGTATAGTCTGTGGATAACCTCTCCCTATCTCTAAATCAGGGTCAGAATTAGATGGCGAGAGATAATATTCATCTCTGTGTTTTCCTAGCGGTTGCCAGACACAGAATGGAGATGTCTGTGCTGGGCTGACTGCCAAATTATCATTGCAGGGGCATGGGGTCTTTAGATAGATAGATAAATCTTTATTGCGTTGTCAACGACCCATTGCAAAACAAACATACATAACATTTCTTGATTCCATAAACATGTACAAAATCATGGGACTTAAGCTCTTAGAACTATAATTTAAACAATAACTTCCCAATCACTTGACATAATATCAAGTTTTCCAGTATACATCAGTTTAAAATACTTTCGAAGCTATACAAATTTCACAGAAATAATCCAATTAAGAAAGGCATCCGGGAGCAGTCCGAACATAGACAAATCATACTGTTTAAAATTGACCCTACAAAACAACTTCCACAGAATCAGTGCTTCCCTGTAAATATTTAAATTATAAAAAGCTTTTCCTGCAATGGAATACATGAAATTAAAAAAAAAAGCAGTATTACTAAGATCCTAGGCATCTGGATTATCTAATAAAACTTGAAGCAACACAAGATCAGATCTACCTGGAAACTTATTCAAAGTGGAGACTAGATATTTAATTCTAAGATCATCATACAGATGGCAGTTTAAAAGCATATGGGCTACTGTCTCTGTGGTCAGTTGATTGAATGGGCATAAGCGCTCGAGAAAGGGGATGCCCTGGATATGACCCTCCAGAGCCCGTGAGGGGAAGGAATTAACACGTGCATAAAAAAGTAGCTGCTTGGCTTTGATAGATATGGGTAACTGCAGGTATTTAGTAGGGGTGGGAAGTTCGGATCTTCCGGTATCCGATACTGCCGGTATTTTGGTGTACCGGCAGTATCGGATTAATCTGGTATTTGGGGGGGGTATTACCGATACCTGATCTTTTACATTCCAGCCATTGAAATGAATGGCCACAATGTAAAAAAAGAAAAAAAAAAACTAAATACTTTCCCTCCCCAGTCCAGGCTGCATGGCTGGAAAGGGGGACACCCCCCACCCACCCTGTCCAGCCTGGGGTTTTTTAAAAAACATTTTCCACTGAAGTCCCTGCCACCGCCAGCAACCCGGAGCCTGCACCAGCAGGTAGGTACTGTCGGTACTAGGCTGATCCCTGGGGTGGGGGGGTGGTTTAACACACACCGCACCCCAGGGATCACCCTACCTCCCCACCCAGGGATCGCCTACCTTTGGCGCTCCAGGCGGTGGTGGTCCGGCGGCTTCAGCGCTGGCTGTGGCTGCCAGCTTCAGCATTTCTAGACCTTCTGGGAAAACCCAGAAGTTCCCCGGAAGGCCTAGAAAGCTCTGAAGCTGATAGCCACAGCCAGCGCTGAAGCTGTCGGACCGCCACTGCCGCCGCTGCCTGGACCGCCAAAGGTAGGCGATCCCTGGGTGGGGAGGTAGGGTGATCCCTGGGGTGGAGGGTGTGTTAAACCACCCCCCACCCCAGGAATCACCCTAGTACCTGCATTTCACCATGGCCCGCGATGGAGCCATTCCCACCGGAGTGGGATTCACTGTGGTGAATTTAACCACGTAACATCTGAAATCACCCTATGCCAAAATGAGGAAGCTAGTTAGAAACAAACTAGAAGGCACAGTTGAAAGGACTATTGATTTACCCAGAAGCCCAGAGAGAAAACTTGCCTGTATTTTATTTACCTTATGGGCCACAAAGGGAGCCCAAATTTCAGCCCAATAGAGTAGCTGACCTCTTACCTTACTGTTAAAAAGTCCAATTGCTGGGGTCATCGCACTCCTACCTTGCTCAAGGAAAAGTCTAAAAATAGCGGAGGCAGGCCCTTTTGCAGCAACAATAGCTCTTGCTACATGCTCTTCCCACCTAGAATTTTCCTTAAATAGTAATCCCAAATACCGGAAAGATGTGATTTGTTGGATCTTATTGTCCCCAATAGTCCCCCAGTACAGTTTCTTCCTTTTAGAGAAGACCATTATTTTGGACTTGTTAAAATTGATATTTAGCTTACTGTTCTGACAAAAGGTGGCAAAGGCATTTAATTGTCTTTTAAGCCCTATGTGGGTTTGTGAAATTAAGGCCACGTCATCTGCATAGCACAAAGCACCAATCGCTCTGGAGGCAAGCTTGGGCGGAAAAAATCTAATATCAGCCATTAAAGGAATTACCTCATTAATATAAAAATTAAATAAAACCGGGCCAAAACACATCCCTGCCTTACTCCCACCCTGGACTGTATCTGGGGTGACAAGTGGCCCTGTTGATCCGCTCTAACCACAAGAGAGGTATTCGAATACAAAGAATAAATCAAATTGAACAGCCTTTTGTCAACAGAGGTCCCCCCTCAATCTAGTCCATAGGATGCTCCTGTCATCTGAGTCGAAGGCAGCTGACAAATCCAAGAAAGTTACATGTAATACACCATTCTTGGCTCTGTATTTTGCAATTAAATGGGACAGAACCAGGCATTGTTCCACAGTAGAACGTTCCCTCTGGAACCCTTCCTGCTCCATGGCCAAAACATTTTCCTGGACCATCCATGCCGATAGCCTGCTCAACAGCAGTTTAGCATAAATCTTTCCTACTACTGAGAACAGGCTAATTGGCCTGTAATTAGTGGGATTTGTCCTTAGACCCCTCTTATATATGGGCACAATAACCGCTTTACCCCATTCTTTTGGAATCCTCCCAGAAAGATTTATGGCAGAAAACAGGGCAGCCAGTAGGGGCACCCACCAGTCCTTAAATGTCTTTATGAATTCATTATGACATCCACCCCTGGGGCCTTGTTGTTTTTAAATGAGTCAACTAAGTCCTCAATCTCGGCCTCCTCCACCGGGGGCCAGAGTGGAAGTTCCTCAGATGGAAATGCCAAGGTACCAACCTCCAGAGAGTCTTCGCCCGCCCCAAACTAAGTATCAAAATGGTCCGACCATGCCTGGGGAGAAATTGGAAATATGGTCCAATTTGGACTGCTCCCAATTGAATTATTAACTAGCCGCCAGAATTTCTTAGTGTCCTTGTAGTCTGCAGTACACAGCAAAGCTGCCCATCTTTCCTCTGCATACTCCTTTTTCTTAGCTGCAATAAGGCTCCTATACGTTGCTCTCGCGCTGAAGTATTCTGGTGGCAGCCTAGATGCATCGCTTTTCCTATAACTGGCATATAGCTCCTTAACCTTTAACCGAGCAAGGCAACAGTCTGCATCAAACCAAGCCTTATGCACACAACCTACTGAAACTGACGGGGCCCTGACTGCAGACCGAAGTTGTTGTGACAGTTCCACCATAAGGGCATCATAACATCCCACCGTATCTGCTGAGACCGGCATCTGGAGGACGGTCTCGCGTATCGAGCTAATACTAGGCTTTGTAATATAGTCCGCCAAGGAGACTATCAAAATATTGTCTCATTTTGGAGCCCTATGAGTGCCCCGTGACAAATCTTGGTCTATGGATTTAACTGAATGGGGCAGACACAAGGGGGGGGGGGTAATAGCAGACAAGGTAGGTGATCCCCAGGGTAGGTGATCCCCAGACAGTTGGGATTCAACCCTAAAATCTATAATGAAGGGGACACTGCTGGGGACACCAACACATAGTCCACCACACTAGAGCCCTTTGGTCCCAAGTAAGTAAATTCACCAGTTGTGTCATTAAAGCCCGACCCATTAAGAAGGCAAAGGTTACATATATCCACCAGCTTGGCCAGGGAAATCTCGGAGGTATTAATTATCCTGTCCTTAGACTGTCTAGAACTCAATAGACCCTGGGAAAGGTCTGCAGGAGGCTCGCAGTAAAGACTCATGGCTTGGTCAGTAACTCCCAATCTGGCATTAAAATCTCTTGTGATAATGTATAGGCTAGCTGGATGATTTGAAAATAGGTCCATTATTAGTTCTTCAAGTTTCTCCCACATAGATTTCTGAAATGAGCCTGAATTTAATGTAAGAACAATTAACCTCTGGGCTCCTAATTTAAAAGAGAAACCCAGAGCTAATGGAGGTAAACAAATTTCTATAAGGTCCCCCACCATTCACTCGTTCGAGACAAGGCACCGCAATCCTCCACAGGGATGACCTCTGGCATGGTAATTTACAGCAGATAGTGAGAGAGTTCTATAGCCCTCCATCTCTAAGGGCGTCTTGGCCCAGGTCTCTTGGACTAATACAATTTGAAACTGCTTGATGTATTCTATAAAATCCCTCTCTTTCTTATGCCTTTCCCATCCTGCTATGTTCCAAGAGCAGAGTGCAATATGGTCTAGGGCAGGCTTAGGGGCTAGTCAGTGGGCATTGCCCCCTGGCCCTCCAATTTGGCCACCACTGTCACCCATCTCCTGCTGGGGCTCGGAGGTGGTAGCCAACAAAGATGAATCCAGGGGAACATCGAGCATTATTTTATCCATGTGGGCCTCAGATGGTATAAGTTGTGTAACAGATTTAGTTAGTAGGGAAATATCTCCTGGTAATAAATCAGTAGAAGTTTCCAGCAGATTACGAGCAAAGGGAACATCTTCTGCCATGCAAGAAACAACCGATGCAGAAGGGGCCTGATTGGCTATTGCCAGTAGTCTAGAGGTAATTGGGGATCTAGATTGAGTAAAAAGAGATCTCTTAGGAGGGCCAGGGTTTGCCAAGCTCTTCTGGTCCTGAAAAAGTAAATGGTCATCTTTTACCAGACAGTCCAACAGGGTTTTTGATACTGTGGGGAGCAAGGGTCTAACCTTAGAGTTTTGGAACAACTTACGAAAATAAACCCCCCTAGAAGCAAACAAATCTGAATACAAGAGAAGACTTGACTATCAATGCAGACTGAAAATAAATAACAATGTGTTGATTAGGAGCAATAGACGGAAGCCATATGATTCTGTTAACGTGTTTGGGGGGGACCAAATGCCTCAGTATTTGAGAAAGGTGCAACCTAACCCTATATCTAGAGTTCAATAATGGACAATACCCTGATGACAATGGCCTAATTTCCAGAGCCAGGGCATTTGTAACTAAAGTGGAAGATAATCTGTCCTTGATAAATGAGGTACTACAGGGTCTCCTTCCACCCGAGGGGGTGGAGCTCACAGCTCCCCCAACCTGGGGTGGGGGAGACGCAATTTGAGTTTGCGTGGACCCCGTACCCACCAACTTGTCTACAACTTCTTTAAGCCTATTGACTGCCTCAGAGATTTCTTGGAGTTGCAGGGAGTGTGCCTCCAGCAGAACATGTATCTCCTTCAGCTGACCGTACCATCGTGCAACCATCTCTCCAATCAACACAGTCTGATTACTCAAGGTCTCTAAGAAGGGATAGGTCTATTCCCAGTCTTGGCGAAGCACTATGGCGAGTAAATGAGTCAGACTCACGCAGCATTGTAGATGGAAAAGCTGGACTGAGAGAGCAACCTGCTCGTGGACTACCCTGAAGGATTCCCCGGGTCACACAGCGGGACCCGAAAGTCTGCTGGCTGTTGCAGCTGGACCAGATCCTCCAAAGGTGCCTCGGCTTGGGTATCTTTAAAAAAGGACTCAAGCTTTAACTGCCTGGCAAGAGACTGGGCCCTGGTTTCCATACCCTGTCGTTTGTTGCGCTTTGTCATTTTAAAGATAATGTCAAACCCCAAGTATGACGCTAGAAGAAAATAAGCATAGTCTTACTTAACTCAGGAACAAACAGGTCTCCATGTCAGTGGATAAAGCGAAGCCAGTGAACTAACTTCAGGGATCAAGCGCCGGTTGCCGTGCCGTCACCTAAGGCTGCGCGCACAAGGGCATGCCCTTACATGCGACGCCCTTAGGCGTGACCACAGGCGCCGGAGTTGGTTATATCCTGGCCAAAAGTCCCGCTAATCCTGGCCCCACCCCCTTGCACAGGTGCTGGTTACCGGGGGGGAGGGGCTCCGCTGTCACTGGAGGCTCCGGGTCAGCCACATGGGGTCTTTGACTGGAATTTGGTCACTCTGGCTTCCTGTTTTATACTCCATGACTGATGTTGGCACAAGTGAGTATATTTGCTGGATGCTTAAGTTATATACATTAAAGTGGCTAAATTAAGCTATGGACATGTATTATACAATAAAAATTAATGTTTCTCTTTTGCACCTAATAATAATAATAATAATAATAATAATAATCTATTAAATAAACAATGTTTGATTTATTAGTTACCCTTCTCCCCTAATAATAATAATAATAATAATAATTAATAATTAATAATGACTCAAATTGATTCATTTTATTATAATGAATCAAAAATACAGAATCCAAAAATACAAACACCCCAAGATCCCCCTTCCCAACCCCTTCACTTTTCTCCCACATCTCATTTTACCAAATACAATTAAACAATTCCAGTACAATAAATGTACAATTATGCAGCCCCAATACATTAAGGACAGAGTTTAAATCCCAACAACCACAAATGATTGGTAAACATCTATATATCCAACCGCTCCTACCATTCAACCTTCACCACATTTTCCCCTACCCTGTAGAAAAGGGCTACCTCCTCCCCATGCACTAGGGATGGGCGAACAGATCGCGGTTCGGGTTTGGCCGTTCAGTTCGGCTGCATTCGGTTCGGCCGTTCGGTTCGTCAGTTCGGTTAGTTCGCCAGGTTCGGGTTTGGCTGTTCAGTTCGGTCGTTCGGTTCGGGTTCGGCCGTTCGGGAAATGTTTTGTTACGGATGTTTTTGTTGTTTTTATATGGTTTTTTGGTTTTTTATTTGGTTTTATATGGGTTTTTTGGTTTTGTATTTGTTTATTTGTTTTTATATGGTTTTTTAAATTTAATTTTTTAATCTAATATTATATCTATCTACACTAAATCTAACTGCTATTAGCTATTCTAAATGCTATGAACTAAATGGATTATCTAATAAATATACAGGCCTACTCCTACAAACACTAAAACTAAATCACTAACGTTATCTCTATCACTAAGCTAACTCCTACAACTGTCTACTGTCCCTAACCTCTCTCTCTCTCTCTCTCTCTCTCTCTATCTATCTATCTATCTATATATATATATATATATATGGGATGGGGGAATCACAAACAACACAAGGTTTCAGTTTAAGGTTTAAGTTTCATTTCAGTACAAAACTGAAATGAAACTTAAAGCAATCTAATAATCCTACTCAATGCCTGCTGTTCAGGAACAGTGACTAGCTCAGAAGGTGTTGGGAAGGGGGGAGGCAGATAGTTTCATTTCTTGCAAGCCTCTCCACCCCTGGTGCCTGGAAGTCTGCTCCTCAGCGACTAGTACTACCCCTCCCTGTCACGTTCGACCTTCCAGTGAACCTTTTTTTGCCACCCGAACGCGATCCGAACTGACCGAGCTGTTTGGCCATTTCAACGTTCGGTGTTCGGTTCTGTTCGGTATGTTCGGGTTTGGGTTCAGGTTCAATTTCGGTCGTCCGAACAGGCCGAGTTGGGGCCGAATTCCGATCTTCTGAACTGCGTTCACCCATCCTTACCATGCATGTACTCTACTCCTCTCACAGGGAACTCATGGTGAAAACCCATCCTCCCCCATAACCCGGGACTCGTGTTCACTGTGTTTTCCAATCAAAACTATCCAATCACATACCTCAAAACAGTAGCTATTTGTAAGGGATAGTCTCTCTCTGGGTGCTGAATCCCATTATTCCTCTGTCAGGTGTCAAAATCCTTCTTTCAGGGGGAAAAAACCCCAGAAACCTGGCATTCAAGCCTCTGGTATTTCTTTTCTGGTTTTCTCCCAGGAAGAGCACTTGAGAAGTCAACGAGGAGATGACCGAATGACAAGAAACTTAGCATAATGAGAAGCAGGAGAGCTTTTGTCCCTCTTTTTGCACTTGGAATGTTGGGAGGTGTGCAAGAGCATGAAGAGGTGGAGCTTATTTGCTGAGTGGTGGGCCTGTCTAGCTGGCAGGGCTTGTTCCTTGTCCCTTTTTAGCCACTAAAAATGTTTAACTTTCAGAGCAATGCAGTCATAGAGGTTTAGTGAAAGAACCACATTTGTCTCTCTGGGGCAATTGCTACAGCAATCTTTTCCCAAAGACCATTTTAATGTTTGCAGATAGTCACTTGGGTGTGATGGATCCTGGTGTTCCTCAGCCAAATCAGCTCCATTTGACTGGGACACTCATCATTAGGACTACCATTTATGGCACAGAACAGAACTCTGGGAACAATGGGAGAGAACTCTGGGAACAATTCTACCCAATGCTATATCTGTGACTGTGGCCGCTTTTAGACGTGCACGGCGCACATGTGGCATGAAATCACGTCACGTGTAAAAATCCTGTGGGCGGGGTTTAGCTTAAACATTTTGCACATTAAAGCTGGTCACGTATTTTTTGGCATAAAGCCTGCCAAAACCCCGGTGGTGCATTTTTTATAGGGATGGGAGAACAGAATGCGGTTCGGCTGTTCGGCTGTTCGGCTGTTTGGTTTGAAACCCGAGTTCGGGTTCGATGGTTTGGTTCAACCGAGTTCGGTTTGGCTGAACTTGGCAGAACATTCAAAAATAGCTAAATCGAAACCGAAACCGAAATGAAATCAAAACCAAAACCTAATTTTTTTTCCGGCCCAGGAAAGACGTTTTTCCTGCCTCCGAACTCATCCGAACTTGTCTGAACACGACCGAACTGTTCGGTCATTCAAGAGTTCAGTTTGGACATTCAGATCGGACGTCCAAACAGACCGAGTTCAATCCAAACTCCAAACATCCAAACCGCGTTCGCCCATCTCTAATTTTTTTTAAAAACACGAACTAAATACCTCGATTCTAAGGTATTTAGTTCGCAGTTTTAAAAGTATGCACACTTCTAAACGTGGCCTTAAGTATGTCTACCCTTCAATTAGTAAAGCAGGTTATTTGGAATATTTTATTATTATTATTATTATTATTATTATTTATATAGCACACGCAATGCACCTGGCACTGTATAATCAATAGTTATGGACAGGTCCCTACCCTCAAGGGGTTTACAATCTAAGAGACAAGGGAGGGGGAGACAAGAGAGAGGTGAACTTCAGGAGAGACAAGAGTCCATTCATGAGGTTGAGAAGTCACAGGGACACGTGCTTCACTTGATTACACCAGTCCCATCCCACTCATGACTCACAGTGGTGGTGAACTCCGGGTACAGGAATCCCCTGAGTAGAGCTGAAATGGGTACTAAATTAAGTACCTTCAGGTTTAACAGAAACGGTCGGGCCGAAGTAGTATTGGCAGAATCCTGCCTGGATGCCACACTCATCAGGGCGAATCTCAGCTCTGCAGTGTCTTTGTTACAACATACAGTACTTCAGTTGTAGTCCTCCTTCCATGTTTCACCTCACCCCTCTTCAGGTTTTTTTCCTATTCTCCAATTTCTCACTTTCCCCTCCCTCCTCCATTACATCCTTCACCTTGCTTTGCTTATCGTCAGCTCTACTCACTCCAGTCTCTCACCTTCCCCTCCCTCCCCCTATTACTATTGTCCATTTTCTCATCTGATTTACTCATTATCTTCCTACATCTTCTAGTGCACTCCATCCTCCCTTCTCACCCTTTCCCTCTCTATTGCATATCTCCTCCTGTTCTCATCTTTCCCTCGCCTTCTGTTACTACAGTTCATTTATCACCCTTTTTGCTTTGCCTCACTCGTGTCTCCCTGTTGTACCACACCCCTTAGCTATCCACCCCTCCCCTCTTCCATTATATTATAAATACCCACAGTGCTTTGCTCTAATCTTCAGTTCTGACTCCTGTCGACCCGAGGAAGGACCCTGTGAGGTCCGAACGCTTGCACGTGTCTACCAAAAACAGTTGGTCCAATAAAATATATCGTTCGAACGACTTTGTCTCCAACATACAGTGTTCCATCCCCATAGCAAGTTCCATATACAAATTTCTCTATCTCCAAGGTGTGGACTTCCTTCAGTCTCACCTTCCTCCCCTGGTTGGGCACAATTCCATCTCAGGCCAGGTGTGAGTCTTGTACAGTCTCCAGTTTCTCTCAGGTTCTCCAGGCCAAGCACCTGCCAAAACCCCACCGCTCAGGCAGCACACTTTGAGCCAGGTTTGTCAGGCAACACAGCCCAACCTAAGATCCTGTTTCCTCAAACTTGTCTTTCTGACTGAGCTCTTATGCCTTGTGGCTCTTCCAGCCACACCCAAGCTCATTTGCTAGGCAACCAGGCACGCTCCTTCACTCCTAGGGATGCTTGAGCCTCAGGTAGCACCTTCACCCTATGCAGGTACTACTTCCTTAAAAGGGTCAGCGACCCAATTTGGCTGCCCCCTGCCACAGCTGGTAATACCCACATTTGCCGATAAAGCGTCGGGTACTTGACAGGATATCCACAGATACCAATCTGGTACACAGAACTAAACATAAAATAAAATTGGGTACTTCTGGTACCAATTTTTTTATTTACAAATTCCCGATCAGTATGTCAGTATAGCAGTTGGTATATCTAGTTGGAAAACTAGGGGGGATCACCATGAATTTTTTAATATATATTTTTTTAATTTACCAGAAGAAGTTTCCCAGGACCAGAAGTTGATTTTTCGGAACCAGAAAGTTGATTTCCTGAGACAGAAAACCCACCAATAAGTCCTTTAAGTAGAAAAAGGTGGTGGGTTATTTTGTATGTTTTATTATTGTTATCCTATTGGGGGATATATTTTAACTATTGTTATCTATTTTGTATTTATTATTGTTGTTATCTGCCCCAGGCTGCCTGTGGCAAGAGGGGCGGGATACAAATTTGTAAAATAAATAATAGTAAGTAATTTATTAGTTGTAAGCCCCATGGCTATCACACCTTCAGAGCATATAATGTAAATAATAAATAAATAAATAAATACAATAAAAATTGAATTTAAAATGTTTTAAAAATTGAAACTGGAAGTTGTTTTCCAAATGGTACCTGATTGTTACCAGGTTGATTCGGGTACCAGAAATTCAATGGGTTGCCTGTTTTTGTGGGTATCCTCTTTCACCTCTACTTCTGAGTCATCCCAATTAAGAGTCTACTACTGTACTATGTGGACTACTTAGTAATGGGTTCCCACACTGGTGTGTTCTAGCTTTAGCAAGGCTAGTTTCTAATTATTTACCCATTTCCTCCCTGGCTAATCCTGGCCCCTTCAACAACTTCTTCTCTGATTAATGAGAGACTGGTTTTCTGTATGATGAAGTATCTTCTCGATCAAGCTGGTTGAATCATATCCCTGAAGTACTGTTGGGTATATAATGTTTTAATTCTCTGATTCATCTCTCCCTTGTCAGTTATAACACTCTGGTGCCTGCAGTTATTTTATTTTCCTTTATTCCTACTGCTTTCAAGCTGTTGATTACCCCCACCCCCAACCATTTTCTTGATAAATGTTATCTCTGTCATCTCACGATTCCTATTGTTTTACACTAGTTTGCAGCCTCTGTTGTTATTTGCATGGTGTCACGGAGGAACATAGGGTCACACACGTGTAACACGGGCCTACATGTAGACTACAAGTCTGGTAAATATGTAAAGCAAAATGTTCCACATTTATGCAATGTTGCAATACATGTAGACTACAAGTCTGACAAATATGTAATACAAAAGGTTCCACATGTATGTAATGTTACAATTGAGAACTGTAAAACCCAGATCAGGACTGTGACATGTGACCAAACTCCAGGAAGTAGGGACAGTTAAAAGATTGTGTATTGGCAAAACCCTTGCCAGACGGAACCCCATGGAGATGCAAATGGATCGTCATGTTTGCCTGGGTTGCCTACGTGACAGGCCTCACATTTCTCCAAGGCGGGAAACCTGAGACAAAGGGACCATGACAGATACTTAAGCAAGGGCCATTAAGCCAGCTTCACTATCGCTTGCCCAGAGCCACCTTGAGCACTCTCATCTGTATCTTGCCAGCAAGCGAGGTTGGAAGCCATGAACTGAGAGACAGGACTTTGCTTTCTAGTAACTCTAAGTCTGAAGACCCAGTCGCTTACACCAAGGCTGAGAAGAACTTATGGATCTTTGTAGGGTAAGATGCTTATTTAGGAACTCAACCAGTATAAGTTAGGAATGCATTAGATTTACCTTTGATTTCTAGTAACCACTCTGTATCAACTATCTTGCTTATGTAATCAATAAACTTACTTCTTATCTTTATGAAGAAGTGTCTGTGTCTAACATTGGAACACAAGTGAGCAACAAGAGTTCTCAAGCTCTTGCGAACCCAGAGAGTAAAGAGTCTGTAAATGGGAAGGATTGGGCCCTTGAGTGACAAAGGGGTTGTCCCTGCGGCAGGCTTGAATCAGCCAGAGAGAGAAAACTGATCCAAGTGGGCTGTACGCGAGGGAAACTGAGTCACTCAAACCCGGTAAAGTGGGGGTGCGGACCTCCAACCCGTGACACATGGTTTTATTCTTTGCTATGCGTCTCATCTTTAACACACATCTTGTTTCCAACAATTGGACTTTTGATTCAACTTGCCTTTTCATAACGAGGGATCCAGGGATATATATAAAAAAATTGTGCTGTTTTTTTCCACTGCAAATTTAATTGGAGGTATAGATATTTGGATAGTAGAGAAAGCAAGGTTGCCATGTTGGTCCCAAATATAGGTAATAGAGACAAAGTGAAATCTTTTATTGAACCAACTCCAGTTGGTGGAAGTATGCAAGCTTTTGGACAACACAGGGTTCTTCATTAGGCAAGTCAAGAATTAGAACTATAGACTGAGCAAAGCAGTGAGGTGTATACAGTGATTGGAACCAATGGCAAAGAGAAGGGAAGGGAGGGGAAGAATGCGGACACTGTGAGAGCAAGCCCCAGTAGAAGGTCCACAATTGAAAAGAATAGAATAAGATCTGTCGATAGTAAGTAAACTTAAAGCTTCCCATAAATATGGCCAGTCATTAGACTTACAAATTTCTGTAATGGCTTGTGAAACCCATGTCTAAATTGAGTCCATTGTTCTTTGTATCTAGTAGAGATGTGCATTTTTGTTCCAAGGCTCACCTTTTAAAGGTGTTGCACAGGTTTCCTTCTGAGACACGGGTAGAGGTGTCAAAAATGGAATGGTCACATTGTGAGAAGTGAATGCCAGCGGTAGAATCTGTGCTCTTCTCCATGATCTTTCCTGCATGAGTTCATGCATTTGTGCAAAGGTTGGTTCGTTTCACCTATATAGTTCCCATCGGGGAATTTAGTGCACTGAATGAGGTATACCAAAAAATTTTAATTGCAGTTGTAGCTCCCTTGGATTCTGAATAGATTTCCATGGAATGTCTGGATGCAGTTTGCAGCAGAGATGTGAAGATATGTTTTATAGCTACTGTTCCAGCAAGACCTTGTTCCTGTAGGGGTGTTGGTGTCCTGGGTGGCAGGGAGATTGCTCCGGATAATTAGCTGAGAGAGATTAGGAGGTTGTTTGAAAGGCAGAAGAGGTGATTCAGGGGAGATCTCTTTCAGGGTTTGGGCCCCATCCAGTATAGGCTGAAGTTCTCTGATGAAGTTATGTATGGGTTCCAGTTTGGGATCGTGGGTAATAACTAAAGGTGTGCGGTTGGAGGGTTCCTTTGGTTTGTATTGTAGCATTGGTTCTTCTAGTCCACTTGGGTCCTCATCATTGGAAGATAGATAAGAAGCATCTGTCAGGGTGGGTTTAGGTACAACTGGTCTTACTTTAAGGCAAGGGAATGGACTACATCAATTTTTAAGATCACTTCCAGGCCTCAAATGATTTACGCTCCCTAAAATGGCATTCGGTAAAGAAGTTGTGATGTGCTTAGGCAAAGATGAAGGGGATAAGATTTACCTTAAAAACAGTGGCCGTGGCTGTGTTCCCAACCTGGGAATTTCATTTCTCCTTTGCCACCACCTTCACCCACCTCAGAATCTCCTACTCCCCAAGCCATATTATCTAACCTCATGCTTCCCCCTATGCCTGTTCCTTCCCTGAACACATTCACTTTTCTTCTTCCTTTCCTGCCATCAAATCCCACATAAAACAGTAACTCTTTTAACTAGGCTTTCTCTAGCTCCTCTCCCCAAGAGACTGCTGACTGAAGCTCCCTTTATTGTCCTGTCATTCAGAGTCCCATTTCTCCCTGTAACTTAGCTAAACACGTACACCTGTGACTGTGTAACTTTATGAATGTCCCCATCTCTCACTATGTTCCCCTATCCCTTTTCTCACCTCCCTTGTCTATCCTGGACTTGCCTCTAATTCATGATTGTTCAGTGTCAGGTACATTACTGGTGCTATATTAATAATAATTAATACTACTAATTATTCATAGTAATAAAAATTATTATTACTAATAAATATTTATTAAGAATATTTATTCCACCTCTGGCATACATCTCATGAATTTGCTGACTTCCTACACTTTAAGTTGCATCTTCTTAATTTAGTAATGCCCTTTCCCTGGCCAAAGACCACTATTATGCCACATTAATCGAATCCCACTTCTGCAACCCCAGCCGTCTCTTCTCCACATTTGCTTCCCTCCTGAAGCCTCTGTCCTCCCACTCCCCCCATTCCTCACTCTCCACACATGATCTTCTTTATTTCTTCAACAACAAGATTGATAAATGCTAGGGGTGGAACATCAGGGCAAATACCAGGTACCGGTTTTACCGGTTCCCGGATTTAAAAAACCCGGCTTACCAGATGAATACCGGTATACCGGTACCGGATCTTTTACATTGATTTCAAAGGGGAACTGTCCCCATTGAAATCAATGGAAATATTACAAAAACCTCCCCCCCCTCCCAGACTGTGAGGGTAGAAGGGGGGACTCCCAGACTGTGCGGGTGGAAGGGCAGACACCGGGCTCTGGCGGCCCGGAGCCCGCAGCGAGCACTAGGGGACTTAGGGAAAAACAAATTTTTTTTTTAAATCCAGGCTGGACACGGTGGGTGGGGGGTGTTCCCCCTTCCACCCCCGCAGTCTGGACTCGGGGAGGGAAAGTATTTGGGGGTTTTTGTGTTGTTTTTTTACATTGCAGCCATTCATCTGAATGGCCGCAATGTAAAAAAATCCGGCACGGGGGCATCCGGTACCGGACCCAATAATACCGGAATAATCCGATACTGCCGGTACACCAAAATACCGGCAGTACCAGATACCAGATGATCCGGTAGTCCCACCCCTAATAAATGCCTCCTTGCTCTCACTTCTCAACCCTCACCCTCACCCACCTCATTCCCTGATGTTCCCCCTCCTTCCTCTCTTGTCCTTCTCCCCAGCTTCTCTTAATGAGGTCACATCCTCCTTCTCTTAATTTAACCCCTCCACTTGCCCCCTTGACCCCATCCCCTCTCACCTCCTAACAGCGATATTGCCCCCACCACTGAATCTTCTCTGTTGCACAACAAAAATATCTCCCTCTCTACTGGGTCATTTTCATTGGCTTTCAAACATGCCACCATCTCCCCTTCCTATCCTTAAGAAGGTCACTCTTGACCCCCTCTCACCCTTCCAGCTATCACCCCATTTTGCTCCTACCTACCCTTCACCTCCAAGGTCCTGGAGCAGGGTGTCTATACGTGCTGTCTGGATTTCCTCTCTTCAGATTCCTGCCTTGACCCCCTCCAATTGGGCTTCAGCCCTCTTCACTTGACTGAGACTGCCCTTGCCTGATGACCTTCTCTTAGCTAAGTCTAAGGGCCTCTACTCTGTTCTTGTCCTCCTCGATCTTTCTGCCACCTTTGACACTGTCATCCATGGCCTCCTCCTGGATTCGCCATGCTCCCTTGGTTTCCGCAACTCTGTTCTTGACTGGTTCTCTTTGTATCTCTTGAACAACTCCTTCAATGTTTCTCTTGCTGGTACCTCCTCTACATTGCTTCCCCTCTCTGTGGGAGTTCCCCAAGGTTCTGTCCTGAGCCCACTTCTCTTCTCCCTTTACACTCTTTCTCTGGGTAAACTCATTGAAACCCACAGCTTCCAGTACCACCTGTATGCTGATGGCATGCAAATCTATCTCTCCACTCCCACTCTCCCCCTCCATCCAGACTCATACTATTGAATATCTTGCTGACATCTCTGTCTGGATGTCTTGTGCCAACTCAAGCTTAATATGACCAAAACAGAACTCATCTTCCCCCAAAACTACATCCCTCTCAATTTTCATTGAGGGAGTCACCTTCAAGCTGGTCCCTCAGGTGCATAGCCTGGGATTAATCTTTTACTCCTCCCTCTCCTTTAAGCCTCATATCCAGGCTGTTGCTAAATCCTGTCACTTCACTCTGTATAATATTGCTAAAATCTGGCCCTGCCTTACTGTTGTCACTGCAAAAACCTTAGTTCATGTTCTAGTCATCTCTTGCCTTGACTACTGCAACTTCCTCCTTACCAGCCTCGCCATCTCCGATCTTCCCCCCCTCAATTCCATTCAATGTTCCTCAGTCAATTTCATCCCATCCCCACCTACCCTAACCCAACCTACCCATCCCCTCTACCTCAGGAAAGGCCTGGCAGAACAGCCAGGTCTTACATTGTCTATGGAAAAAGGGGAGACTGGCAGCCAAGCAGATCTCCGGCAGGAGGGAGTTCCACAGGCACGGTGCAGCCACGGAGAATGCCATCCTCATAGTAGACACCTGGGAAACCCAGGGGACCCCAAGGAGGGTGACCCAAGCTGACCTCAGGGGCCAGTCCAGGACCCAGAGGGTGAAGCGGTTCTGCAGATAGGTGGAGCCCAAGCCATTTAGAGCTTTAAAGGTCAACACCAACACCTTGAATTGGGCCCAGAAACTAGAGGTGGGAATTTCGGTTCCCCTGGTATCTGAAACTGCCGGTATTTTGCTGTACCGGCAGTTTCAGATTAACCCAGTAATCTGGGGTACCAGTACCGGTTCCCTGTTCTGGATTTTTTTACATTGCAGCCATTGAAATGAATGGCCGCAATGTAAAAAAAACAAAACCAAAAACCCCACTCACTTTCCCTCCCCCATCCAGGCTGCGCGGGTGGAAGGGGGGACACCCCTCACCCACTCTGCCCAGCCTGGATTTTTTAAATTTTATTTTAACCTGAAGTCCGGCTACTATTGTGGGCTCCAGGTGACCCGGAGCCCGCACCAGCAGCAGCTAGGGTGATCCCAACATCAGACTACAAACACGTCTTCATAAAGATAAGAAGAAAGTTTATTGATTACATGAGCTAGAACAGTTGATACAGAGTGGCTAAAGAAATGAAAAGTAACATAACGCATTCCTATTCTATACTGGGTGAATCTCTATATGAGGCTTACCCTATAGAAAGCAAATTCTCAGTCAGTGATGTGGAATGACTGGGCACTGATCTCTTAGTTGGTAGAAAGCAAAGTCTTTCCTCTCAGTCCATAGTTCTTGCAGTCTTCTTGCTGGCAGACAAGATTGAGATGAGTTGTCTCTGAGAGGCAGAAGAAGATGGCTTAATCCTCCTCTTTGTCTTGTCCATTTGCATAAATACCTTTTCAACGTCTTGGGAACCTGAGGTTTGTCACATCCGCAAAGCAAGAAGTTAATTTGCAAGTAAATGGTTTCTGTCTGGCTAGGCTTCCCAAATACACATTCTTATCTCTCTCAATTTCCTGGAGGTAGCTTCCATTACATGATTACATGAACTGAGTTGTGAGTTATCAACATTACATTCATGTTTGACCTTTAGCTTTACATATATGCTAGACCTATAGTTCAGTATCTCTCCTGCGAGGCCTCATGTTCCTCCATGAACATGAGGAACATGTTCCCACCAATCCCTGCCCGGTCCCGCAGCTGAGTCGCCAGCAACTCATGATCAACTGCAGCCGAGAGATCTTACAGGATCAACAGGGTCGAATGACCCCGGTCCAACTCATGGGAGAGGTCATCAGTCGAGGCCACAAGTGCAGTCTCCATGCCATAACCCAGACGAAAGCCCTATTGCGAGGGATCAAGACAGTTAACCCGGTCCAAATGCCCCTGAAGCTGCCAAGCCAACACCCATTCAATAACCTTCCCTAAAAAGGGATGGTTAGAGACTGGCCAATAACTGGCAAGGGTGTCAACATCCAAAGATGGTTTCTTGAGCAGGGGCCACACTGCCACCTCCTTGAGACAGCCCTGCACCCTGCCCTCCAAAAGGGAGGCATTGACAATCCCTATCAGCAATGGCCACAATGTCTCTTGGCTAGCCTTAACCAGCCAGGACGGGCATGGAACTGGAACTAATTCACAATAGGTGACTTGAACAGTCCCAAGAGCATCCCCCGCATCTGAGGGTGACACCGGCCGAAACTCATCCCATAAAACAGGACAAGAAGAGGCTTCTACTGCCTCTGACCCATTCTCTACTAAAAAAAGTCGCATAAAAACTGTGCTGAATTTGAGCAATTTTATCCACAAAAAAGTCCGCAAACAAATCAGAGAGAGCATTTGATGGTTCTAAGTCCAGGCGGAGGGAGGCAAGACTGAGCAGCCCCCTCACCACCTGGAATAGCTCAGCCAGGTGGGACTTAGTGGATGCAATGAGGGCAGCAAAGAAAACCTTCTTTGCTCTCCACACCGCAACGTCATAGGTATGTAACCAGACTCTATGCCACAACCGGACAACTTCAGATTGACGCCTCCATTGCTCTAACCACCACCCTTCCTGCTCCATCCACCCCAGCTCTCCGGTATACCATGGGGAGCTGTGTTGTTGGCAATTCGGGAGCAGACATCTGGGAGCCACACAGTCGATGGCCTCCATTAACAAGATATTCCACATGGACATGAGGACATCGAGTGAGCAGCCATCAAGGTCAGAGGAAACATCCCCATGACCTATCTGGAACCTTTCAGGTTCGATAAGCCTTTGGGAGCAAATCAACCTAACTGGTTCCACACCCTCCTGGTGGCCGACATGTGCCAGGATATCTGCCCAGAGGAGAAAATGATCCATCAATGACAAAGGCACTGTTGCCACCTCCCCCACCAATGGATCCCCACCTCAAGGCCTGTGCAAAATATCATATCCAGGGTATGTCCTCCAGCATGTGTGGAGCCCACTACTCTCTGAGACATGCCCATGGTTGCCATGGCAAACATAAACTCATGCTCCGCCCCTCCAAGACTGGCATTGGCATGGATATTGAAGTCCCCCATAACTATCATCCTGGGGGACCGCGAGACCACCTCCGACACCAGCTCGGTCAGTGTGGGCAGGGAGGTTGCTGTATATCAGCAGTATCCCCACTCTGTCTCCAGCCAAATCCAATCCCAGATGGAGACCCTGTATACCCATGATAGGTCGCACATGAAATCTCCTCACAGACCAGGCATCCTTAAAAATAATGGCTACAATGTCCACTCCCCCTCCCTCCAGCTGTGGCTGATGCTATACAGAGTACCCAGCTGGAACAAGGTCAGCCAATATAGGCCCTGATTCAGTGTCCAGCCAGGTCTCTGTGACACATGTGAGGTCGGCCACCTGGTCCAGGATCAACTCCAGGACTGCAGTTGACTTGTTAGCCACCGTCCTTACATTTACCAGCATCAAGCCAAAGCCAGGGGCCCTCTGAACTCAGATCACCTCATCACCTGCCTGAGGGGCCGGTGAGTGGGACAGAAACACAACATCTGTCTCATCTCACAGGTCAAACCCGCCTCACAGAAGGACCATAATTCTCCCAGCCCAGAATGACCTCTATGGCTGCAGACCCCCCTGATCCACTCCACCGACCCCCCCTGAGGGCCACCCCGCTAGCCCCCCGATGGAGATCCCCACCCCTCAAAACACCCCCATCCTCCTCTGCCATCAGAGGATCCCTCCCTTTCAAAGGGCTGCACCCCTCCCTCACAGCGAGGGGGTCAGCCCTTCCCTCCCTAACCCAATTCCTTTGTTCCCCTCCCTCAGAAAGAAAACACCCCATCCCCACTCCAACCCCTCCTTAAAAACAAAGAATAAAGCCTCCCACCCTGGCCTCGCCAGTCCTGCTAAGGCCATGCCTAAGGGCCCTTTGGTCCAGCCCTTAGGCACGCTGCCTGCAGCACACACCTGAGGCACTGCCGGGCAGCAGGCCACTTTTGGCCATGCCGGGCCTGGAAGTCCTGGTCATGTGCCCTGGCTTCGCCCCCCCTCCTCCAAGTGGGGGAGGAGGAAGATAATACACGGGGGCTGGGCAGCACAGCTCCTCAGCAAGGTCGGAATCCTGGAGCGGTGGCAGCGGCAATGGCAACAGCAGTGGCAATGGCAACAGCAACATCAGGTGAGCCGCTGGGGGATGGTGGCGGTGGCTTCTAATAGGCCGGGTGGCAGGTCGCTTTTTGACCGCACTGGGCTCAGAAGTCCTGGCCGTGCACCCTGGGCCCACACCCCCCCTCCAAATTGGGGAGGATGAAGATAGTACCTGGGGGGTGGGCAGCATGGCTCCTCGGTGAGGCCGGGATCCTGGAGCGATGGCAGATAACATCCAGATAACAAGTACTAGAAGCTCTGAGAGAGTCTCTGGAGCCATACTTCAGTTCAATCATGGTGAATTGTTCTTTGAACAAGAAATAAATGAGTGATGCTGTGGTGCATTGAAGTCATGTAGAAAGAGAGCTATGCAATACTTCGATAGCTTTAGTTGATAGGAGTAGATTGGGCAGCTGTTTAGTTACTAATTTGCAGGGATTGTAACCTCTGAACTTTGAACTTTACGCTGTTAGAATTGAATGAAATGGGAGCATCAAGAGAAATCAGTGAAACAGGCAAAGTTTCTGATCTAAAACTATGCAAACTCATCAAAAGTTGGTCATTTTACTGCATTGCTGCTATTGCAGATATTAAGGGGAGAGCATTTAAAAAGTCCTTCAATTTACTGAGATTAAACATGATGACCATCAACAAAAAATCCATTTCGTTGTCACCTTAAAGTTCTCTAGAATGGTTTCCAGGTTCAAAAGGTCAACGGTGAAAGCACTGATAATCTCACAAAATTGATTTTCAGTGGTCAGCACCACTGCTTTTCAACTCTGAGAAAATACAAAATCTCTTAATCAAGTGGCAGGGGTATAGATACCGTAGAGTGAGGGGGCTCACTTGAATTCAGACCCTGGAGTCTAGGGGGCCCATCTGCCAGTGTCATAAGCACCACTAGGAAATTTCCACAGAGGTAAGGTGAGCGAGTGGGACCAATATTCGAACACTACCCACTCTGAACATTGTCTAGCCTTGCTCAAGTCACTAGCAACAGCCCCACCAAGAAGAAATTTTTTAGAGTGGGCAGGGGTGGAGTGCTGGGCCCATCCCCGCCCACTCTTTACATTTCCTTCCTTGTTGGGTTGCCTCATTGGAAGCCTGGACAGCACCACAAGCGTTGCAGGGGGCAGGTGGGGAGGCCAAGACAGGCTGGGATCCTCGTGGGAGCTTTTATTAATTTGTTATTATTATTATTATTATTATTA
>QEPC01014730.1:594484-605404 GCA_003113815.1 Sphenodon punctatus | reverse complement strand
AAGAAAAGGCGAGAAAATAGGGCAGGCATGTTAGTGAGTAAGATAGGAGGGGAAAATACAGTAGAAAAGAAATGGAGAAAAGTATCTTTCGGCCCTCTGGTTGGTGGAGCTTGGGGTGGCAGAAAGGCCAAACCCCAGGAGAGTCGCTGCGTGCTCAAGCGATGACACCCGAGGATACTGGGAGCATATGCAGATGAGCTGCAACCTCACCAGTTCTCGGCTCACTTGTCGGTGGAGCGTGGGGTGGCAGAAAGGCCAAACCCCAGGAGAGTAGCAGCGTGCTCAAACGATGACAGCCGAGGATGCTGGGAGCATATGCAGACGAGCTGCAACCCCACCAGTTCTGGGAGCTTCTGTCTAGAAAGAACCTGCCTCCTTCCCCTTAGCAAGGGGATCTCTTGGGGACCCAGTCTCCAGTTTGGAAACCTTTTGTTTTAATGTCTAGAATCTATGGGTGTTTTTAGACATAACACTATTCAGTGTTCTGTAACACAGCGTCCTCCGTTACAGTGTTTAGATGTACCATCAACACAGAGTTCACCCCAAACACTGATTAAACT
Organism: Sphenodon punctatus; assembly: GCA_003113815.1. Classification (NCBI taxonomy): domain Eukaryota; kingdom Metazoa; phylum Chordata; class Lepidosauria; order Sphenodontia; family Sphenodontidae; genus Sphenodon; species Sphenodon punctatus. The sequence continues at coordinate 604,844 of QEPC01014730.1, read as the reverse complement.
GTCAAGACCTGGTAGTTGTTCACTCCAGTGTTTGGGGTGAACACTGTGTTGAGACGGTATGTCTAAACACTGTAACAGTAGGACACTGTGTTACAGAACACCGGGCAGCGTTATGTCTAAAGACACCCTAAGATTGCTATGATGCCTAAGTAGAACAATGCACTTATGTGAAATTATTAGGGATGGGCGAACGCGGTTCGGAAGGTCGGAATTCGGACCGAACTCAACCAGTTCGGTCGACCGAACCAAACTTCCGAACTGAACTTGATTTTCGAACCGAACCGAATTTCCAAACTTGGCTCTGTTCGCCCATGTCTAAAAGATAATATTCCATTTAGTTTAATGGGGTTTGAATTTCTGAAATTTTTTCAGAAGTTCGGAGTTCAAACTGAACTCGAATAGTTCGGTCGACAGAACCGAATTTCTGAACTGAACCGAACCAAATTTCCGAACTCGGTTCTGTTCGCCCAACCCTAGAAATTATCTTGAGTGCAGGATGAGGAATGAGCAAGTACAAGAGATGGGGCATATTCCAGAATGAATTGATAGGACAGAGAAATGTGAATGGAATGTGCATGTTCAATGAACCAATCTAACTGGACTTGGAATGAAGTAGTATTATAAGGGAAAGAAGAGAATCTTCCAACCGAACGAAATGGGAATGAGGCTTTTCTTGCTATCACATAGGTGCTTAATGCTATTTCTGATGCTTTATATCCATCTCACCAGTAACCCATGCTCATCTGGTTCCACAAGATGGCACTATGCAGACCTTGTAACTTGATTTCCACAATTCCATCTTCAATTTTACCTTCAACTGCTCCTGCTGAATGCCAGGCTCTGAGCTCCTGAAGAATCATTTCGGTTTTGTGATGGCATGATTTCAATCAGTTCTTGTTGACTGGACAACCAATCTCTCTCTCAGAATAGTCAGACCTCTGAGATATAACTGAACAAAAGCAAATCCCAGGCTGAGGCCTGTACTGCCTAATTCAACCCTGTACAACAAGCGACATTTCCTGATGAGATGAGGAAGGCGGCTTGTGCAGCATGCTTAATTGCCATGTCAATGGCTTCTGTTGGCTTCCAGGAATTAGATGATGAGTGCTTCTGGGAAGCAGGAGACTGTCTGATTACCTCTTTCATAACAAGAATTACTTCTCTTCTACTGTTTTGGTAGCTGCCAGTTATAATGTGATTTATGCAAGGGTGGTGGTGGTGAAAGACACAGATGCTGCTGCACTGGGTCTCACGACCCTGGGAGTTGTCACGGTCCCATAGTGCATCTGTGGGTTTTCACATGAGAGGAAAAGCCCACAGAGCTCATGATCACTCCATGCCCCCCTCTGCAGCTGCCACCAGTAGGCTCTACATGGGACCACAACAAATGGGAAGTCCTTCCTTCCTGGTGTGGTCTGCTGGCACTCCTCTCCCACCTTCACCATAGAGTTGCGGTTGCTCTTCGGGTGCCCTGGGCTGTTGGACATGACTCTGTGGTGCTGAATGCACTCACGCGCTCCAACAGACGTGGGGGCATGGAACGTCCATGTGGGTACCCTGTGGCCTCCCCAAAACACATGAGATGTGGCCCCGGGGCAACACATTGTCGCAAATTTGCTTGGAGTTGACTAAACCGCAAGCTCCACGTTTCCAGCAATGATATTGTGTGGATCGGCCCCAATGTGGCCCTGGGGGGTGAAGATCTGGCTGCCCCGCGACACACAAACAGGTGATTCTGAGGCTAATGGGGGTGAGAGTGTAGGAACATCTCATGTATCTGTGGACCCTGTGTCCACTTGGAAGGAGCTGAGGGGTGCCCATTTCATCTGGTACAACAGGGTCCATTTCAACCTAGCTACACCCTTGGATTGATTGATTGATTTATTTTCAAAAATTTTACCCTGCCCCTTCTGCAAAGTAGCTCAGGGAAGCTAACAGTTTATAAAAATATAAAATACAATAATATAAATGCACTAAATAAAATAAATAAATAAATAAATAAATAACAACAATAAAGCAGTAAAACCTCCAGTCCCACTAGGGACACCAGGGGAAGTAAAAATGCAGCACCCCACCCTAATCCGCACCCCTCACCCATCTCCCTCACCAAAAGTCTGGCAGAACAGCCAGGTTTTGCAGTATCGATGGAAGGAGGAGAGGTCCAGAACCATCTGAGTCTCTGCTGGCAGGGAGTTCCACAGCCTCGGCGCAACCTCCATCCCCCGGGAAACCTGGGGGTCTTCCAGCAAGTTCCTGCCTGCCTGGTTACCTTCATCTCTTGTTTATGAATGTATCTTTGCCTGCTTGTTGACCGGTATTGTCTCCACAGACTCTGGGTGTTTTTACACACACATTTCTCCTGCATGTTTGCTGTTACATCCTGAACTTTCTGTGTGTTTAAATCAATCACCCAGATCTTAAACATCCGGATCCTTGAACTTCTGCGTAAAACTTCTCCCAGAACGTTTGTGTGTAAAAAGTTCTCCTGGTAAACTGCTTTGCTCCAGGCAGCTGTGGTTACTTGGTTTCCATGGCAGCCCCTCATATCTACAACTGCGGCTACTTTAGGTTGCCTCAGGGCAGTGTTTGTGTGAAGAATGCATCCAGGAAATGCCGAAGGGTAGTGTGTGTGTGTAAAAAATGCATCCTCAACTTACTTATGGACTTGGAAACCCAGGAGATTGAAAAATCCAGAACTTTAATGTGTGTGTAAAAATGCCCAGTGATAGCATTCCCAAGATGATGTTTGCCTCAGTTACACACACAAACTTAAAGAATGGTGTCATGAACATTACCCTGGAGTGGTGATAGAGAAAAACTGTTATGAGCATCTAACACAATCACTCATCTCACAAAAATTGTGGCTTCTGCTAGTGTACCATCTGGCTTCTGACTATGATGTAAGGGGTCACCCTGAGATGCTAACCACATTATAGAATGGGTGCTTTTCGATGGATCACACCCACAATTCTGCTCTGCCTCACACCTGGGCGGGCCGTCCGCCCAAATCTGGGGCACCGGCCAGAGGCAGAGCAGCAACCCATCTACTTGGTCGATACCTGCTGCAGCTCTATTCCCAGCTGAGGTTTATTTTATTTTATTTATTTATTCTATTTAGTCTTATTTATATTAAAATGTATATACCACCCCCTCCTGCCACAGGCATCTTGGGGCGGCTAACAACATTTTAAAAACATATTAAAATACACAAAGGTAAAGCTACAATTAAAACAACTTAAAATCCCAAAGCAAACAACCCATACCCTTCCATCCTAACCCAACCCACCCACCCCATCTCCCTCGGTAAAGTCCCGGCGGAACAGTCAGGTCTTACACAGTCTGCGGAAAGAGGGGACGTCGGTGGTCTAGCCCCAAGCAATGTCATAGAACTGTGGGCAGCAGCCTAGAGCAACGGCCGATCCACCCACAGCACCATGGTGTGGGGGAGGGAGGCGCCATGTGGGCAGACCGTGGGCCATGGCAGCACCGGGTCAGTTTAAAACAGACCCAGGTGTGGCTGTAAGTGGACATGCCGAGTTGTACCCCTGGACTTGTTCCAGGGTTGAGCACCCCCGCATCTGTCTGAAGACATCCATTGTTTCTTCATGTTCATACGTAGCTTTGATGCTACAACAGGTCAACTTCATTTAGGTTAGGATCCAACTCACATATTTCCAACCAGCAGAATGGAATTAAATATTATGGTGAAGGGACCAAACAGCTCCTTATTCGGAGTTCATTGACATCAGAATATTTAAATTTGGGTGCATAACTGGATTGAGACTTCGCACACTGTGAGGATGTTTAGGTAGGACTTTAGATCCATCTTTGCTTAGCACAGGGCTGTCAGAGAAGGTAGTCACTCCAAGAAAGCTGATGTGGGTCTGCTGTTCAAGAGGAGTCAGTATTTGAGCTACCTATGCAGGACTCTCCACTTCCCGAGTGCCCCATTGCTTATCACCACTGCTTTAAAAGCTTTAAAATGAATCCTATTATTCCATCCATCTGCATTGGCTACCTATAGAATGGCAGACTGAGACAAGATTTCACTGTTAGGATTGTCACCCCTAGAGCCCTTCCTGGAGCCCAGCATGCCTCTCGGCCTCCCTCAGTGGGGCGCCTGACACGTCGACACTGCTTCCCCTGCTCACAACAGGCAGGCTCCTCTCCACAGGGGCACAGACACGGTTAACCCCTAGTCAGTGGGATGCAGAACACCGCGGTTGTGGCCACGCCCCCTGTCCTACATAGGAGCTCAGATGCTGCCCTTCTGTGCTGGTTATCTCCTCTCTGAAGGCTGTAATTGGTCGCTTGCTTCCAGCGTGTTCCTGCCTGCCTGGTTACCTTCATCTCTTGTCTGTGAATGTGTCTTTGCCTGCTTGTTGACCGGTATTGTCTCCACAGACTCTGGGTGTTTCTACACACACACACACACATTTCTCCTGCATGTTTGCTGTTACATCCCGAATTTTCTGTGTGTCTAAATCAATCACCAAGATCTTAAACATCTGTCTCTTTGAACTTCTGCATAAAACTTCTCCCAGAACATTTGTGTGTAAAAAGGTTCTCCTGGTAAATTGCTTTGCTACAGGCAGCTGTGGTCACTTGGTTTCCATGGCAGCCCCTCGCGTCTACAGCTGCTGCTACTCTAGGCTGCCTGAGAACAGTGTTTGTGTGAATAATGCATCCAGGAAATGCCTCAGGGCAGTGTGTGTGTGAAGAATGCATCTGGAACTTACTTGTGGACTTGTAAACCCAGAAGATTGAAAGATCAGCACTTTAAGGTGTGTGTAAAAATGCCCAATATCAGTCTGCCAGCCCCTCTGTTGTAATTCCTGGTTAGCGTGAGTGTTTCCTACTGTGTCCTACCTTGGTGCCAGTGTCTGGGTTCTTCTTTCCCTGACCCTTTCCCTCACTCCCCACTCCCTCACACTGACCCTACATCAGGGTTTCCCCCTATTTCCCTCGTTCCCCCTTCCCTTCTCCCTTCTGTGTGCCTCAGGCAGTCCAATAACATACATGCCTGTGATGAAAAGGGCTTGTGCCTTGGCTGAGGATGCTCAACCATAACAATTCTGAGGAGATAATTTGCCACTAGCTGCTGGCTTGCCTGGGGTTACACAATCCCTTTTGTTATGACTCTAGCTCCCCCTTCTGGGCACTGGTGCTTATTCTTCCCGCTGGCCTGAGACACTGCTGGTTTTCAGGGCCCTGAATGGTTTAAGCCTTGTCTATATTCAACACCTGCTCCTTGAATCTCATCTTGATAGGTAGCTGCACTTAGATATCACCTTCTAATTGGCGATTCTGCCATCACACGTTAAGTTGGTGGGTGATCAGGCCTTTGCTGTAGTGGGTTTTCAGCATAGAACTTGTTCCCGCCAAATATTCCTCTCAGTTCCTCCCTCCTCACTAGGGCTGAAATGCAATCTTCTTCTTATACTTGCCGAGAATCCTGGTTCTTGACTCATTTTTTGCAAGAATCGATGAGAATATCCCGGTTCTCGATATTTTCTCAGTCAAGAATGTTTCTCAATATACCACTTACTATTACCGTTACTGTTTACCATGTGCCACATTCATCCTGGTAATGCGCATGCAGCAAAGCTGTGGTAGCCATTGTGTGCATGTGCATTACCAGGAAGAACACTGTAAATGGTAAACGTTAATGGTAAACGGTAATAGCAAATGGTAATGGTAAATGGTATATTGAGAAAAATTCTCAACCGAGATATCGAATCATTATCAAAATTCTCCTGAGATCTTGATAAAGGTTCTCGAATCTCATGAGATTTTCATGAAATAGAAATTTATTCTCATTTCAGTCCTACTCCTCATGTTCAAAAAGTACCTGAAGCCTTTTTTACTCTCCAGGTGCCTTTGGAGGATCCACTGCTATTTACCCTAAATGTATTTTTTCTTCCTCCTTTTTAGTCTTCATTTAAACTGTTTTAAATGGATTTTTAATAGATTTTAGGTTACTTTATTGTGTTTTATTGGATCAATTTTGTGAAGCGTCAGGGGGTGCTATATAAATAAAATTATTATTATAACTAAGTAAGTAGAAATTATTCTCAGAAAAATCAGAAAAAATCAGTCTGAAACAACTATGTGAAGCAATTCAATATTAATCTAATTTGACATATTTGCATATGCAAATTCAATTGTATCACAAAAGTATTGTCTCATTTTTCAAAACTTCTAAATTGAATATTTGTATAATTCATAAATTGACCACTTCTGAACGTGATATTTGACAATTCAGTAGTTCTGTAAGTTGTGTTTTGGTTGTGGACATGTGGCATAGGATATACTGTTCTACTGGAGGAGTAAATTTTAATATCCAGTGTTTCGAGATATTAAATTTTTAAGTTCCAAACTAATTCAACTAAGAAACTTGATTTTAACTTCATTAGAAATCAAACTAATCAAATTTCTTGAAGTAACAGATGACAAGACTATTCAAACTGGGTTAAATCACAGTCCAAAGTTCATTCATGAAAACAAACCTTTGAATTCAGCTCACATATTGGAAAACTTGATTTATTTTAGCCTCATGGAGAACAAAGTGAAATTTTCTTGCTCTCTGAATCTCGGGTTGGGTATAGCACTAAGATAGTTCTGTGTGCTTTATTTGACTATTTTCTTCTAGAAATAGAATAAAACCAGAACATCATGGTAATTTATGTGCAAGATTCTACATCGGAATCTTACCCGAGTAAACAGGCAAGTACCTGTGAAACGAGTACCCGCAAAAACAGGTATACCCAATGAATTTCTGAAACCCAAATTGGTACTGATAGATACACATTTGCAACCTGATTTGGGTACCCAGTGTCCTGGAAGATTATTATTAATTATTAATTATTAATTATTAGCAAGCATATATAGCACTAGTAATGTAGTTGGCGCTTTACAAAGTAATGGAATAGACAGGGTCCTTGCCCAAGGGCTTACAATCTGAGAGATGGGGGGTGGGGGTGGGTGGAGACAAAGGAAGGGGAACAGAGGGAGAGATAAGGAGTGTAACATTCATAAAGTTGCGAGGTCCCAGATGAACACGCTTGGCTTGGTTACATCAAGAATGATGGCTGGCTGGTCTGTGTGGTGAGAATATGAGTACACAGACCTCAGGTAACAGACTGTAACAGATTGTACTATCAGCAGGAGTTAGGTGAGGGGAGCGAGGAGTTGGGGCGGGAAGAGCAGAAGAGGTGGGTCTTGAGGAGGAATTTGAAGGTAAGAAGGGAGGGGGCGAGACAGTTGTGGGCAGGGAGGGAGTTCCAGGCATTGGGGGGCAGCTAGGGAGAAGGGATGAAGGCGGTTAGGGGAGAAGGGGAGGCATGGGACGATGAGAGAAGGAACAGAGGAGGAGCAGAGTTCATGGACTGGAGTATGGAGGGGAATTATTGCAGAGAGGTAGGGGGGAGCAAGGTTGTGAAGAGCTTCATAAGTGAAGACTAGGAGCTCAATCAGGAAAGGGGAGCCAGTGAAGAGAGGAGAGAAGGGGCTGCACATGGTAGAAATGACGGGCGAGATGGATGACCCTGGCAGCAGAGTTTTGGACAGAGATAAGGGAGAAAAGGTGAGAGTGGGGGAGACCAGTGAGAAGGAGGTTACAGTAATCAAGACTAGAGATGACCAGGGCATGAACAAGGGTTTTGGCAGAGGAGACAGAGAGAAAAGGGTGAATCTTAGCAATGTTATGGAGGGAGCAGCAACAGGATTTGGCAACAGAGTCAATGTAGGATTTAAAAGAAAGGAGTGAATCAAAGATGAAGCTTAAGCTATGGGTTTGGGGGATGGGAAGCATGGTGACCCCATCGATGAGGATTGTCAGGGAAGAGGGAGAGGAAGGATGAGGGGGGAAGATAAGGAGTTCAGTTTTAGCCATGTTGAGTTTGAGGTGACGTTGAGACATCCAGGTAGAGATGTCAGAGAGACAGCTGGTGAGGCAAACTTGAATAGGGGGAGAGAGGGAGGGAGTAGAGAGATAGAGTTGAGTGTCATCAGTGTAGAGGTTATATTGGAAGCCATGGGAGGAAATGAGTTTGTCTAGGGACAGCAGTGGTAGCCCCTCCCCAAGGGCGTTAGGGCAGACACCCCCAAGCCCCTCAGGTGTCCCCTCATGATTGCTGGGGAGCCAGGAGCTGCTCCTCAGCTGATCCAGTGGCAGCGCTGTCAGTTTCCCTGCTTGTCTGAAGGCTTTGTTTACATTTTAATTCTCCTCCTGGAGAGCCCATGAGTCATATGTAAACAAAGCCTGAAGGGAAAGAACGCTGCAAAGGGAGGAGGGGGGGACAAACATCCTCCTCCTGCTGCTGCTCCCCCCTCCCTCTAGCTTTCCACTCACTGGCCAGAGAGCTAAATGGAGGTGGGGACTTAGAGGACCTCCCACAAACCCTCAGGGAGCATGCACTGGGCATCAGTCCAGAAAAGCACTGCTTTCTGGGGCATTGGGAAGGGAATGGGGGAGGTGCCATGTGCTCTTTGGCTGGGTTCCTATGGAGAAACCCAGTCAACCAGCAAGGCCTAGGGGGTGTGTCAGAGCACCTTTTCTAAATGCTCTGGCCCCTCCTCTACCAGAGTGAGAGGAGGGAGGGAAAGAGCTCACTCTTCTTTGCTCTTTCCTCCTTAGGTTCACTGGAGGGAAGGGAGAATAGAGAGATCCCCCCTCTCTTTTTTTACAAGAAAGGAGATGCTGCAGACTTGTTTAGAGTCCCTGGCCTCCTTGTTTGGAGGGAAGAACAACAGAAAGTGGTTATCAGAGTCAGATTAGAGCGATCAGGAGGTCTCATCCTTTCAGAAACCTGGTAAGTTTTGAAAAAACAAATTCCCTGCCCTGATCTCCTGTACATTATTTGTTTGCTTGTGCTTTCTTTTGTCCTCTTCTTTCACTCCCACCCCCATGCATTACAGGCAGTGGTAATTACTAATTTTGTGAGCCTAGTTGGAAGGGCTGTGTTGTCTGGCCTCCTAATCTTTAAAATATTTTCTTGGCACTTGCTGTTTTAGTTTTTCACCCTGTATGAGCCCCTGTCACCCTAATTGTTTGCTTTTGGAGTTTTTTTTTTGGGGGGGGGAGTGGAGGGGGATGGATGGAAGGGTTTCTAATCTTTGGTGGAATGTTCACTGCATTTAAAATGGCCACTTTTCCAGTACCAGTTTCAAGGCTTTTCTGCTGCAAGAAGGCCATCATGCCACATGATGGTTCACTAATGACTAGTCTTTGCATGAACATTTGTACCCTGTCTGATAAGTTTAGTTTGCAACAGAACTGTGTAGCATGATCTGGGGGACAAATGAAACTTCATGCTGCTGCTTTTGTGGTGTGCTAAAGACTTAACATAATATTTTCCAGATTTTTCAATCTTTTGGGTTTACAAGGCCACAAGTAAGTTCCGGATTCATTTTTCACACACGCCCTGCCCTGAGGCAGTTCCTGGATGCATTCTTCACACAAACACTGCCCTGAGGCAGCCTAAAGTAGCCACAGCTGTAGATGTGACAAACTGCCATGGAAACCAAGTGACCACAGCTACCTGGAGCAAAGCAGTTTACCAGGATAACTTTTTACACACAAAACTTCTGGGAGAAGTTCTATGCAGAAGTTCAAAGATCCGGATGTTTATGATCAGGGTGAGTAATTTAGACACACAGAAAGTTCAGGATGTAACAGAAAACTTCCAGGAGAAATGTGTGTGTGTGTAAAATTTGTGTGTTGACTTGAGATGATTTGCTTTGCTTGCTCTGTGAAGAAGGACTGTGCTGCCTCTCCTCCTATGCTTTAAAATATTTTCTAGGCCCTTGCAGCAGCTGCCTTTTACATTGCAAATTTAGTTTGCAACAGAACTGTGTAGCATGTTGATATTCTGGGGTACAAGTGGAATTTCATACTGCTGCTTTTGTGGTGTGCTAAAGACTTAACATTGTTGACTTGTTTGGTTTGATTTATCTGTGTTTGCATGTGCACTGCTGAAGTTTCCCCTACTCTCCCTCTGCCTGCAGTAGGATTTGATCGGACTGGGAGGTAAAGCTGTTTGTAAACAAACAATTTCCCACGTGAGTGATCAGAAGGTTGTTGCTTTGTAAAGAAGTTTCTTCAAGATGGCTTCTAACATTCTCACAACTGGGTTGTGTACGCTCACCATATTCAAATAATAGACTATGTGATGGTCTCGAACTCCTCTAGTATAAAAAGTAGGGGTGGGAAACCGGTAGAATCCGGTATCCGATAATGCCGGTATCGGGCGTACCGGCATTATCGGATTCGGCCCGGTAATCCGGACCCGGTACCGGATTTCAGGGTACCGGATTTTTTTACATTGCAGCCATTTAAAAATGGCTGCAATGTAAAAAA
>QEPC01014730.1:553616-587013 GCA_003113815.1 Sphenodon punctatus | reverse complement strand
GCATTATCGGATACCGGATTTACCGGCACGCCCACCCCTAGTTCAGTGTTATCAACCATGAAAGATACACGTGTGCCGTGGCTACTTCAGCAATTTAATTTACCAGTTCCCAAGCCTTTAACCCATAAACTAGTTCCTGGTCATTCCTTTCTAGGGAACGTATGGGGAACACATGTACCCCCAACATCTTTGGGGGCCAGGGCTGACCTTACCATAGAGCAACCTGAGACGGCCACCCTGGGCCCTGCTTTTTTCTTCACTTCCTTTAGTGGCCTCCATTTTTTACCAGGATAGGGTGCTGGGCCCCACTCCTTCCCAGCAAACCCCCAAACACGATCACTCTGAGGGCCCTGTGGAAGATGCTCTCCAAGGGGGCAGAACTACAGGGGTGGGGGTAGGTCCTCCATGGGCACTGCATTTTATCGTTGCCTTGGTCCCCAGACCTTCTGCTCAATCACAGAATTGCCTGCTAACCTTTCCATCACCCACAGCTACTACTCCCTCTGTCATGCCATTTTTGCTTCTGTCTCTCAATCTGCAGGGGCTGAGAATGAGGCCCGAGTGTTAGTGGAACCTAGTGATGCTTCCGAAAATTAAAATAAAAACAATAGCTCTCCAAAGCAAGCTCTTTCTGAAAAAATGACACTTGCCCTTTCTCCACTAGTGAGGAAACCAACAAGGACCTTTCACACCAGCAGTGGAAACTGAATGAGCTACAAAAACAACAAAAAAACCCAACCTTGGCACGTTTGACTTGCAAAGGGAGAGAACTTGATGGTACTTGTCCCCATATGGTTACATCAAACATAGACGGCTATGTTCCAAAGTGAAGGAGCCAGAAGAGAAAGTGGAATGTGACACACAGCCAAAGATGGAGGAGATAAATAATGACACTGTTTATGAAGGGGGCATAGGTGAAAGTGAACTCAAGCAGGAGGGAGAAGGGGTGATAGAATGGCCCTTTTCACACAGACACTCTAACACTGACAAAAGGGATGTTACATTTTATTATACATGTTGCAGGGCACCCATAGAGCACACCTGCAGCCCTGCAACATGTATAATAAAATGTAAAAGAAAAAAATCAGGCTCAGAGTTGACAAAATTGAATCCATTGTAAAGCATTTTCATTGCAATCAGAGGGATGATCCAAAAGAAATTACGAGTGAGCTGTATATTACCTATGTATGCAACATAATTGCCTCAGTCTACAACTCTCCTCTCAAGCCAGTGCTCCTTCAAATGCAATCAATAGACTGGAAAAGAGTTTTAAAAAATGGACTCCTTAGCCCCTGAAATGGCCTCTGATTCTATCTGTCCCCAAATGACACACCTCCTCAACAACAAATGTCCAAATAAAAGGACATTTTTACACTCAAAGATAAAAGAACATAAGTAGTGTCATACTGTCAGACCAATGGTCCATCAAGCCCAGCATCCTGTCCTCAGGCAGTGGCCAATATTGATGGCATGGGAGAAGAACCAACAGTCACAATGGGCAATCCATTCCCCGTTGTTCACTCCCAGCTCCTGACAGTAAGAAGTTCATCACATAAGCTACTTGGTTATAGCCATTAATGGACCTACTCTCCAAGAACTTATTGAGTCCTTTTTTAAACCCAGCTATACTACTGGTCCTGTCAACGTCCTCTGGCAAAAAAATCCATAAGTTCATTATGCATTGAGTGAAAATTACTTACTTTTATTTGTTTTAAATCTGCCGGTTTAATGGGATACCCCCTAGTTCTAGTACTATTTGAGAGGGTAAATAACCATTCCCTATCTGCTCATTCCACACCACTCAAATTTTTATAAACCTCTATCATGTCCCCTTTCAGTCTTTTCTTCTCCAAGCTGAAGAGACCCAGCTTGTCAAGTCTCTCTTTGTACGGAAGCTGTTCCATACTCGTTATCATTCTTGTTGCCCTTCTCTCTACCTTTTCTACTTCAGCTATATGTTTTTTGTGATGAAGCGACCAGAACTGCACACAATATTCCAGGTGCGGTCGCACTATCAACCATAGAGGCATTATAATATCCTCAGTTTTATTCTCTATCCCTTTGCGAATAACTCCTAACATTCTGTTTGCTTTTTTTGACTGCTGCTGCAGGATTTCATTGTATTGTCCACAATCACTCTCAGATCCTTTTCCTGAGTGTAACTCCTGGCTTAGTAACCAGCATTGTGTACTCATAGTTTGGATTATTTTTCCCCATGTGCATCACTTTGCACTTGTCCACATTAATTCTCATCTGCCATTTAGATGCCCAGGCATGCAGTCTCATAAGATCCTGTTGCCGTTCCTCACAGTCTGCTTGTGTTTTAACTACCTTGAATAACTTGCTGTCATCTGCAAATTTGAACACCTCACTCTTAACGCCCTTTTCCAGCTCATTAATGAATACATTAAACAGCATTGGTCCCAATACAGATCCCTGGGGCACATCACGTTTTACATCTCGTCATTGTGAAAACTGACCATTCAGTCCTGCTCTTCGCTTCCTATCCTTTAACCAGTTATGGATCCATAGTAAGACACTACTTCCTATCCCATGACTTTTTAATTTTCTCAAGAGTCTTTTATGTGGGACCTTATCAAATGCTTTCTGGAAATCCAGGTACAGTATATCTACCAGGTCTCCCTTGTCCACATGCTTATTTGCACCCTCAAAGAATTCCCACAGATTAGGGAGGCATGACTTACCTTTGCTAAATCTGTGTTGACTCTTCCCCATTTATCAACATGCCCAGTAATTCTGTTCTTAGTGATAGTTTCCACTATTTTGCCCAGCACAGACGTCAAGCTTACTGGTCTGTAGTTTCCAGGATCGCCTCTGGATTCCTTTTTAAATATTGGGGTTACATTTGCCACCCTCCAGTCCTCAGATACAGTGGCAGATTTTAGCAATAGGTTAAAAATTACTAACAGTAGGTTTGCAATTTCATATTTGAGTTCCTTCAGAACTCTGTGGTGAATACCATCTGGACCTGGTGATTTGTTAGTATTTAGTTTGTCAATTTGCTCTAGAACCTCCTCCAGAGTCACGTTGATGTGTGACACCTTTTCCAATTAATTGCCTACAAAGTAAGGTTCCGACATTGGTATCTCCCCAATATCCTCTGCAGTGAAGACTGAAGCAAAGAATTCATTCAGCTTCTCTACAAAAGACAAGAAGAACCTAATCTGCTGTACATCAACAGAGCCCTTGTTGCTTGTGTCCAGGAGATGTATGGCAACAGCCATTCATAGACCAAACGGAGAAAGGATTGGAAAAAAGACAGGAAAATCATCAGCATCTTGAGGTAGCCAAATTCATTTTGTGCAACAGTTTCATAACTGGCTGTAAATTTTGGCTTCATCATCCCCAGTAATGGAGTTAATAATGTTAATACTGTGGGCGATGAGGACTAGAGATATATTTTACCTTTCACCTGCTACTTAATTTCTTTCTCCCTGATATTTATTTGCGTGTTGGTTTTCTGCTGTAACATTCTAGGTGTCTCACAAACAGCTTCTTTAAAACCATAAAACACTGAAATAAAGAGGTGATAAAACATGTCAAGAGAAAGACTGCATATATAATTAAATCTTAAATCACCGGATTGAGCTGTAATATTTTTGGAATAAAAAAAGTCTTCATACTTCTCACAGAACAAAAACTATGCATACTTCACATTTTTAGATGGAAGGCATTTTATAAATCCCAATTGATAGCGATGCCAATTTGAGCCTAAATGCCCCCAAAGTGATGACAGATTTGGTAAGTTCAGTGTTGCCCATCCTTGAGAGACCTTGACTGGGCCTGATTTTTCAGAAAGGGTCCAGTAAACACCATCTGACAACTGGGCCCATTTCAAATGTCTCAGACAGGGAAATGTAGGGAAATGAGCTATGTAGTTGATTACAATCTGAACATGTGTCAGCAATGTGATGTGGTTGCCAAAAAGGCTAATGGAATTTTAGGCTGCATGAACAGAAGCCTTCTTTCAAAGTGAACAGAAGTAGTAATTCCAATCTATTCAGCACTGGTCAGACCTCATCTGGACGACAGGGTGTTAACGGACATGCAGCTGGAGCACCAGCTACACATCCAGGCGAGGGGGGGGAGGGGTACCCCCAACCAGGTCAGGTCAAGGAACTGAACAAACATTTCCACAGATCGACCCGGCAGGGAAGGGGGATCCAGAAGCAACGTGAGACTGGCTGACCCCACCCCCACCCAGCACCCTGTTTCGGCGGATCAGAGCCCTTTCTGGAAAATGGGCAGTCATGGCTGCCAATAATGGGCAGCTATGGCAGCTGTCTGGGTGATTGACTATTTTATTACTTCCGCCTTTTCTTTAGGCACTTCACTGGACCAACAATTATAGTCAGAGCGCAAAGTAGTCATCACCCTCTTCTAGAGGAATTTGAGGGCACGATTCAGTTTTGGAAACCAAATGAGGCATCAGTCCCGGTGGTTGAAGGCTACCCCAGAAAAGTACGTGTCAAATGAACAGATGATTCCTTTATGAAAGTGGCCGATTTACTGCTTACAGATGAGGTGAAGTGCCTTAGGGAGGAAATTCTGTCTACTCCCTCTCTAGTCTCTGTGGATGAAACCCTTGGATGGTTAAATAGCGTATTCCATAGAATTGCTCCAGACACATCAAATGCCTGTAGAAATGTCGCTAGTAGGGGCTGGTACGATCAGGAGTGTTATCAAGCCAAATCTGACCTGTTAACATCCAGGAAGCTATGGCTCGCCCAACGGATCCCATCTAATTGGGAGACCTTTAGAGATGCTAGGAGAGCATACAAGAAACTGTTCTATGATAAAAGAAATTCTAATTCAGATCAGATTTGGGCCGAGTTACAAATTGCCTCAAATACCAGAGACTCTTCAAGATTCTGGAAAGTCACTAACAACTCCCTAAATAGGAGGGCGGGGAACCCCTATAGGGTGTCTTCAATCCACGAAGGGGATTGGATTACTCATTTCTTATACATATTTGGCTCTTCTGAAAGCACTTCTGTTCTTTCTTGGACTTGCATTTTGTTAGTAAATGAGGGAGTCATTTTGGAAGAAACCCTGCTGCCAATAGTAACCGAGGATAAGATTAATACCTATATTATGTCCTTGAAGCCAGGTAAGGTCCCAGGTGTTGACTCTATGCTGCCCGAACTATACCAGGAATTTGCTTCATGGTGGCATCCAGTCCTGACTAATCTTTTTAGTTTATACAGTGCTTGTAAACAGTTACCCTCCTACTGGAATATGGCCATAATTGTTCCTATATTCAAGATCAGGAGCAAAACTGACCCCACTGTATGCTACAGACCGATTAGCCTGCTACCTATATCAGGGAAGATTTATTCCCATTTTCTCCTTGAAGAACTGGAGATGTGGGTCTCTGACCGCCAACTCCTTGTTGAGGAACAGGCAAGCTTTAGCCATGGTTGTTCAGTAATTGTCGCTGCTTCACCTTGATGCACCTTATTGATAAATATGGTGCTGTTATTTAATTTATTTATTTATTTATTTTATTTTTAAAATGTATACCCCATCCCTCCTGCCATAGGCAGCCTGGGGCGGCTAACAAAATCAATCCAATAAAATACAATAAAACATATTGTAAAGCCAGCCAGGAGACATTATGGTCTTTGCCGACTAGGGTGGTTAGTGCCTCCCTTCGGGAGGGCAGGGTGCCTGAATACCTGAAGGAGGCTGTGGTTAGGCCCCTGCTCAAGAAACCATATCTTGACACTGATGCTCCTGCCAGTTATCGGCCGGACTAACCTTCCCTTTTTAGGGAAGATTATTGAACGGGCTGTGGCACAACAGCTCCAAGAACATCTGGACCACACCAGTTTCTTTGACCCCTCTCAGTCCGGGTTTTGGCCTGGGTATGGTATGGAGACTGCATTGTTGGCCTTGGTTGACGATCTCCGTCTGGCGTTGGACCACAGTCATCAGACCTTACTGGTGCTGCTAGACCTTTTGGCTGTGTTCAAAACAGTTGATCATAAGGTGTTGGTGACTCGCCTGTGGGACCGTACCGGGATTGGCGGGAGGGTCTTGGACTGGTTTTGTTCTTTCCTAGCCAGGAGAACTCACCAGGTGGTCTTGGGGGAGTGTACGTCTTCCCTCCTGGACCTCATGTGTGGAGTCCCGCAGGGTGCCATTCTGTCCCCCCTCTTGTTTAACATCTATATGCAGTTGTTAGGGGAGATTGTGAGAGGGTTTCAGGGCATGCAATGTCATCAGTTTGTCCGAGGAGCATGCTCAATCTAACGCTCTCTGGAATCATGTTGGGAAATGTAGTCCAGCTTGCTTCCAGTCAGCTTTAGTTCTAGTGCTTTCTGGGAGCAAGTTAGACTACATTTCCCAGCATTCTCCCAGAGAGCTTTAGGAGTATTCTCAGAGAAACCTTGTTCTAACTAGGAGTCAGAGTCGTAGAGTGCCCGGCTCCTGCAGCTTGAAACAGAGTTCAGACTTCAGCAGCATGCCCAACTCTCGCACAGCTTTTAGGTGAGTGCCACCCCTTTCCCTGCACCCCCTTGCCCGATTCCCTGATTCTCCTTCTCTGGCCCATGCTTCTGTCTGCACTGCCCTCTGCCCCCACCCCCTCTCTTGCATTTGATCCCTCTGGATTCTGAGTATTCCATTAGGTTTGGCCCAAACACTCAGGACCAGTACTCGGAACCTTGGAAATACTCAAGAATATTTTTGTTTTAATATTCGGAACAGACTAACATTTCCTCTGTGCAAAATCTACTAGCATATGATCTTACAGCTAGTAATGGGGTGAAGTGCCATCAATATGCTGATGACACCCAGCTCTACCTCTCTTCTTCATCCAACCCAAGCCCTGCAGTTTTGGGCTTGCTTACCCAATGCTTGCCTGCTGTCAGGGACTGGATGAGGGTGATCTGTGTTGGAGTGCTTCTGGATCCCTCACTGCACCTGGATTGTCAGGTTGCTGTGGTGACCAGGAGCGCTTTTCACTAACTCCATCTGGTGAGGAGGCTGCGGCCTTTTCTTTCTGATTTAGATCTGGCCACTGTCATCTATGCTTTCATCACCTCGAGGCTAGATTACTGCAATGCGCTCTGTGTGGGGCTGCCCTTAATGACTGTTTGGAGGCGGCAGCTGGTGCAGAATGCGGCAGTTTGCCGTCTTTCAGGGGTGGGATGCCAGGAGGTGGAGTAAAACCTTTTTTGTTTGAAAAGGCATTTGGCGAGTGGGGATCAGGGATTGGGCGTGGTTTGGGGGTAGGGTTTTTGGGGGGGGGGGTTGGTCATGGGAAATAGAGAGGTGGTATTGAGGGTCTTGTGGAGGGTTTTGTGGGAGGGTTATGGGGTTTTTAAAGGGAGGGCGGGTTGTATTGGTTTTAATGTTTTATTATTTGTGAGCAGCCCTGAGCCTTCAGGAAAGGGAGGCATATCAATTTAATAAATTAAAATAGATAAATATGGAAGAATGTGAATTCCAGACATGGAAATTATTTGCAACTGATAATAATATTTCTAGAGCAAGGGGTCCCCCCCCACCTGCCCTTCTACCCTAGAGAAATCAGGACTTCTGGAGGAGACAGAAAGCAGCCATGGGAGTGGGAAGGCTATAGGGACTTTCCTGTTCCTTTTGTGGTGTGCTCTGCCTCATGGAGCACCATGACATCATGATGCTCTATGAGGGGCTGGGTTACATCAGTAAGGGATAGACAGCCCCTTTGTCCTTCCCCCATGGATGTGGATCCACCCCCTGTGGAGTGTCACGGCATCACAATGTTCTGTAAGGGGTGGAGTTAAATAAGAAAGGAAGCAAGACAGTACCTTTGCCCTATCCCTGCCCCTTCCGGGTGAAAGTAAGCTGTATTCTGTGGTCCGCCTACTGTCCCTCTCTAGTCTATACTTCGGTCCTTGTCCTCAGCCCTCCTCTAGTCCTTGTCCTCATCTGTCCTTGGACTAACCACTTTCCTTGTTTCTAGACTCTGACGAGATAGTCCTTTGACTTGAGTGTCTTGGTTTGAAATTTGGTTTTCACTTTCAAACTTGTATCTTGTCACTGCTCCGCACATTGGGTGTTTTCACATGGACAGCACCCACATCTCTTCCCTGCCTCACTCCCAGGTAGGCCGTCCATTTAAAGGTGGCCCACAAGATGTGCAGGCAGAGCAGAGACAGGGAAGGATGTTCCTGTTCTAGGGAAGCCATGTCGGTGGTGCCCCGGAAAATCCAGGAGGACCGCCGGCGGAGTGGGCAGCCCAAACCTAGGCCACCAGCTGGAGTTGGGTCTGCAGTCTGTTTGTTCGGTGGATAGCCGCTGCCGCTCTGCTCATAGCTGGGGGTTGTGGCTGTGACCTCCTGGCCAACCGTCTGATTCTGTCACCTTCCCATTTCTAACCACATTCTGCAATGGCCCTGATCTTGCCATGACTGCACATGTCCCAGTGCCTTCCAGTTTGATCCCATAAATTCTACTTTTGCTCTCCACAGATTCACATTCCCATAACAAGTCAGTGTGCTGCTAGGCCTTGTGTCTGCAGCATTTCCTCAATCTGCCTTACCTCTCCTTCTTCCATCTCAGAAAACTCCAGTCAGACCAAGTAAATCACAGGCAATAGAGTTTATGGAACCCAAAGCAGCACTGATACTTGGAAGGGCATCACAATTGTATATGGGTTGCAGTAAAACACAAGGGTGCCCTGGAGCTTCTGTTAATAGAAGCTAGTGGAGCAGGATGATTAAGAGAGACTTAAGCCGCATCAAAGACTGAAGAGAAAGAATGCCACAGTGACAAGTTAATAGATCCCAGGGAAGTCTTGTTAATCTACCGAAAAAAGGACAAACCAATTGTAAGCAGCATTAAAGGGGGGGAACATTCTCTGTGGGAGAAATCCATTCTGTGCAGACAGACAGCACATGCCACCATTTAAACCGTCATGGGATACTTCAGTGGGATGTACATGGTTCCTAGGTCTCCAGCTGACCCTTTGTATGGGGGGGGGTGGGGGATGCCCATGAGCTGCATGCAGATCCAAGCCATGGCTTGGCCATTCCTGCTATGCAAAGAGGAAGTTCCTGAGATGAGGGGAAAGGAGAAGGGTAGAATCTTGGAAGGCTAGTAGTTTGCCCCTGAGGCAAAGGGCTGTGTGGATATAGGGGGATGTGCAGTCTCAAGCAGGGGAATAGCTACAGGTGGGACAAGTTGGGTCACTGGCCCAGGGCCCAGGTTTTCAGGGCCCATGGGGAGTAGGTCCAACCCCTTCAGTAAATCAGGATGCCCTGCTTTATCTCTGCCAGAGCTGCCTGTGCCTTCCCCAGTGACTGCCACCCAATCCCCAATTTCCCATTTCCGCCAAGCTTTGCCTACCCTCATTCCCCAGTCTCCCCTCTCTTCCCCAATTCTGGTTGATCTGGGGCCTAGTCATTTGACTTGACCTAGAGCCTTATGAAACCTAACTACACTACTTCTTTCATGTACCCTGGAGTAGGGCTGAAACGACAATCGGTTTATTCCTGCAAGAATCGAGAACCATCAGCGAGATCTCAAGAAGATCTTGTTAACAGTTTGGGATCTCATGAGATTCTAAAAAAAATAATAATTTTAAAACGCTCTACAAATGGCGGCTGCAGCCATTCTGTTCATTGATGCCCCTTTTCTAAGATGGCACAGGCCTCATTGGAGCCATTTTGGAAAAGGGCAGCTGGAACCAGCTTCCCTTTTCCAAAATGGTGCTGATGTAGCCTGCACTCTTGTGGAAAAGGGCTGTGCATGCGCTAAACAGCCACGGTCGCCATTTTGTGCATGTGCTGAGCGTTTTTAATTCATTAATTTTTTTTTAGAAATTTGTGAGAACGATGTTGAGAATGCCAATTCTCGGCCTATTCTCAATCTCAAAGATCTCATTAAGAGGCCCATTCTCAACGAGATTTGCAAGATTTGCATGAGATTTAGCCCTAACCCTTGAGGTCTGCAAGTCTCTCCCTCAAGGGCTGCAGTGGAACATAAAGGAATATCTAATGGTGTTCTACATATACAGGGGCCTGCAATTTCAGGTGTCTTGAAGGACTGTATTATACATATAAGTAAAGGACACTGTGGCCTGGGGATTCTTGTCTGCAGTGTCAGACAGTGTCTTGGGTAGGGGTGTGCATGTCGTTTTCGTTATTACAATGACGATAACAAAAATTGTCAGTTTTGTTATCTTTATTGCAATAATGGAAATGACATATAATAATAATGAAAATAGAAATGAAAACAACTTTTTTTATACATATAAATAAAGCAGGGAAACTGAAAAATGTATATCTGGCTATAATGTTTTTGTTTCTTATTCAATTCTGATGAAGCTTGGGGAGATTGTACCCCCACCAGGGGGCACTATGTGTACCATTTTTTGAAATGGTTAGATAAAAGGACCCAATTTCAGAAGCAATTGTACATTATGGTTTTAAGAAAAACTCCATACACATTCATGGCTATAACTACTTTATGTTCCATCCAATTGGCATGAATCCTGTAAATATTATGTTCCTCCACAAGCTTAACACTCTTGCAAATTTTAAGAATGATTGGATAAAGGGTCCTGATGATATAAGACATTAACTTGAAAATACATTTCCAGCTGTAGCATTTTTATATTTCATTCTGTTTACAAGATATTTGGCAGGAATGTATCACATACCTTCCATTTCATCCCTGCCAAACTACAGGATAATTTGATAAAGGGCCCCAATTTTATAAGCAATTGAAAGTCTCCCCTTGAAGACCATTATTCAGATAAAAAGCAGCACATGCAGTGCCAGTCAGAGGCAGGCACCTGGCATGGCAGGGGGAGAGAGGCTGTAGGAGGGATGATGTCTGTGTAGCAACCCAAAAGACTGACAGACACATTCACTGGCCAAATACTGCATGCTTCTAGCTTTACAGAACCAGCTGGTTGTGGCTTTGAGGTGGACATAGGGATCGGTCCTCAGGCAGGCATAGAAGGGACATAACTGAGACTTTGGGGGATAGCATCCCAGCAATCAGGAGACATTGGCTGTTTTTACACACACATTTCTCCTGCATGTTTGCTGTTACATCCTGAACTTTCTGTGTGTCTAAATCACTCACCCAGATCTTAAACATCTGGCTCTTCTTCCAGAACTTTTGTGTGTAAAACGTTCTCCTGGTAAACTGCTTTGCTCCAAGCAGCTGTGGTCACTTGGTTTCCATGGCAGCCTGTCACGTCTACAGCTGTGGCTACTTTAGGCTGCCTCAGGGCAGTGTTTGTGTAAACAATGCATCCAGGAACTGCCTCAGGGCAGTGTGTCTGTGTGTGTGTGTGAGAGAGAGGGGGAGAGAGAGAGAGAGATGCATCTGGAACTTACTTGTGGACTTGTAAACCCAGAAGACTGAAAAACCCAGAACTTTGAGGTGTGTGTAAAAATGCCCATAGTTTACACATCCAGGATGGCCAATTATCATCACAATCACATCCTGAGGACATAAGAGAATCTCTATTGGCTCTTTCCTAAACAGATGCTTCAGACTTCCCAGTAACGAGTGGGGGAGAGATGTTGGGATGGTCACAGCACAGAATGAGGATATTTGGTTGACATTTCTGCTGGCCAGTTGGCATCACAAAATGATCTTATACCACAGTGACACGTAAGAGAATCCTTGGCATAGACTCCTTCTCTGCATATGCTGTGCAGGCATATAAAATTGGGACCCTTTATCACACCTTTCTGATATTTGGCAGAAATGATCATGAAAGTATGATATACAGCCCTGCAAATTTTCATGTACACTGGTTGGACTACAACCATGGGTGAAAACAGACATGACGCTAACCACCTTTGATGGTTATTTATGCATGTTGCAGGGTTTCATATGGCACCAATACAGCCCTGCAATATGCATAGATAAGTACCAAGGGTGATTAAAGGGTGGTTGGTGTCATGTCTGTTTTTACCCCATGTTACAGTCAGTCATACATTAATTGCTTATACCACCAGGACTCTTTATCCAATTGTTTTGAAAGCTGGCAGAGATGGTAAATATGGGGAGAGGTATACATTTGCTAAGTATCATCTACATTAAACGTGAGGCTAAGAATTTACACCTAAGAATGTATATGAAGATGTTTGCAAAATAAATAATTCAACTGCTTCTAAAATTTGATTCCTTTATCCAATCATTTTGAAATTTGGTACACATAATGAAGTATATTCACTCCAAGGTTCAGCCAAATATAGTGGAAAATGTTACAGCCAAAGATGTGCTTTCCATTGAAACCAATGGAAAATTAAAGCAAAAGCAAAAAACAAAAACAACAATTTGTTATTTATGAAAACGAAAACGACTGATATAAATAATGAAAACAAAAAAATGAAAACAACATGGACCCCTGGTGCACACCGCTAGTCTTGGGCAGCTCCTGTGAGAACTCAGCTACTCCAACTTCAAGTGCCACCCTGTGATACTGGGGCTTTAAGAAAACACAAATATGATGAGTGGCATGCATGATAACATTGTGAGAGTAAGCTTCTGAGTCCTTTGCTTCTAACTCTGCCACCTTTTGCAATTCTGTCTGTGTAAAGGCGTGTAAGTAAAGAGCTCAGGATCTGTCCCATAGCGGGAAGCAAGTGTGTGGTATCTGCTTGAAGAACTCTATCACATCACTGAAATGCAGATGATTTCATGCTCTAAAAATACACCTGAAAGGCTTTCTTCCTGTTTTGTGAGAAGGAGATAAAGCTACTGCAGCCAGAGATTAATGGCAAGGGTCATCTTGGGGACATCAAAGAGTGCCAACAAGAAAGGTATCAAACCCAATTTACAAAAGCACCTCTAGCTGGCAAAATATATTAAAACTAATGATCAGAGTCACCTGAAACTAATTCAAATAGTGCCAAATATTGAAGAGAGTGGGAAATCCACTTTGAAAAGGCTTGGCTCATTTCTGTGATCTCTTCCGAGAGCTGTAATGTTGGGAACATGGATTTGCTCTCCGGATCCAGGTTCCCTGGCAAGGACGCCTTCTGGAAAAGACTGACAGGACCAGAGGTCCTTAAAACATTTTGCTGCTGGATCATGCCAGGCCATAGGTAACATGCTGCTGCATTGTTATATCTGAGTCCCATGCTGTACAGCAACAGAGATCTGTTCCACACACCATAACTGTCGTCCAGGTGGACTGCAGGGCACAGGTGGAGAGCAAACCAGGTGAAGCTTTATTTTGGAATCAGATTAGAGGCTTTTGAAAGGCTACATGAACACCATAAAGGCAGAAGAATAAAGACCACTCTTTTAAAGGGCTTATTATAATTGTACGCTGTGATCCTCTCGGTGAGTGGTTAGTTCTGCATCCATTAGCAGCATGTTAAACAATTCCTTTATCCTCTTGCACCAAGAGTTTACTTGGCAATGGTAGTAAGGTTTTCTAGCTCCTTTTTTAATCAAGTGCTGATGACCTTAACTTTAATATGTTCTCCCCACCCCTAGTAATGTTCAAGCTGCTGAGATTAATTGGGTAAAGCTTCTTCTGTTCATTATGGCCAAGGAGAGCAGTGGAAAAAAGCATTCTGGATTAGGATTCAGGCAGAGGAATATACTAGTTTTGACAGTGGATTGGGCAAGACTGAAGTGCCCTTTCCTGTTCTGTCACTGATTTCCTATATGGTTTTGGTTAAGTCACTTAGTCTTCTTCTGTCTTATGGTAGAAATATGTGATGGTGGCGTGGCAGCAGTCTGACATGCCGGGGAGAAAAAATGTGGGCATGGTCTGGTCTGGGCCACTGATCCAACGTGCCCATCATCCACCACTTGAACAGCATGGGGAGGGCAGGGAGAACCAGGAACGTACAGCTGACCAGCCCCACCCATGAGCTGTGCCCAGCACCCCACCCTGCACCATGACGGGCAGTCATGGCAGCCAACGATGGCCAGTCATGGCAGGACCAAACCGGAACAGATGTGATAGCCTTCTGTGGCCTGCTAGCTGAGTTTTCTGAGATCAGAGCCTGGACTAGCCACTGACACAACCTGGGGCAACCCTGGACCAACATCTGGCAGCACCTACACACATCTGCCGGTGAGTTCCAGTCCGAAGCAGGTCCCTTTACCGAGGGAGATGAGTGGGTGTGTTGGGTTAGGGAGGGTTTGGGTGTGGGTTATTTTAATCTGGGGATTTTAGGGGTTTTTAAATTGTATTTTAGTTATGTATTTTTAAATGTTGTTAGCCGCCCGGAGATGCTTATAGCAGGAGGAGGCAGCATATACATTTTAATAAATAAATTAGTTAAAGTGAGCCACAACGGGGCACTGTCACTTCTGTTTTTATCCTTAATTTCACATTTGTAAAATGAAGATGATAATACTTTAAAATGGAGCTGCAAAGTTATGATTAAAAATGGACAGAACCACAGTAATGAGGAGTGCAGAAGTACCTCACACATATTCATGTGCTTAATGTTGGTCATGCACTTCAGTACCTCACTGAATGCTTTCAGTCATTTTTTCTCTCCTCTCATTTACTTTCTCTCTCCTGTCTTCTGTTTATGCCTATCTGACATTTATCTGTAGTTTTATGTTATTTATTATTCTCTTCAATGTTTTCTGAGCATGAAAATGACATCAAACATGAATACATGCATTTTGAAATTGTAGGTATAGATCATTTTTTCATAATACATGACATATATCTGATAACCATAAGTTTCTTGCATTATGTAAATCATCATGTATTTTTACAAGTACCTCACACATACTCATACCTCAAACATACCTCATACTTCTTACGGGGACGGGACGCCAGGAGCACATAACACCAGTGCTCCGTTCTCTGCACTGGCTGCCTATAGTCTCTTCTGGGTTCGCTTCAAGGTGTTGGTTATAACCATAGGGTGTCTTTAGACATAACGCTGTTCAGTGTTCTGTAACACAGTGTCCTACCGTTACAGTGTTTAGACAGACCGTCAACACAGTGTTCACCCCAAACACTGGAAGTGAATACTGCCAGGTCTTGACAGTTTAATCAGAGTTTGGGGTGAACACTGTGTTGATGGTTTGTCTGAACACTGTAACGGTAGGACACTGCGTTACAGAACACTGAACAGCATTATGCCTAAAGGCTATGGTCTGGGCCCTATGTACCTGCAGCAGGACCGCCTTACCCCCCGTGTCCTCAATCGACCCCTTCAGACATCTGGGGGTGCCCTGTTAGAGGTTTCTCGGGGGACACATTTGAAAGGGCATTTTCGGTGGCTGCACTGTAACTTTGGAACTCCCTCCGGGCGGAGATACGACTCTCTCCGGACTTCTCATTTTTCAGACAGTGTAAGACTTGACTGTTTCACCAGGCATTTGGTGAGGGAGATGGGGGTGGGCGAGGGTTTGAGTTGGACTGTTCAAATTGAGATTTTAATGTTTATTTTAATCTTGGATTTTATTGCAATTTATGTTGTTGTACAGCGCCCTGAGTCGTCGTATGACCAATAAGGCAGTATGAAAATGCTGCAATAAATAAAATAAATAAATATATACTTAAAATGAAACATGTTTACATACCTCGCTCAAGGTGAAAACAGACATAACCCTAACTCCACTTTAACACTGCTTTAACATTTCTTATGCATGTCGCAGATGGTATTGTTACCCTATGCAGCCCTGCAACATGCATAAGAAATGTTAAAGTGGTATTAAAGTGGAGTGAGCGTTATGTCTGTTTTCACCCTCAGTTGTCCTTTCAGCTGTTTTTTCACTCCTCCCTTCTCTGTGTGTCTCTCTTTGGCACTGCAACTAATCTTTCATAACTTCCTCTTTCCTTTGGGCCTTTCATTTTCACCCAGAAAAGAATACTCTCTTTGTACATACAATGAAGATAATTAATCAGTCAGCTGCCTGTTTTAGAGAGAACAATAGCTTTCACTAAAAATAGACAGCTTCTGGGGAGCATAGGAAATCACAAAATTCTGTATTTACCTTTTAGAAAATAGAAGACTGGAAAAAATAACATTTAGCAAATCAGACTCAAAACTTAAAATCCACCTCTTAGCAGCTGCAGGGGGGTTGGTGGTAAATTGGCTCTTGTGATGAAGTGTTATTCAGTTCATCACACGTGAGCTCCAATTTTGCCCCTGCAGGTGAAGAAATTGGCCTTTTTTGTTCTCTCTTTCCGTAACCTTGTATTTACACAGCGTCCACCATGTAACTTTTCAGTACCTTGGGCACAAGTAATAGCTTTGAATAGGCAGAGTGCAATTGGGTGGTTAGGCTTGTGTTCTGCAGTGCCCAGTGACACAGTGTGCACTGCACTGTGGTGACATACTACATACACCCTATCCCAATTTCCTTGCATTGTGACACAACTGTCTGTGCATGACACACCCATTCACAAGGGAAAGTCTTTCCCCTCTTTGTTTAGGATATTCGTTCCGGCTTCATCATGGCCCACAAAGGGAATTACGCAGGTTTTGCTAGCAATGTCTAGAATAGATGTTCCCAGACTATGGGTGTTAATAAACAACAGGATAGCGCCCCCATGATTGGGTGTTTTCACTGTTATCTATTAGATGGTCAGGATCACCCAACATTTATCAAAATCAACCAACATTCCTCCACCACCCATAGGATTGGTTCAGAGGGTGTTAACATATGAGACAACACCCGCTGGGTTGGTTCTGTGCAGCCCCCACTCACATGTTTAGCATGTCCAGCCTAAAAAACAGGCAGCCCTCTGCGTATATTTCATGCACTTGTGGGCAGGTCCCACTGGGAGCCCCAGTGAGAGTGAGAGAAGGACAGGAAGTGATAACTTCTCAGGCCCTTTTTACACAAGAAGCCCCCACGCAATGCACACATGGATGCCTGCATGGGCATGCATGGGAGAGTTCCGTGTAAACACCGCAGCTGGTGAGTGGCAGGGCGTGTGTGCTCCCACGCAACACCCACCTCCACCCATCCCCCACGCATGGACCAACCGGCAAAAACGGCAATTGCGCCATGCGTAGAGATTGGTAGAGGTAGGTGGAGATGGGTGTGCACCTGTGTAACCATCCCCCATGTGCTGCTCCTGCACCATGGCGCACACCAATTCCCGCCCCCCCCCATGTTTGTATGAAAATGCCCTCAGACACTCTAGGACCTCCGCCCAAAACTCTATGATGCTGGCAGACCTGTACATGTGGAGGCTACATGCAACCTAATTGGCAGGGCATGAAAACGTGAGCATACATTAGTCCACATTTGCCCACGCAGTGGACTCCACATTTTCCAAGACCCCACCTTGGCGGGGGGGGGGGGCTGTATGTCCAGTGGGTGGTGACCACATGGTCAGTGGGGGTGAACACCTAATAAATGGGTAGGTGGACACCCACCTGGTGTGGGCTACCATCTCGTATGTTAACACCCAGAGGGTGTGGAGCCTGATGTGCGGGCTAATGCTGGCTAGTGTGTACCCACTTGTTGTTGGAATGCTGTCTATTAGACTGCGGAGGAGTTGGTGTGTGTCTGGAGAGGAGTATGCAATGGGTTGCTGCAATAGCAACAGTAGAGGTGGCTGGAGTGGAGGGTTTGGGCTGGCTTGGTTGTGAACTGATCGGCCAATCAGCTCAGGTTGGATTTGTGTTTGGGAGTTCTCCCTCTCTCCACCCCCACTCCCCACGGTTCTCCGCCTGGCTTCCCCACCCGGCTGCTGCGCCCTAGGGCATATGCTCCACTCCCGCCCCCAACCCCATTGATTGTTAGGTCTGGGACTCACCGCATGTGGGTGTGTGGAACTCTCATAATCACAGACTCAAGTGGGAGCTATCACAATGTTTGTTAACATCCTAGAGATCAGGCCTCTCCTTCCCACTCCCTTTCCAGTGTGGCCCTTCCCCAGCATCTTGGATCATCTGAGGAAATAGAGGGTCCACCTAGAGCTTGAAGCCTCTGGGCCAAAACCCAGAGGGGTGGAAAACATACCAGTGAAGAGAAATTGAATGGCATTAATTTGCTTAGTGCATGTTACAAAGGGGAACTAAAGCATGAATGTGGATGGGATTGACCTGCATTATGCTATACCACATACAGTATTAAAGTAAGGTCTTCCAGAGCAGTGGACCAAATAATGTCATTAAAACCCAGACCTTCCCTGAGGCCCTCACACTCCATCCATTAAGGGTTGCTTCTTCTCACCCTGAAAATCCCATTTTGGCATATTTATTTCATTGAATTTTTATCTCGCTCTTCCCCAAATGCTCATAGCAGTTGATAACATCATAAAAACAAACATATAAAATACAAAAGATAAAACCACATCAAATACCCAGAAACCTACCCCTACCCCAAATCCCAACCCTACCTGCTAAACACCTGGACAAATAAATAGGTCTTGTGCTGCCTCCAAAAGATGCTCAGACTAGGGCTTTGGCGACCCTCCAAATGAGCCTTAGGGTCAAACTGCAAGAAGTGGCAACCCTACATTTGTTGGGGTGTAGTATGTATATTGTGTTCATTTATGTAGCCACCCAGCATCACTCCCTGGTGCTGATGGAGCACAGGCTCTGACTCCTTGAGAACACACCAAAAGGAACCAGTAATATAGCCATAACCGCAGTTAAAAAAAAGATGAGATGGTGGCTTGTGTTCACCCGTTATGGCCCTCCCTGGCACAGGACTCCCCACTTGTGCATTCCCATGCTGCCAGATGTTGGGCCACAGATGCTCTGGGGCAGGTAGGTGGCTGGCCCGGGATGCGTTGTCCAGAAAACCTTGGCAACATGTGCCAATGTGGGCCAGTGCAGGCCTGTGTGTCTGTTCGGTCCTGTCTATCCCAGTCATGGGGTGGGGGCTGTCATGGTGATGTGTCATGGCTGCCCATTGTTGTGGGGAGTGGTGTGCTGGCAGTGGGGCATGTGTGCGGCAGGGTGACTGCCCGCATGTGTGTTACAACATGGGGGTGGTATGACAGCTCTCCAGCTACCAGGAGTCACAGGCACATCTGTTCCATGCAACTGGCTGACCCAGGAAGTGGGAACCACACTTTTTCACCCCAAGGAGGGCGTCTCATCACTAGCATGTCTGTTTTTACCCCAGGTCACTGGAAGCATAGGAACTGTGGAGTGGCTGCTCCCTCAGCAGGGATACAAGTGAGAAAGGCCATTCTTGTCCTTTTTATGACCCTTCTCAACTGTGCAATGGTCAAGTCTCATCTATCTCAGATGTAGGCTTTGCAAAATCAGGTGTGTATTATGGAGAACTCAAAGATCTGGCTCCATAGGTAAGAACAAGCCCAGTTTAAAATAGGACAAGAAGGGAAAATTATACATGTGTTATCTCCGTAGATAAAAAGCTGGGAACTTAGTAAGATATAATATAAGAGAAAATATCCTTTGATCAATATTTGGATGTGAGAGAACCAGAAGGGAATGGTACATATTTCAGAGCGACAGACTGGGAAGGGAAGATGGGCAAAGAAAGTCCAACTTATTCTAGTAAAGTCGTTAAGATGACATTGTCATCCATAGTAATGACATAAAATAATGGTGTCATTATAGCTCACTAACTTGACAGCATTAGGGTGCCTCTGGATGCTTTAATTTTACCTCAGGCCATTGTTTCCTCCTGAAATAATTTTATGCGGTATGCAGCGTGATAGGCAATTGCCAGAGTAGATCACAAGACAATTTTTCATTGCACAAAAAGACGGTTTCCCTCTATATTTTACAGGTAGAGACATCAGCATGTAAACAAGAGTCCCAGCTGTAAATTAGAACAAGACACAGCTTGTTATATTCAACTCTTCTGAAAATAATTTGGATATAGTCAATAAGATGTTCTCGGAGAGTTCCCTTCTTTAACACATTTCAGATTGCTGTCAGGAATCGGCAGGATTTTAGCAAGAGGTGTCTGCTATAAAACAAACAAGCCAAATTGGCTTGACTAAATTAGATTTGTGGTCTTCTTTATTGCTGCCCCATGATACAGAGCAAACACACATTATGTTCCAGATGTGGATGGTAGGCTCTAGAGATTTGTCACTATCCATTTCACGAATTCTAGCTTAGCTTTCCTTGGATTAAGACATAGGGTCCTAGAGACTTGGCTTTTCATTCCAGACGTATCAGAGGCTTCTTAAGTGCTATTGGGCAAGTCACTTGGGATAATATTTCCAAACTCCGGATCATATCATTCCTGTAATCACTCAGGTAAGTTGTCAAAACACCAATCCTGAACTTATGTGGAGCCTTCTTGATATCACTGGAATTCCAAGTAGGAGTGGCACTCAGCTCACGTGCAACACACCATACGATCAGAGGCTTGTTAGCCTAATTTTCACGAGCACGGTGCAACCTCATTTTCCATTGACTTTCGGAGGAATGCAGGTTTAACATTTTAGTGGGAGTATATGGTGCTCAGACCTTGGATATAACGAGTGCAATCCAAGTGGTGGCATATGCCGTCCACCGGCACAATGCCCAGCCAGGTGCACATGTGTGCATGCACTCCATTTGCGCAGCAAGCCACTCAGCACAACGGTGCGTCCCTGCAAACACGACACACACACACACACACACCCCTGAGCCCTCACACTCCGCAGCCTGGGAGATGAAGCAGGCACAGCTCCTGCTCTATCCCCTGGGCTGCAGGGTGTGTGGGCTTGTGGGGAGGTGTCATATTGGCAGGAGCACTGTTGTGCCGAGGGGCTTGCTGCGTGCGGGTCGTGCATGTACACGTGTGTGCCAGCATAAGTAAACTGCACCTGGCATGGGGAAACAGTGTGCAGGGGTGCTGAAACTGCCCGCGTTCCCATTGGGCAAGAGAGGCAGGGTCGCAAGTGAAAATAATAAATAATAATAAATAATAAATCAGGTGCAGCTGTACTGAGGTCTGCACACATAGAATGACAGTAAACGTCAGCCAGTGCACTGGCAACATGCTCCGGTGGGGTCAGGTCGAGGCAAGGAACTGACATTCACCTGATTGAGCTGGCTGGTGTGCACTCGCCTACCTCGCCTACCCCAGTGTGTTCGTAGTCGTAGTGTGTTTGCCTTGGCCTGAAGCAATGCGTTCAGACAGCTGCTGATTTCCCTGAATTTCATTGGCCCAGCCTTTCATCAGGTGGCAGAGAACAAGGCATCATTAAGGAGCACAGACGTTCATAAGTTCCTCCTTCCTCGCTTTCAGCCCCCTGAAGTCCTGGCTATTCTCCAGGTGCTTTCAGGATCCATTGCTGGTTTCTCCTCAGTGTATTCTGTAGGGGTGAGACTCTGGACAAAATTTCGGTTTCGGTTAATTGTTGGTTTTGGTTCACATGATTTCGGTTCTCATATCGGTATCGGTTGTATCAGATCTTTTGCATTGATTTTTGTATCAGATTTTTAACATTGTGGTTTTCCCATTGAAGTCAATGGGGACAAACTGCAATGTGAGAAATTATTAAATACCTCAAAATCGAGGTATTTAATTTGCGGTTGTAAAATAATGTGCGACCGCCTTCTATGCACATGATCCCCTACAGCCGTCATGTGTAATCCCATGTTGTGGGATTTTGAAATATCGTGCATATGGGTTGTGCAACAGTGACCCGCTTGTCTAAAAGCAGCCTCGATCTTGTCCTGTTTATTTGGATCTGTTTCATTGCTATTACCCAAGTGCAGGGGAGGTGCTTGGGCACTGTGGGCAACCAGTTGTGAATTAGATCCTTACCCGTCCTGGTTGGTGAAAGTCAGCCGGGAGACGTTGGGGACATTCTTGGCTGGGGTGGGCAGCACCCCCAGGAAGTGTTGACTTGGGAGGGGAGGGTGTTGGGAACCCTTAAAAATGCAGCAGTCTGGACCCTGCTTAAGAAACCATCTTTGGACGTTGATTCCCCACCAACTATCAGCCTGTCTCTAAATTTCCTTTCTTAGGTAAGGCTATTGAACAGGTGGTTGTCCATCAGCCCCAGGCCCATCTCGATGCTATCAGATTCCTGGACCCATTTCAGTAAGCTTTTTGGAGACTGGGTTTTTGGCTTTGGTCAATGATCTGCAACTTGAAATGGACAAGGTTAAAATCTACCTTGTTGATTTTGTTAGATCTTTCTGCGGCCTTTGATACAATTGATCATGAGGTGGTGTTGACATGACTGTGGGACCTGGCAGGGGTGCGCAGAACCACGCTTGAGTGGTTCTGTTCTTTCCTATTGGGGAGGTCCTATCAGTTGGTAATGGATGATTGCTCATTGTCCCCTTGGGATCTCCCCTGTGATGTCCTGCAGGGTTCTATTCTGTCTCCCCTCTTGTTCAATGTGTATCTGAGACTGCTGGGTGAGGTGATTTGGAGGTTTGTGATGCAGTGTCATCAATATACTGATGATACTCAGATCTGCCTCTCTTTTTCATGTGACTCAGATTCCACAGTCTTGGTGCTTACCCGACATCTGGCTGATGTCAAAGACTGGATGAGGGTGAGCTGACTGAAGTTGAAACTTGACAAGACTGAAGTGATGATGGTTGGCCAGTCCTGTGACTTGGAGGGAATTGGGACATCTGCCATTGATGGGGTCTGCCTCCCCACCCCCTCTGGTTGATCAGGTTCACAGCCTTGGAGTGCTTCTGGACCCCTTGCTGTGCCTGAATAGTCAGGTTGTGGTGATGGCCAGGAGTGTTTTTCACCAACTCTATCTGGTGAGGAGGTTGTGACCTTTCGTTTCTGATTCGGATCTGGCCACTGTCATCCATGTTTTAATCACCTCAAGGATAGATTACTGCAACACACTCTACGTGGGGCTGCCCTTGATGACTGTTCAGAGGCTGCAGCTGGTGCAGAATGTGGCAGCTCACCTCCTTTCAGGGACGGGTTGCTCGGAGCACTTTACACCTGTGCTCCAAAGCCTACACTGGCTGCCCTTAGAATTCTAGGCACAATTCAAGGTGCTGGTTTGACCTTTAAAGCCCTAAACAGCCTGGGTCCCATATATCTAAAGGATTGCCTGTCCTATCATGTTCCATCACAGCCCCTATGATTGGCCAGGGTTGGCCTCTTTCAGGTTCCATCTGTTACCTTTGTCTGTAGGATGGAGGGTGTTCTTGGTTGCTGCCCATCTTATGGAACTCCCTTCCCTGAGAGGTTCACTTGATCCCAAGTCTGAGCATCTTTTGAATGCGGTGCAAAACGTTTTTATTTGTAAGATTATTTGGCGGGTGGGGATAAGGGTTGGTTGGCTTACTGGATAGGGTTGTATGGAGGGGTGGGAGTTTTGAGGGGAGGGAGTGTTTTACTTATTAATTGTATTGTGGGTTTTTATGGGTTGTAAGACGCACTGCACCTTTGTGGGAAGGGCGGCGTATAAATTTTAAACCATTAAAATAAATAAGACCTCCAAGTGCCATGTGACAGGGGGGCAGCATAACAATTCATTTACTATTATTATTATTATTTATTTTATTTATTAAGTGGTAAAGGTTTCACGCAACACTCCGAATGGTGGAATTGTACCCTTAAAAGTGTGTTTGTATGAATGAGCTGTCGTATAGTTGTATTTGCATATGACAAGTTGTACCAGCGCAAATTGCTCTACAGCAAAGCCACCACACATCTGTTCGCCTTCCAAAGATCTTGACTATGTTCCCCTAGTAACTAGCTTTTAGATCCCGATGGATACATTGCCCTACTTAAACTTGCTCCATAAGAAGGAATAATGAAATACGGAGAAATGTGTTCATATCAAAACCCAGTTGCTACAGAACAAGGACGAGCAGACATGTAGCCAAACCCTAACAAAGCACTACATTTACTGTAGGGGCAGGAGGGGGTTCATCAATAAAAGCCAGCCAGGAACATTGTCCATTTCCCGTCTTTTCAAACGTTTCCCAGCTTGCACTCATTATTTCTTGATCAAAGATAGCGTGGATGCTAAAAGTAAGACAACTTTTAGTTATTGCTCTCCTGCCAAGTGCAGTTTATTTGATTTATATTATCAGGGCTGCAGTCGAACATCCTGTATCAGACACAAGTGGTCCCAGATTTCAGGAAGAGGAAGGGTGCCTATTTGAATTTAACTAAGCCAGTGACTTTCCGAAAGGGGGATAAAGAGATTTTATGTCATCATGAGTCAGAGGGGAAATATCAGACTCAAACCAGAAGCCTTTTGGATTTGCAGAACAATTAGTTGAGCAATGGCTGCCCAATTTGTTTTGCCTCTGAACATCTCTTGCCCAGTTACAGGAAGGAGGTTTATGGGGATGCTAAGTGGATTTGACTGTTCAATGCTTTCCCTTTCCAGGAGAGTATCCTCTCCAGTACTGAAGTGCTTAAGAGACTGTAAAATGAAGGTGGTTTTCTCATTATTAACCCATAGTTATAGCAAGAACTGCTGCATAGACTGACTTCAAACTTAGCGGCTGATTTACCTCAGATGATGAACATAGTAGAGGCAGCTTTAACCAAATGATGACAGTGATGCAGGAGTCCCTTTGGTATAGGACACCTTGGAAAGGCATTGTACGAACAGAGATGGGTGTGATCCTGTAATCATAGTATGACCTGTTTTCTCATGCTGCATTTACTTGTATAGGGTAGATCATGCCTTGCAAAGAGCAGTGCCCTTGAACAAATACATGGGAAATAAGAAATCAAAGGAGAAAGTGCCAAAACGCTATACCTGATCTCCTCACAACCGTAGCCAATTTGCAGTGATGGACTATGAGGAGGTATAATGATAGTGTCAGTCCACACACAGAAGACTCTTTTCAGCACATGTAGTTGGGCTTTAAAGTGACACTGGCCCAAAGCCAGCTTTGTCTAAAATGCCACCATGTTATTCACTGAAAGTTCTGCCAGACCTTCAGACATGGTAAGATTGGGTGTATGAAGAAGGATCAAAGGAGGCCTGTGCTTATTAGATGTGGGAGAGTGAACATCTTGACGGGAACAAATTATAGTTGTGCAAACACTGTGGAATTCACAGGAAGATTACACTCAAAAGGGCTGCGTATTATTTTCCCCGTCGAAATAGCCATCACTATCATCATCAATGTCATCGAAGAGGAACTCTAGCTATGCCTTTTCTGAAGAAACACACATTGTAAAATAACCCACTCAAAGCAGCTACAGCACATATTCAGGCTTGCAACTGTCTCTTAGTATAGGCCTCAATTTAAACACAAAATTGACCTATGCTACTACGTTTAACAGAAAGATAGAAATTAACATGGATTATGGATTTTATTTATTCCAATTTTTACCCTTCCCTTCCCAAATAGGCTCCGTGTGGCTTCCAAAATATGAAAACCTAAGCTAAAAAATACCCTAACCCTCCACCCCAACCTTTTCTCTAACCCCTCCACCCAAGCCTATCCCTGCCTGCCAAATGGCTGGCCAAGGAAAAAGGTCCCTTATGGAAGACAAGCAGGCTTAGGCTTAGATGGATCTCCAAGGGGAAGGAGTTCCATGATTGTGGGGCAGCCACCGAGAACGCCTCCGTGTAAGCTCTTGTTGTGGAAACTTCGCAGGCAAATGGTACCCACAAAAAGGGAAGAGGCAGTCTTTCAGTTACCTGGGACCCAAGCCATTTAGGGCTTTATAGGTCAAAAACAGCACTTTGAATCATAAGGACATAAGTAGCCCCATGCTGGGCCAGATCAATAGTCCATCAAGCCCAGCATCATGTCTCCGACAGTAGCCAATCTCTGTCTCCTGGTAGAAGTACCCACAGGTCACAATGGGCAATCCATTCTCTGTTGTTCCAGCCCCCAAACAGTAAGAGGTTGCATCCCCAAAACTTACTTGGCCAATAGCCAATTAGTCATTAATGGATCTATTCTCCAAGAACTGATCCAATCTCTTTTTAAAACTAGCTACACTACCGACCTCGACCACTTCCTCTGGCAGTAAATTCCACATGTTAATTGTGCACTGTGTGGGGGGAAAAAATACTTCCAGGGTCCACCATGGCCAAGTGCCAGGGCTGTCATGGTGTGGTGCTGAGGGCGGGGCGTCCACACATTTGTTCAGCTGCCCTACCCAGGCCTGTACAGGACAGGACAGCTCTCCAGGCACGTTAGTTCGGTGCCCCTCCCCAACCCGAACTGGCTGCCGTTTCCCACCCCAGGACCGGCTGGGGAGCTGCTGCACTGTCCATACATCTGTTTTTACCCAATGACTCCAAGATCCTTCTCCTGAATGGCTGCACCCAGATTAGAACCTAACCTGAATGGCTGCACCCAGATTAGATTATTTTTCCCTATGTGCATCTCCTTGCATCATTTTTTTCTCTCTCTCCTCACAACAGACCACCAGCTTGGAGGAAGCAGATGCCTTGGTGCCACTTGGTCAATGATCCGGGTCAGCATAGCATACCACAAATCAACAACACCATCGACAGAGAGGCCATCAAGCTCAGCAGGTAGATCCCCCAGAGGGTTCTGGAATCCTATTGGATCCCTTAGTTTCCGAGGGCAGACCAAACTAACTGGTCCACCACCCCAATGGGAGCAAAAGAGGGCAGGGATCTGGGCCCTCAGAGGTAATGGTCCGATCCTGACCTGCTTGCTATCATGAGAGAGGAGATGAGGTACAAGATGAATGGGCCCTCACCAAGGACTTCTCTTAGCCCAAAAAGGAAATAGGCTTAGTCCTAAGGAATGATTGACTATTTTGGCAGCTTTAAATTTTGTAGCTGTCGATATTCTTATCAATCTAGAGGCCAAATTCTTCCTTGAAAATCACTGAATTTTTAGCTTCACCTACAGTTGGTGCGTATCCATGGGAGTAACGTTGGGGTAAAATTTGCAGCTGATACTGACCCATACAAACTCCACCCTCAAATGTCTAGAATTGTGGGGTCAGGAAATTTGCAAGGGACACATCCCCCCTATAATTAATCACCTGGGCATTACTGCACATTTTTCACCCTATGGTTCTTTCTAGTACTGTTTGGGGACAGTTCCAACCAAGAGCAGACTGTGGCCCTTTTTTAATTGGCTGGGCCCAGGTGGGGGGCTCGTGGGAGCACTGCTTTGGGGGGGGTGGAGGGCAGTGGGTGCACACGAGTGCACACCTATCTCCCTGAATCCCCCCGCAAACACTCCCCCAGAGCAACCTGTGTTTTTGCTGGTTGGTCTGTGAATGGGGGGTGGGTGGGGTGCGTGGGTCATGGGAACACGCCCCTGCACCATCCCCACATTTACACGGGATGCTCCCCCACGTGGACAATGGGCGTCCATGCATGGAAGCGTCTCGTGTAAAAAGGACTTGTGAGATCACACAGGGCTCCATATGCTGGCAAACTCTTTGGGCCTCCTCCTTCCAATATCAGGGTTCCACGAACAAATTTGAAACAGCAACGTGAATGTGAGGATCAGTGGTGTAAAATCAAGGATCTGCGTCCACTGCGTTTTCTCCATTGGTGGCGGTGCAGAAAGCTCAGCAAACATAAGTCTCTGCATAAAATAAAAGCCTGCACAGCCTCAAATGTGAGCAGCCTCAGCTTCGGAAGGGCCCGTGCCACGGTAATTCGAGAGTGGGTCTCCAACCAATTGGGCCTGCAAGTAAACTAGAAATAGCAACATATGCATACTATACAGGCAGATGCAGCCTGGTATGTAGAGCTAGTAGCTTCAGTCCCAATGGGGACATTATGTTTAAATGACCATCAAACATTAATTTGAGTAATGTTTTCCTTCTCCTAAAGGCCAAGTCATTGTGCATCCATCAAACATTCCTGGGTTGGAAGAGGGTCCACGCTGCCATTTCCCCTGAGTTCCTGCATCCAACGCTGGTATTATTCCTTCTTCATGGGTTACATGGAACACTCATTCTAGTGACATTTTCTCACAGACTGAATCTCAGTTGCCTTTACGTCACCCCAAAAGGGTAAAGGAGCAACAAATAAGTGTAAATTACATTTCCATTAATTTAAAAAAACCCAAAAAACAACACACCTCTTTTCCTCCACCAAAGTGGTAAAACTGGGATTAAAGTGGAGGTGAAAGGAATATTGAAATATAATGCTATATCCACTGGATTTTGCTGTTCTGATGCTCATCTCTTTGGTTACATATGCAGCCTGCTCCAACAGTGGATATGTTATTATTGTTGTTGTTATTATTATTATTAGCATTTATATAGTGCCAGCGATGTACCTGGTGCTTTACAAAAAAATAAGATGGACACGGTCCCTGCCCAAGGGCTTACAATCTAAAGACAGGGGAAGGGGAGACAGGGAAGGGGGAACAGAGGGAGAGACAAGGGATGCAACATTCATGAGGATGCGAGAACTCAGGTACACGTTCTTGGCTTGGTTACAGTAAATTGGGAGTTTGCAGATAACAGGTGGGGGTAATCCTGGGTGGGGATGATTAGCAGGAGTTAGGAAGGGCAGAGCAAAAGAGGTGGGTTTTGAGGAGGAATTTGAAGATGTGGAGGGTGGGGGCAAGGTGGACGAGGGCAGGGAGGGAGTTCCAGGTGTGCAGGGCAGCGAGGGAGAAGGGATGAAGTCGGTTGGGGGCGCAAAGGATGGTGAGGGAGGGGATGGAAGAGGAGCGGAGTGCTCAAACAGATTCAGAGGGAGATTAGGGCAGAGAGGTAGAGGGGAGCGAGGTTGTGAAGGGCTTTGTGAAGACAATGAGCTTGTGCAGAATACGCTCAGGAAGAGGGAGCCAGTGGCGGGCAAGGTGGATGATCCTGGCAGCAGAGTTTTGAACAGAGATGAGGGAAGAAAGGTGGGAGCGGGGAAGGGCAGCGAGGAGGAGGTTACAATAGTCGAGGCGTGAGATGACTAGGGCATGGCTGAGAGTTTTGGCAGAGGAGACAGACAGAAAAGGGTGGATCTTAGCAATGTTGTGGAGGGGAAAGCGGCAGGATTTGGCAACGGAGTTCAGTTTGATTTGGCATGGATTGGTGTAGTTTGGTATGGATTGGTATGGTTCAGTTGCAGGGAGGAAATCAGTCTGGTTCAGTTTGAGGGGAAGGGAAACAGTCTGACTCAGTTTGAGGGAAAATTGGTCTGGTCTGTTTAGGGTTGTGAATCTTACGGTCTGGGCTTTGGATGATCGGATAGGATTGTTTTGATTTGAAGTTGGTTTGGTCATTGAGAATGGACAGGTGTGGGTGTTTGGTTGCTGTGTGTAATTCAGTTTGGTCTGTTTGTGTTTCTTGGTGGTTTCAGCCAGACACACCCTGAACCAAATCCCTCAACACCCACACTGATCCAACTGAACCATCTAACCCCTCCCTCCCCATAACTGAACTCCCAGTGAAATACATCCATGGATCGAACTGAATCCCCACACCCAGACTGAACTGAGCAACAACTCCTGAACTGAACTGTTCACCGACGACCAAAATGAACCACATCAGAATGGGAGGATGTTCTCCTACTGATCTAATAAAGAGGATCATAACTTCAAATAATAGTTTCAATATCTGTTTCATCACTACATTATGGTAACTGAAAATCAAGTCTTTGGAATTTAGTTCTGATGTGTATGGTTTATGTGAGAAATGTGGCTGCAGCAATCTCAACTGGACTAAGACTGTTCAGTGGTAGGGAGAAGAAAGAAATCAAGATTTTTAAAGTTGTTGATAGTATATTCTCTAGGCAAATGTCTGTGCTGGGTGTACATGCAGATTTTGACAGATGGACCTGTCTGGAACAATGAGTTCTTAACACGTCTTTTCACATTTTACAATCTTCTCACCTGGGTGGATCCCATTGCCTCCTTGTTCAGTCTGTTGCTACAAACTCTTCTATAGAAAAATTGGCATGAAGCCCAGCATAAAAACAAGGACAGGTTTTATGACATTTAAGCTCCTGATCCCAAGATGTTCTGATCATTTAGTAGAAGTAATTGGGGGTGGGGTGGAGAATCTTCTGGCTAGCAGAGTAAGGCTTAGAAATAACACAAGTCTCTCTTTTTACTCAGCACAAGAACTTGCATATGGAATATAGAATGCCCCATGGTGTACAATAGGGATGTGCGAACAGGTTGCGGTTCAGGTTTGGCCGTTCAGTTTGGTTCAGTTTGGGCGTTCGGTTCGTTCACCGAGTTCGGGTTCGGCTGTTCGGTTCGGTCGTGTTCGGTTTGGGTGTTTGGAAAAAGTATCGCGAGAGCACGTGATCGCGCTGGAAACTGGAAATTCAAGTGCGTGCGGAGCCGTGTGGTGAGAGAGTGTGTTCGGTTCATGTGTTTTTGCTGTTTATGTTTGGTTTGGCTGTGTTGTTTGGATGATTGGTGAGTGCTGGTGTGTGGTGGGTGACTAACTGTGTTTTACTTGGCTTAGCTGTGTGTTTTTAAAAAAATGAAGACGGCTGTTGTGCTGATGCCATGGCTGGGGGCTAACGTGGTGCTCTCAGAGGAGGAGGAAGAAGAGGTCACTGCCCCTGGACCCTTGGTGGTGGTGGCCGGCTCCTCGGATGAGGAGCAAGCGGTGGGTACAGGAGGTGCTGCCAGGTTTGTAAACTTTTTTTTTACTTTGAGGACAAGAAAGTCTCTATCCATTAGAGCGAGCTCACTGGCGTATGGGTGGGTCCATGGGTGGTGGGCATCAGTCAGGCACAAACAGTGGGCATCAGTGGGTAGCAGCGGATGTCTGCCACAGAGAGAGAGGGTACTGTAGTGTGGGGGGCTCTTCCAGCAGTCAGGCATGAGCATGAGCAGCACCCCCACCCATACATGTTCCAGGCTAGCAAGGGTCTCCACTCTCCAGTTGCCAATGCCATACCATTCCCTATGCACCCCCAAATAAGGGCAGGATTTGCACGTGGCAGCCAGGGCCTTTCTAGTTGCAATCCCTACCATCCCCTACAACCCCAAGGAGGGCAGGATTTGCAGGTGCCAGCCAGGGTACTTCAAGTTGCCATCACTACTAGCACCCCAAGGAGAGCAGGATTTACATGTGTCAGCCAGGGCCTTCTTGTTGCAATCCCTAGTATCCCCTAGCACCCAAAGGAGGGCAGGATTTACACGTGCCAGCAAGAGTACTTCAAGTTGCCATCACTACGAGCACCCCAAGAAGGGCAGGATTTGCACATGCCAGCCAGGGCCTTTCTAGTTGCAATCCCTAGCACCCCAAGGAGGGCAGGATTTGCACATGCCAGCCAGGGCCTTTCTAGTTGCAATCCCTAGCATCCCCTAGCACCCCAAGGAGGGCAGGATTTGCACATGCCAGCCAGGGTCACATCTCCCGTTGCCATCCCTAGCACCCCAAAGAGGGAGGACTAGAGGCATCATCATAAATGCATGATATTACTTTGGTGTTCTTAATGTGTTCCCATTTCAGAGAGGAATCAGATGCCAGCCCCAGTGCTGGTGCCAGGCCAAGGAGGACCCCTAGGCAGAGGTCGCCAGTGACACCCCCAGACATACAGCAGAGAAGGTCCAATGTCTGAGGTGTTATGAGATGGGCAACAGAATCGCCATATGCAAGGAAAGGCACAGGGACTGGAACAACAGGAAATGGATTACCCTATGACCTGTTAGGAATGGAAGTCCCCTGCAGAGAGAGATTGGTCACCCAGTCCACCCACTTGTGGAGACAGAATGCAGGCAGGGCTTGACAGACCATTGGCCTGACACAGTTTGGCACTTCTTATGTTCCTATCTTTTTATGCTCTTTAGATCTGCGGCAAAAGAATCAGGAGGCAGAGAGAGGGATTGACATCGGGGCTCATTGCCCATACTGAAAAGCTCCACAGCCTGACGGTGAGATGGCAGGAGGACTTTGGCATGGCCATGGAGCCTCAGTGCCAGAAGAAGGGGGGGGGAAGGCAACCCGGAAGCAATGGCATGTAAGCCCTTCCCCCTCCTCCAGCCCCGATGTGGAGTCCCCTGGGTCCCGGGACTCTGCTGCAGCCAAGGCCTTTTGGACCGAACTTGAGAGGCCTGGCTGCCAAATGATGAGGGGCATACGCTGCTTGGAGAACTGCCTTATGGAACAGTTCCAGGTGCTTGAGATGGAGAAAAAGAAGGTGGAGGCGTACGCCCAGTACGTCTCCGCTGAGATGGAACGTCTGGAACTATACCACCAGGCGGTCTCCAGGTGGCATCGGGCCGTGGAAGGGGCCGTGGAGTTTTCCATCTCCCATGGCTACAAGATTGAAGAGGACCTGGTGGCCGCCCCTCAGCCCTGTGCTGTGCCCCAACGCCTTCTACCTTTCCCCCAAGTCCCGGGGGACAGGCCCAGAGACTAATAGTTTGTTTCCTTTATAGGTTTCCATTCAGTGTTGGGTTTTGGTTTCATAATGTTGTTGTTGTTTTGTTTAAATAGTTTTAATAAAAGTTGATATATTTGTTGTTACGAGCTTCGTTTGACCCTTCCAATCTTTTATCCCTATGTGCTGCAGTTCTGGAAAGTAGGTGGCAGAATTTCATACAGCTTGTTGATTCCTACCAGCAACATCTGGTTGGCTCCACATGTAGCGTAGTTAAGGTATTAACCCAAAAATGTGCAAGGCAGCAGCAGGGTATCAACTTGCAGACAGCCCCCCAGGAGGGGCAGGGCTTGTGTCTGTGTGGGTGTGCCAGAGAGAAAGAGAGACAGGCTCATTGGCAGTGGTCAGTGGGTGCTGGTGCTTAGACAGTGGATTGCTGGTTGCTAGGGAACAGAACCATTTGCACATACAGCATTTTTATGGGCCCTGTTGGTGGGGGCCTTTGGCAGCAGCAGGTTGCCAAGGTATGGAACCCTTTGCACAGACAGCATATAGGCCTGGGGGGGTGGGGACCTTTGGCAGCAGCAAACATGGGTTGCCAGGGCAGGCAGGCAGCGTGGCATGAGTGGCATTCAGGCAGAATTTGAGCTTGGCAACCTGGGCAGGCAGGCAGGCAGGCAGGCAGTCATGGCAGCTTGGCATGAAAGGCAGGCAGGCAGGTGGGCTGAGACAAGTTTTGAGCTGGCCATGGTAACCTGGGTGGGCAGGCAGGCAGGCAGCATGGAATGAGCAGCAATTAGGCAGGCTTTGAGCTTGGCAGCCTGGGCGGGCAGACAGACTGTATGGCATGATTTGGAGCAGCAGCAGTCATCGAGTTTCCCAGGTACAAACCCCTTGACTAGCACAGACAACATATCAGCCTGGGGTCCATTGGCACTAGCAGCAGCAGGCAGTGGGTTGCCAGGGTACAGAACCCTTTGCACAGACAGCATATAGGCCTGGCCTGGGGACCATTGGCACTAACATCACCAGACATTGGTTGCCAGGGTACAGAATCCATGGCACAGATGGCATATAGGCCTGGCCTGGGGGCCATTGGCACCAGCAGACATTGGTTACCCCCTGGTAATTTCCATACCCTGGCAACCTGCTGCTGCCAATGGCCTGGGGGCCATTGGCACTAGCAGCAGACAGTGGGTTGCCAGGGTACAGAACCCCTGGCACAAACGGCATATAGGCCTGGCCTGGGGGCCATTGGCAGCAGCAGCAGACATTGGTTGCCAGGGTACAGAACCTTTGGCA
>QEPC01014730.1:511421-522273 GCA_003113815.1 Sphenodon punctatus | reverse complement strand
GCCTCCTTTGGGCCGGGTGGCCAAGCCTCGCTACTAAGACAAGGAAAGAGGGGGAAATCTACCTATTTGGCTAGGGGCCAACAGCTTTGGAACCAAGGGAAGCCTCCTGTGGGTAGCTCTGGGGATCTGCCTCCAACACAGAGGAGGAAATCCCAGGAACAGAGTGCCAGGAAAGGGGAGTGCTATTGGGAAGCTGCGAGGCTTATCCCTTTGGGGGTTC
The DNA here is from genome assembly GCA_003113815.1 of Sphenodon punctatus. NCBI lineage: Eukaryota > Metazoa > Chordata > Lepidosauria > Sphenodontia > Sphenodontidae > Sphenodon > Sphenodon punctatus. The sequence goes on along the minus strand of QEPC01014730.1, from coordinate 522,053 downwards.
ACATGTCTTGAGTGGTGTGAATGCCCTCTGAATTACACTCAAGTGGTGGCAGCAGAATACTAAGGGTTTTGGGGGGTTTGCCAGCTGTGGGAACCCCTGGTCAGAGATTTGGAGAAACACAGTGAGGTGGGTGTCTCAACTGTATAGCACCCCCTACTGGCATTTTGCCACACCTTGTGTCTTCAGTGCTTTGGTTTTGGATAGAACTGAAACGGTTCAAAAATGGCTGTTTTGGTTTTAAAACCGTAAACTGAAATTTCAGTTCTTTTTTGGTTCTGGTATTTCAGGGTTTTGCACTGATTTTTTTTCCAGGTTTGTTCTCATTGACTTCAATGGGAGAAACCAATGAGAAAAAAACGGAAAAAATGAATGCAAAAAAACAAAACCGAAATTAGATCCACAAATCATGAAGAACCAAAACCTCACTTCCACCTGGAGTCCCATTCCTAAGCAACAGATATTATTTTCAGGTTGGTCCTAAAAGGACTCAGCTCTCCCACCCCCACCCCGAGTTCCAACCTGTTATAACTACAAATACATTTTACCACCAGATGCAATATGGAAGCTAGGACAATATGGAAGAGGTTTAAAGACTGCACTTTCTTGGATTATGTTTACATAGTCTACAAACCCCGAGGTTTTCAAGGTCTGAAGCCTTCTGACTATTCCTTCATTTTCTTTGCTCATACTGAAAATTGTAGATTGAACCATATGTAAGTTAGCCCAATATATATCCTGTTACCATAACATTCCCTTGGTCTTTCTTTGCTTCAAAAATCTGTCTTCTGGTATTTTGCTTCCCAGTTATGGCACCTCTCCATGTAGTCATTTAATTGATGTGGTTCATTTAATTAGTTATCTCTGTGCAGGGGAACCATGCTGGGCCTTGGCTCCAATAAGCCCACAGGATAAATTTAAAGAAAAAGTTTTGAATCATGAGGATGATGACGGAGATCTTGTCCGTTTAGTTTTTGTAAAGCGTTTATTATGGCTTCACCTCAAAAGGATCTCAAACTCAGCTGATCTTATTCAAATCAGGATTTATCAAGGACACATAGGGTGTTTAGAAATGAGACAACAGCCCACAGAGGAGGGAGTTCAGCCCGTGTTCACTGTCCGTTTATCTGTGGCCGTGAGCTGCATGCAACCATGTACCATGAAGCCTCCACTCACGGCGGAGTCCTGGGGCATCACTGGCCCACCATGTGGTTCAATCCAGGCCAGTGTTTGCCCACATGTCTTCCCCCCTCTATTAGGGTGCGGGCAGCCTCCATGCGAACAAATCAGCTAGAACGGTCCCAGCGGTCAGATCAGTGAGTGTTTTTGCTGTTCTCATTCTCTCTGGGGCGTCTACAGTTTATTTAAACTTTGGCGTGCTGAAAAACAGTGCTCTGAAAGATGGGGGGGACTCGAAGCAAACATCAGGGGGAGCTTTCTGGACCCATAATCCCCCATTGCTGTGAGTCATGAGGTGGTGGTGGGCGGAGCATGGTGCCTGACCATGTATTGGGTTTGCTGAATGAAACCCCTTGAGTGGGGACTGCCCAGGGCGAACACAGGAATTCTCCAGGCTCTCATCTGTTTATTTGAACCCATAGTGGAAAAGTCACTTAGAAAAAACAACAAAACATGTATTTATTTACATTTATACCCTGCCCTTCCCCTAAGGCTCAGGCGGCTTAAAATATGAGTGAATAAAATACATACAATTACAAAAAAAATATTAAACTTGCCTGAAAACCTCACCTTAACATCCCCTGAAAATCTTCACCCAACCTCAGTTCCCACCTACTAAATGTTTGATAAAAAAGAAAGGTCTTAATAGGCAGCATCTGCAAGATACTGAGGCTCAGGGCGTTTTTAGACGAGACCAAAAATGCAGCTGATCATTTAATCAGCCGCCTTACTTTGTTCTGGTTTAAATGCTTCATGCGGTTTGCAGCCATGTCCTTCTGGCTTGTTTAAATCCTTCAAATCCAGGCGGTTTGCAGCCATGCCTTTTGCGCGTCAAACCGGCCCTGAAATCCTTCCCCCTCACATCCGCATCAGCGAGCTGCCGTCTCTCAAGGTAGTGAGACGGCTTTTGCGCTGCTCATTTAAAAGCGTCCTCAGTCTTAAACAAATCTCCAGAGGAAGGGAGTTCCACAATACTGAAGCAGCAAATGAGAGAATGCCTCTCTGAGTGCCCTGCCATATGAACCTGACTGTGGTTCCGGCAAGAGGGCGCTCCTGGCCAACCACAGGCAATCTTTCAAATATGAGGGGGCCCAGGCTCATTTGAGTTGAGCTAGAAAGTTACTTCACAGTAGTCGTACTGTCTTTAATGGGACTGTGTTGAAACAAGCTGTTTGAGGACTGCAGACTTCCTGGGTAAGAATGAAGCTATAAGGATTGGGATTAACGCAACAATCTTACATTTCTAGACAGTGCATTTTTCCCTTTGCCCTCTTTGACCTGTCTCTGGCCACTCAGACTGTCAGAGATATGTGCTTCCCGTCTCTGTTATATCTTGAGTTTGTAAGATGTGACTTTCTTATTATTGTAGCAGATGCCCTTTGCCCCCACAATCATAGCTCCTGGTTTTAACTCTTAGCCACTAGAGAACACCTCCTCTGCTGGTAGTCCAGTGCTCAGTTTAGAGGCAGAAAAGTCTTTGGAAGAAAAGTGATGTTGAAAATGCTTCATCTTTTGCCTTTTGGCTGTTACAAGAAATCACCTCCTCGTTCTTTCCCTAAATGCAGTCATGGTCGGAGAAAATAATACTTAAACCTCTTGGGACTGGAATGATATCGCCGGTGTCTCCTGTGTGGTGGGCAGCAGTCACCAAAATGAAATATTTTGTTCAGTTTGGGTGCAGTATTGGGGGTGAGAAAGAGGGAAGCAAATCTTGTTGTTTTTGCTTGTTTCTTTCTTTTTAAAGAAAATGGGAAAAGCTCTTTTAATCCAGAGGGCAACCAGAAATATTTGTATGGGGAAGAGGCAAGGGGGAGGTGTCATAAACCCTGCTCATCTCCTGGCGCCATTGGCACAATTTCTTTTCTCACTCCAAGAGTCACCTTGTCTTAGCTAACCCCACCTTTTCCTGCCTCTTTATATACTGCCCTGTGTTTGCTCAGTTTATATAATTTTGACTGGCTACGCTACATGTCTGAGGAACAGTCCTGTGTGGCCCCAAAGCTTGCTCATTCTCACCAACAGCACTTGGTCCATTAAAGAGATCATTCAAAGCACTTTGCTTCCCTTTCTGTCACTTGCGACCAACCTGGCAACCGCACAATCTCCAGGATGGGGAGGTACATAGGTATTCCGATACATATCTCGCTCCTGCATGGGTGCTTTCAGGAACTTGGCCATGCTGGGAGAGTTGATGAGGGGAGTGAGAATGGAGAACGAGGAGTGGAGCCAGCATAATTGTCTAACCATCAGTGCTTCTTGTTCCCTGATCTGTTATGGGGCATATGAGTGCCTGAATCACAACCCAGGAGGTGAGAGAAGAGTCAGGACTGCCAGCCCCTCAGTGCCTGATATGCATGAGGGTTGCACACACAATCTACACAGGTTGTGCAGGGCAGCAAAATTTGTTTTGTCTAGCATGGGAAAAACCCTTGTGCCAACCCTGCACCCACTGAAGTCTAGCATGGCACACCGGCATTCAACCCCCTTATGAGCCCAACAAATGAGGACTGTGCCTATAGTTAGAGGTGAAACAAACAATGTAGGCTTAGGCTGTATTCGTGGATATTATTTGCATAGTTGGATAGACATCCAAATATCCAAATAGCATCTGACATTATTTGATTATTCATTTCAGCTCTTTGGTTATTCAGTATCTGTTTCTTGTCTTATTCAATTATTTGATTTTTCATTTACTCAGTTATTCAATTTGGTGCTATTCAGCCACTGAAATGAAGAAACCAGATAACTGAAATGCCAGAACCAAAATATCTGAAGTGGATATCCAAATGAAGCAGATTAATTCAGTGGATAATATAGTTGCATTGCATATTCATTTCACAACTATCTATAGTCTTCAATAGTTACTCTTAATCTTCCTCAGTAGTAACATTTTATTGTTTTGGCCGAGGAAAATTCCCATACTCCCATACTTGCCGGGGGAAATTTATACAGCATATAACATATAAAAACCTATCAATACCGAGGTATCTACCCGATCCCAAGCATAACAGGCTGACTAGCAACATACACACATAATTACTCAAAATTATCAAAAGAATCCATAAATACCATTAAAATTCAGTTAACTAAATATACAGTCATCAAAACTCAAAGGTTTTAAACTATATTATCAAATTATCAAATTGTAAAATGTTTCCTCAGATGTAACAGTCTCATACCCAGAAGATTTTAGACCGGGTAGATCACAAGAGGAGATACCATTAAAATTAAAAGGGAAGGGCTATAAACTAAACTAAACCAGTAGTTGCAAGATATCTACAATAGCTACCGAATCAAAAGGCTAACAAATTTGCCTTTTGGCGTGCAAATCAGATGCACAAAATTTAGCTCCTGATTTGGAAATCTCAGGATCTTGACAGCCTAAGAGTCTCAGTAAAAGATCTTCCCGTGAATAGTTAGTAAATCTCCCGTCTAAGACATCAAAAAGTCTTCTACGGGCTGCAGCGTACATAGGGCATGAAAATAATATGTGGGAGCTATCTTCCACAGACTGATTGTTGCAATTTTGGCAAAACCGAAGCTCTCTGGGAGTACCACTATACCTACCCTCTAACATAGCAGAGGGAAAAACGTTAAAGCGAAATAATGTCAGAGTCTGTCTAAGTTGCCAATCTTCCCAATGATATGGATAAAATGGGAGATTGGATACCAATTTGATTTGAAGGAAGTTGGGAGATACTTTTTGGGAACGTATAGCTGCTTCTTCCTGCTGCAGTTCCTGGTCATATCATCTTTTTGTAATTAATGTAAGAGCCACCTTGACGCCCAAATGGGAAAGAGACTCTTTAGAAAATCTGAGATTGCTCACTTCACCTTACACCAATTTGGCCCATGGATGGAATGTTTCTTTCCCCCATGCTAAATTAAGCAGGGAGTTCACTTCCGGGTGATATAGTACAGATTTTATCCAGTATTTACTTGTGCGGAGGAGAGCCAACGAACTCAGGGGAGAGGACAGAGTTTCTACCCTTAGAAGAACCTGTGGAGTACCACGAGGGGCACCGAGGATTGTCCTAAGAAAAGAATGCTGTACTTTCTCTAGGTCATTTAAGTACTGCAGGCCCCATACAGGTATAGCATATAGGTTAATCTTCCTCAGCATAGAGATCACAACCAGCCCTATATTAAATTTGTTTCCAGTAATCTACGGGCTAGGAGCTGTGGAGGGCCCAATCCTTGCAAACCCCATGATGGACACGCTCAGCCGCAGGCCGAGGCACTAGCCACACAAGCAGTCACCTGGCTGTGAGTGGCTCCCTCCCCTGGCCCAACCACAATGTGGCCATGTGTGATGGGCAACACTTCCCGCCACTCAAAGCCCCGCTGCTGAGTTTGTCGTGTGGTGGAACAGAAGGGGCCTGGGCACACAGACTACCATACTTTGGGCAGCCGTACCACATTTTGGGCAAGGCTGCTACACGATAGGTTCTTGGCCTTTTCCTGAGGATGCATTGCGTACCAGCCAGCTGCTCATCCTGCCATGCGGTATGGGTGGGTGGGACATCTGGCAGCTACCAGCCACACGATGCACTGCATCGCATGTTATGGTTGCCCGGAGTGGATTAAGGCTGCCCAAGGCGTCTCATGGGACTACATTCTCGGTCTTTTATAGAATATTTGGGAGAATCAAATTAGTCCTCAACTATTCTCAAATGTTTGAGACATAAGTGAGTTAAAAGAGCTACTAGTCCTCTGCCCCTTCCAGTCCCAAACCTCCCATTGACTTCTCAGATCTCAAAACAATCTCTTTCTGGAAGGTTCAAATGAAATGTTAGCCTACCAGAGAATAGGAGGATAATGTTTAGCTTAACCAGGATTTATTTGGTACTTGACAAAATGATCCGTTGTAGGACAACCATTAAAATAACAGGCTATAAGCTACTGTCCTCTGAAGGAAATTACATCCTACATGTTGTGGAGGTCCTTGTTTTGTGTGAAGGGAGCCTTAGGGCGTTTATAGACGAGACCAAAAAGGCGGCTGATCCTTTGATCAGCCGCCTTTCTTGGCGCTCATCTACTCGCTGCGGCTGCTTTTTAATCTGCATCGGAGGGGGCAGGCGATCCTGCCCCCTCCGACACGGATTCCCGAAGTGCCGGCTTTACGCGGCACTTCCGGGTTCCGTGGGCGAGTGCGCATATGCGGAAGGGTGCGCATGCGCACTCGCACTCTGCGCCATGTCTGAACAGCAGACACGGCATGTAGAGAAGGCGCGGGGGGGAAAGCCGGCATTTAGCGATCCCGCTTGTCAGCGGGATCATCTATAAACGCCCTTAGCCATTTAGGGCAGTCCAGGCCCTTCCTTTAACAGGACAGGTCTGCTTTTAAATGAAATGATTCCACTAATGCAAAAAACAATGTCATGTGCAGTTTTAAAGAAAAGCAAAACTTCACTGCTGAGAAAGTCACTTGGGTCAATGCTCAACCATAATGTGACTCCTGGTGAAATAAAGCAAGCTTGCAGCTTCCCATTTAAAATGTACTTTTTGTCAGTATTTAGCCTCTGGTTCAAAAACAATTGGAGGTCAGGCTGTGTGAGAAACCCCATGACAAGTTAAATGATAAGGACCCAAAACAGCCTTGAGCGTTGGAGGGGGAAAAGAACATGACAGTGTTTCTTTTCCACTTGGAACAAATGACTCATCCCGCGACCAATACTCAACGGGGTTGAATATAGTTACTGTGTTGTTTTTCCTATTTAGCTGTAAGGTTGAATGAGCCACCCCACCTGCACTCTGTGTATTCATTGCAAATAGGAACCCTGCATGTTGTCAAGTGATCTTTCCAGTCATGCATCCTTGCTGGGGTTTTAAGGTTGTTGTATTAACTGTCCTGCATTCAAAGTCAAGCTAGTTAGTATCAGTTGTGAGGTGGAAGAATTGAAATGAAATGCTGCTAGTGTGTGTTTGTGTGTCTGTCCAGTAAACAAGCACAAGAGGCTCCTGGAATTGTGCTGCTTCAATAGGAAAGAGGCTGGATTATGGGAGTAATTATAGTGGCGTATTTGGGAGGATGGGTTCCGCCCCAAATTTCTGCCGCATCAGTGTCAGATGGCTGCTCCTACCACCCCAGTTAGGTTGGGGGATGGAATCAAACATTCCCCCAGTGTGACCTGCCAGGGAGCAGCACGGACTCAGATGGCTCCACTCCTTGTCAGAGTGCAGCTTTGAACCCCTGATCTCTAGGATGGGGGACCATGGTTTTTTCCCTATGACACCACTTTATCTGTGTGGGTGTAGATCTTTCCTTGGGTTGTCTGTTCTCTCTCTGTCTCTGGTTCTGTGGTTGGCCATGCCTGCCAACTTCCCTATTGGCTCCCAGTCTTGTATAAGGCATGTTGGGAGCTGGGGGAGTTTGCTGGGTTTCTGTTGTTGTTGTTCCTGCTGCATCCTGCTGTCATTGTGGATTGACTTCATTCCCTGCCGGGTTGTGCCTTTCTGTGTCTTTCTGTATTCCTTAGGTGTGCTCTCCTTTCCCTGATCTGCTTGTCCCCTTTCCCCTCTTTCTCTCAAGCTCTAGACTATATACCTTGGTCCCTAATATCTCTCTACTGACCCCTTTCTCTATAGTGCACCTGTTCTCTAATAGTGTTTGCGTGTTCCTTCCCAGCCTCCTCCCCCCCCCCCCAGTTCCTATCAGACCTCTGCTAAGCCTTAGTTTCTCTCTGATCTTACCCATGGCTTCTTGGTTCCATGCTAGGCTCCTATTTCCCTTACCTGTCCTTTAGTTTCCCTCCTTGCTCAGTTTCTGGCTTTGCCCTATAGTTGTGTATTGCTCCCTGTTACGTTCCCTTCCTTGTTATGAACCTAGTTATTATTATTATTTATTATATATATAGCGCAAACAGTGTACCTGGCACCATACAGTCAATAGTTATAGACAAGTCCCTACCCCAAAGGGTGTACAACCTCAGGGAGACGAGGGAGAGGTGAACATAAGGATTGACAAGGATACATTCACAAGTTGAGAAAATGCAAGTGAATGTGCTTAAACTTATTTACAGGGAAGAGATTCTGAGTGAGAGATGTGGATGGAATTTCACTCATGACAAGCTTTTAGACTCATGACCAGCGAAAGCTTGATGGAAGAGGTAGGTTTTCAGGAGGGATTTGAAAGTTGGGAGGGAGGAAGCAGAACAAATGTGACCAGGAAGGGAGTTCCATGCATGTGGAGCAGCAAGCGAAGGGGCAAAGACGTTTAGAGGAGCAGGTGAGTTGCAAGCAGCCGAGGGTGGGGGCAGAGGAGAAGTGAAGCTCCTGGGTAGGAGTGTGGTGGGATACAAGAGCGGAAAGATATGGGGGAGCAAGGCCATGAATATCACTGAAGGTGAAGACCAGGAGCTTGTGTTGAATGCGTTCTGGTAGAGTGAACCACTGTAGGGTGGAGAGGAGGGGCTGAACGTGGTCAAAGTGATGAGCAAGTTGGATGACTTTGGCAGCATAGCATCGAATGGAGATGAGGGGGGCGATATCAGAGCAGGGGAGACCAGTAAGGAGGAAGTTACTGTAGTCAAGGTGAGAAATGACTAGACGAACTAGAGTTTTTGCAGTGACAACAGTAAGGCAGGGCTGGATTTTAACAAAATTATACAGAGCAAAGTGGCAGGATTTGGCAACAGCCTGGATCTGAGGCGTAAAGGAGAGGGAGGAGTCAAAAATGAATCCCAGGGTACGCACCTGAGGGACATGCTGGATGGGGACACTACCCTCAATGGAAACTGAGAGGGAAGTAGGAGAGGAATGTTTTGGGTGGAGGTTGAGGAGTTTGGTCTTTGCCATATTAAGCTTGAGTTGGCGGCGAGACAGCCAAGCAGATATGTCAGAGAGACAGTCAGCGATACGAGACCAGATGGAGGAGGAGAGCACAGGAGTGGAGAGCCAGAGTTGTGTGTTATCAGCATAGAGGTGGTACTGGAAACCATGAGATTCAATGAGTTTACCCAGAGAAAGAGTGTAGAGGGAGAAGAGAAGAGGACCCAGGACAGAGCCTTGAGGAACTCCCATGGAGAGGGGAAGAGACGTAGAGGCAGTACCAGCAAGAGAAATGTTGAACGAGCAGTTCGAAAGATAGGAAGAGAACCAGTCAAGAACAGAATCCCGGAAACCATGGGAGCTTAACTTTAGGGCTGAAACAGCAAGCCACTGCAGTATCCTTTTCTGATTGAAAAAGCTCTTCCGAAATGAGCGGCATGGTGCAATAGAGACGTTCATTCCACTACTTCCATCAGCTGCAAAAATAGCGGAACAATGTTTGTTCTGACAGTTTAGATCTTCCGCAATTTCTGCCGGCACTGCAAAGTAGTGGAACAATGTTTGTGTCGACAGTTTCTGAGATTGCTTTGACAGTTTCTGAATTAGTGGAATCTTGGCAGGATTAGCGGAATGCCAGAAGAAAAGCTGCGAAAAGTTGTGGGCAATTCTAAAATAGTGAAATGAAATACCAGAGCAGAAAAAGGAGTTGTCGCTTCTGCCCAATGTAGTGAGTCCAGGAGGAGGCCGTGGTCGACAGTGTTGAAGGCAACAGAGAGATCAAGGAGGACAAGAATGGAGTAGAGGCCCTTAGATTTGGCTATGAGAAGGTCATTAGTAATTTTGGCAAGGGCAGTCTCAGTCAAATGGAGAGGCAGAAGCCCGATTGAAGGGGTTTAAGGAAGGAATCTGAAGAGAGGAAATCAAGACAGTATGTGTAGATCACCTGCTCTAGGAGCTTAGACATGAAAGGTAGGAGTGAAGTGGGGCAATAGTTAGAAGGGTCAGAGGGCTCAAGAGTGGCTTCCTTAAGGGTAGGAGAGACAGTGGCATGTTTGAAAGCCAGTGGAAATGACCCAGTAGAGAGGAAGAGATTGAGGATGTGCAGCAGAGAAGGTGTAGCGGTGGGGGCAATCGCTGTTAGGAGGTGAGAGGGGATGGTGTCAAGGAAACAGATGGAGGGGCTGAATGAAGAGAGGAAGGAAGTGACCTCATCAAGGGATGCTGGAGAGAAGAGAGGAAGGAGGAAGAATAGCAGGAAAGGAATTGTGGGAGGAAGAGGGTTGAGAAGCAATTGCAAGGTGGAGTTTATAAATCTTGTTGTTGAAAAAGGAGAGAACATCCTGTGCAGAAAGAGAGGAAGGTGGGGGAGCACAGGGAGGCTTCAGAAGGGAAGTAAATGTCGAGAAGAGATGGGGATGGGAGTGCGAGTGATTTTTGATTGATATGGAGTAAATCAAAGGTGTCTTTGGACAGGGAAAGTTCCTTTACAGCTGTGTATGGACATTAGAGGTGGGACCCCGGGGCAATTACCGGATACCGGATTTACCGGTTTTCCGGTTCTCGAAGAACCGGATTCTCGGATTAAATCCGGTATCCGGTACCGGTTTTATTCCATTGATTTCAATGGGGCACTGTGTCCCCATTGAAATCAATGGAATACAATTCCTCCCCCCTCCCCCTCCCAGG
>QEPC01014730.1:457051-475564 GCA_003113815.1 Sphenodon punctatus | reverse complement strand
GGGAGGGGGAGGGAAGGAGGAGGTAGGAGAATCCGGAGGAGGGTAGGGTCAGGGAACACGCACAACCTAAGGGAGGGAGGAGTCACAGGAATATGGGAAACCAGGAACAAGATCACCAAGGGTCTAACAAGGTCTAGGGGTATGGGGGTGGCAGGAGGCAGCACGCACAACAGATTCACACAAGGAAATATGGGGAGCAAGGAATAGCAAGGCAAGGTACAGGGACACTCAAACTCTCAACCACACTACCACCACAACCAACTTAGCTCTCAAAAGCGAAGATCAGGGGCCAGCTTCTCTCAACGATTACCGGCAGGGTTCTGGTGCCCTGCCGGCGCTTTTATTCATTTCCTGTTTCCCCCCACAGGTGATAGCCCTTGTGTCTGCTCAAGGCCCCGCCCCTCTCCACGCGCGCTCTGCTGCTAGGTGCTCACTGCGTCGGGGCAGGGCTGGAGCTATGGGTTGGAGCGGGTCTCGCTGTAAATGGGGCGGGGCTTGTGGCGCTGATTGAGGAGCGTCTGGTTGCGAAGTGGCTGGGGCCCGGTGAGCACTCGGGGCTGGTTTTCTCTGTGCCACTCACTGGCTTGTCCCTGTCTGGCCTCTCACCCTCTGTGGCACCCCCTGAGTTCCCCGCCGCCGAACCCTGTCACGGCGATACGCCGTGACAGTCCCCCACTCCCACCTCCATTCCTCAGAAGCATTTCCCCCAGTGTTCCTACCCAACCCCACCCCAAGCAATGTACTCACCACCAAGGCAGCAGAATGACACAACAGCAAAAACACATCCCTTGGGCAAGGCAACCAAGTTCAGCAGCAGGAGACACAGCCAGCCAGGAACACAATCTCCTACAAAATGGCTGCAGCTCAGCAATGCACAAGAACAGCCCTCCTGCTCACTGACTGAACATGCATGCCAACCAGTCCCTGCCTGAGTACTTGCTTCAGAATCCACTCCTCCCAGCTTGTTTTTGTGTCGCACGCAGCTGCACATCTCACCTGGGTGCTTAACAATAGCATCCAGGTGCTGTTTAAAAATTGAGCCCATAGGGCTCAATGAAATCCTGCCCCCTGGTGGCTATAATGAGGAACTGCAGTTTCCCATTATACGCACTTGGACAGCTCCCTCTAGCCGCCTAAACATGTTCCAACTATGTTTGTCCCTTCTGGGACCCCTTCCTGACTCTGAGCCTCTCCCAGTCCGGCCCCACCCTCTGATTGCAGCTAGCCTGCAATGCTGGGCCTGGCTAAAAATGCATGTGCACAGAAGTGCAGTTTCCCAGTGTGGGGCCCCTTCCACCATGAAAATCGCCCCAACAGAGTTCTGTGACCCATTGGAGGGTCAGAAATTTCTTCTGCTACCTGCGTTACATCAGGTAAGAGAAATCTCAGGCAGAGCAGAGTGGGGCACAGGGACACAGGAAGGGCTGTGCCCCTGGCACCCTTGGGTGCCCACCACATCTGCAAGTCGATGTTGTAAAACTGAAAATATCATAAACCCCTATATAAAATTGATGGTGCAACTGCACCTTGAGTACTGTCTGCAATTCTGGTCACCTCATCTCACAAAAGATATAGTAGAACTTGAAAAGGTGCAGGCAGGGCCCCGAGTCTTCCGCGCTCCTGCGATTCGCGGGATTTGCGCAGAATCCTGCCCTCAGCAGGATTCTCACGGAAACTGGGGAAATCCCCGCGGGATTTCCCTTCCTGGGCGGTGAGCCAATCAAGGACCAGCTTTATTGAGGCCACAAGCCAATCAGGGGCTTTATAAAGCTGGTCCCATCAGCACGTGGGACCTACTTGACCCGCCACCGCCGCCGACTCCAGCCGCTGCCACCGGGATCCCCGCTGCTGCCTCTGCCACCACTGCCTGGATTGCCTCTGTCTCCGCCGCCTGGATCGCCGCTGCCGCCTGGATCGCCGGTGCCTCTGTCTCCGCCGCCGGTGCCTATGCCGCCGCCGCCTGGATCGCCGCTGCCGCCTGGATCACTGCTGCCGCCGGTGCTGCCTCTGCTGCTTGGATCGCTGGTGCCTCTTTCGCCGCCGCCTGGATCGCCGCTGCCTCTGCCGCCGGTGCTGCCTCTGCCGCTGGAATCGCTGCTGCCTTGTCTCCGCCGCCGCCGGTGCCTCTGCCGCCGCCGCCTGGATCGCTGCTGCCTCTGTCTCCGCCGCCGCTGCCGCCGCTGCTGCCTCCGCCGCTCAGGGATCGCCGCTCCAGCCGGTAAGTAGGTTTTTGGGGGGGGGTTCCCGCTGCCACTCTGCATTTTGTTAGTTGGGGGGGGGTTCCCGCTGCCACTCTGCACGTTGGTAGTTTGGGGGGGTGTCCCGCTGCCGCTCTGCAATTAATTAGTTTGGGGGGGGAGGGTGTTTCCTGGTTTGCCGTGTGTTTTTGATGGTGGGTTTGCTGCTTTGCCATCTGTTTTTGTGTGTTTTCGTGGGTGGGCTTCCTGGTTTGCCATGTGTTTTCGTGGGTGGGTCTGCTGGTGTGCCATGTGGTTTTTGTGGGTGGATTTGCTGCTTTGCCATGTGTTTTTGTGGGTGGGCTTCCTGGTTTGCCATGTGGTTTTGTTTTACAACACTGTAAAATGTGTTAATTAATGCAAATATGTAAATAAATGTTTTGTTTTAATTATAAAGATGTCATTACTGCTATTAAAGAACTCATTTTTAATTTTACTAGACTGGTTTTGTAACTTTATTGGGTCGCAGAATTTTCCATTTTGGGTCGCAGAATTTTGGAAAATATTTTGCAGAAGAATCGGGGCCCTGGGTGCAGGGAAGGGTGACAGTGAGCAAGAGTTTGAAACAGCTTCCATATGAAGAGAGGGTTGATAGGTTAGGGCTCTTAAGCTTGGATAAGAGAAGACTGAGAAGGGATATATGATAGAGGTTTATAAAAGCTTGAGTGGAGTGTAACAAGTAAATAGGGGATGTTTATTTACCCTCTCAAGTAGCACTAGAATGGGGACACTTCATGAAATGAACTGGTGGCAGATTCGAAACACATGAAAGAATGTATTTTTTCCCCACTCAACACATAGTTAAATTATGGAATTTGGTGCAAGTGGAGGTTGTCAGGGTCAGTAGTATGACTGGGCTTAAAAAGGACTGGATAAGTTCTTGGCGAATAGGTCCATTAATGACTATTAGGCAAGTAGATTACAAGATGGGAACTACTTACTGTCGGGAGCAGGGAGTGATCAGCAGGGAATGGATTTCCCATTGTGACTGTTGATACTAAGTTCTCCCATGCAACTGGGGTTGGCCACTGACAGAGACAGGATGCTGGACTTGATGGACCATTGGTCTGACTCAGTATGGCATTTCTTATGTTCTTATGTCTTCGATCAATCCATAAAGGCAAGCACAAGAATATTAAACATTCCAATCTCTAGGCTAATCCACAGAATCATTAGCAGCAGATCTCTTCTGCTACTGGCATCATGGAGTAGTTTTATATCCTTACCATCAAACAAAGAAAACCTAGTTAATTTTTTAAGTGAGGAGTTTCCTAAAGAATTTAAGTGCTTAAAGAATCCTGCTGATGTTTCCAAAGTGAACAAGTGCTCATTGTTGGTGGTTTCGCTGATGGAAAAGCTGAGCACTCTGACTCATGTGGTGCTTCACAACAGCATTCGTAGCAAGAAGAGATGGACTCAAGAATACTCTTACATGGCAAACATGCATTCAGTCAAGAATACTCTTCTCAAGTATTCTTCTGCGATTACACAGATGTACTGTTCCTTCTTCTATAACAGGGGTGGGGAGCCTCAGGTGGGGGCCAAATGTGGCCCATGGCAAGATTTTATGTGGCCCCTTTCCACTTCCTGGATATGGCCCTTGGATCCAGTTCTTACCTCCAATCACTGAAAAACTGAGCTCAAGGGAAGGGAGCAGATATGAGGTCATGCAAACAAGGATAGGGGACATTTCCATGGTACAGATCCATGATTTGGGCCCTCCTTTCCTTGAGAGCATCCCTTAAGCTTCCCCACCCCAACTTCTGTGCAACCCTCAGAACTTGTGAAAGCTTTCAAAGTGTCCCCCGGGAGGAAAAAGGCTCCCCATCCCTGTCCTATAGCATAATCTTGAGCCTAATGTTTGGAGAAAGAGAAACAACCCATTAAGATTCATTTCAGTTCATGATACTGTGGGTGATTTCAGATGTTACGCCGTCCCAATTTGTCGCAGTGAATCCCCGGTGGGGGTGAATGAAATAACCACCCCCGTGGTCAAAAAATGGCCCGAATAGACGTGCCGGCCGATCCCGGCGGGCAATCGGCGAGCGGGCAGGGCCACATGGCGCAACGTGCGGCCGCATGGCCCCACCCCCCCCACTTCCCTGTCGCCCGCCTTCTGGGGAGACAGGCGGGGGCCACGGTCAATGCAGCCCCAGTGCTCAGCCGCTTTGATCATGGTCTGGAATCCCACCGGGGATTCCAGGCTGTGATCGCCAGTCAGATGTTACTTTTTATTGCTTCCCACCGGGAATCACTTTGACCACGCGTTCGGAGCTCGGCCCGCGGGGAGCCCAGGAAGCGTGGTTGAAATTGACCCCATGTGGGAATCGGCCGTGGTGAACATCTAGCAGCCGCCAAACAGACGTTCAGGGTGCTTTGACCCCACAGCAAAATTTACCGTGGTTCACTGTGGTTGACTGTGATCTCGTAATGTCTGAAAATACCCAGAATGAGACTTGCCTGAGTCACTCTGGTGGTTCAGTCCCACCAAGAGATGGGCCGCCACATTCTGCACCAACTGCAGCCTCCGGGCTATCACCATGGGCAGCCCCACATAGAGTGTGCTACCATAGTCTAGTCTAGAGGTGATGAAAGCATGAATGGTGGTGGCCAGGTTGGAGTCCGAAATGTATGTCTCCTTGCAAGATTTAATTAGCCACGATGGGCATGGATATAATTCACAAGAGGTAACCCTAACAGCCCCAAGGGCCTCGAACGCATCAGCAGGTGTAACCAACTGGAATTGATCCTATAAAACCGGACAAGGCGAGACTTCCATAACCTCTGGTTCTCTTAGTGTAAGAAGTGCAGCATTGAAATCATAGTGAATCAGAGCAATTTTATCCACAAAATAATTCACAAACCTATCACAGCATGATGTAGATGACTCCACTCCAGGGTGGAGGGATGCTGGACTGACCAGCCCCCGCACCACCCAGAAAAGCCCCGCTGGGCAAGATATTGCAGATGCTATAAGAGCAGCGAAAAAAGCTTTTTTCACTGCCCTCATAGCCTCGGCATATGCTCATAAACTGGCTCTGTGCCGCAATCTGTCGGCTTCAATACGAGATCGACACCACCATCGCTTCAAACATCGCCCTTCCTGCTTCAGCACTCGCAATTCCTCCAAAAACCATGGGAGCCTACGGTGCTGTCACCTGGGCAGTGGACAACTAGGAGCCATCCGATCAATGGCCTCAGTCAACAGAGTGTTCCAAAGTGTGACAAGGTCATTGATGTGACGGTCGTCGAGGTCAGAGGGTAACTCTCTGAGGGCCAACCGGAACCGTTCCAGTTCCATTAGCCTCCGGGGACGAACCATTCTAATTGGCTCCACACCCTTCTGGGGGAAGACATGTGCTAGGAGAGAGGTCTGTAGGAGATAATGATCCAACCATGACAAGGGCACCATTGAAATCTCCCCCAATAGCGGAGCACCCGACTCAAGGCCAGTGCAAAACATGAGATTGAGAGTGTGTCCTCCCTGATGTGTTGGGCTGCTGACCATCTGGGACAGGCCCATGGTTGCCATGGTGACCATGAACTCATGCTCCGCCCCCCCCTGAGATCGGTGTTGGCGTGAATGTTGAGATCCCCCCAGACTACTGCCTTTGGGGACCGCAACACCACCCTCGCCACCATCTCTGCCAGAGCATGTAGAGAAGCTGTCATGCAGGTATGTGCATGGTATATGAGCAGCACCCCCAAACTGTCCCCCGCCAAATTGAACACCAGATGAAGAGCCTCAATCCCTAACATAGTTTGCACCGGATATCTCCTAACAGACCACCGCTCTCTAAAAATCATAGGTACACCACTCCCCCGTCCCTCCGACCGTGGCTGATGCTGCATGGAATACCCGGACGGAACAAGGCCAACCAAGACAGGCCCCAACTCAAGGTCCAGTCAGGTTTCCGTAATGCCCATGAGCTTGACGGCACAATCCAGGACTAATTTTTGGATAGCTATTGCCTTGTTAACCACTGACTTCATGTTCAACAACAGCAGCGAAGGGTCAGGGATCCTCTGATCTCTATCCCTCTGTCCAGCTGCTAAGGGGTAGGTGAGCAGGACCTGCACCAGGCACCTGTCCGGCTTCACTGATCTTATACCACCCCATTTAGACCCATATCTCCCCCGACCCATCGGCTGCAGTTGTCCTCCCCAGAGTGGCCCCTCATCCCCAGCCACCCTCCGGCTGTTCCACCCTGGTAGCTGGCGAGACCACCCCCACCCTCATACTCCCTACCCCCCTGCCACAAAAGGACAAACCCCCCTTCCCCAAGGACTGTACCCCTCCCTCTCACCAAGGGGGTCAGTCCTTGCCCCCCTAAACAAGTCCCCTTGTCCCTCCACCATCAAATAAATACTCCATCTCCCCCCTGCCACTTCTGTCCCACTGCAAATTAAAAAATGTAAAAAAACACAGCAACTGCCACCCCTACCCACCCGGACCCCACCAAGGGCCACAGCTAAGGGCCCCTTAGTGCATTGCGGCCAGGCATCAGGGGGCTTTTGGCCCCGCCGGACCAGACATCCATTGCCGACCGTCGGCCCTGCCCCCTTCCTCCAACAGGGGGAGGGGGTAGATGTTCCCTGGCCCAGGCAGATCAAGTCTTGTCGGGGGCCAAAGCCTCTTTCCAGCAGCAGCGGTGAAGGCGGCAACCGCAAGTTGGCCCCTACTTATGCCCAGATCTTCCTAGGCCATACCAAGACCACTCCCCCACACTCTAGGACCTTCACAAGCAGAGGTGCAGCCACAGCCACCCATCAATGTCCCCGCTAATGGCCAACCGCCTTTGGTGTCGCCATAGGGCTGGTGCCCACAGGGCTCCAGTCCCTGCAGATACACCTGTTGGAGGAGGAGGACACAGCAACTCTCCCTCACTGGCTGCAATCCTCTCCCAGCTGGAACACACCCACCCAATTATCAAATTGTCCTATAATTTGGCAGAGATGACAGGGAAGGTGTGGGATACATTCCTGCCAAATATCTTGTAAACAAGATGGAAAATACAAATGTTATAGCTGCAAATGTACTTTCAAGTTAATGTCTTATACCATCAGGACCCTTCATCCAATCTTTCTGGGAATTGGCAGGTGTATTAAGCTTGTGGAGGGACATGACATTCACAGGTTTCATGCAAACTGAATGGAAGAAAAAGAAGATGTAGCCATGAATGTGTATGGAGCTTTTCTTAAAATCACAACATTCAATTGCTTCTACAATCTGTTCCTTTTATCCAATCATTTCACAAATTGGTACACATAATGCCCTCCATTGAGGGTACAAGTACTCCAAATTCCATTGCAATTGAATAAGGCACAAAACAGTTATAGTTGGAAATACATTTTTCAGTTTTTTCCCTTTATTTCAAAAACAAAATGTCATTTTTGTTCCTATTTTCATTATTATTTTGTCATTTTTATTATTGCAATAATGATAATAAGAATGACAATTTTCATTATCATTATTGTAATAACGAAAACAACATGCACATCGTGAGCAAGCAGCCAGCATGTTGCAATCCATATAATAACTACAGGGATTCAGAAATGGATACAGAAACAGATTCAAGTGATGAAAAAATCTGAAAAACTGCTTTTACCCATTGTATTAATATTATATATACCATTGTATTACTGTTATATTACCATTGTATTAGACTATTATATTTTCTTATTGCCTCGAGCCGAACATAAGTCTTTGTGTTTCATTCCCATTGTTATATATTATTAATGTCTGACTTATCTGCATTCTGAAATAAAAAACTAAATAGCATTGTTGTATTCAATAAAACTCAAACAAGTAGGCTAGCCTGAGTTATAATATCTTCAGTACTGTAGACCTGCTATGAACTTTGTAGTGAAAGAATATGTGAAGTTTTAGTAGTATTGTTTACTAGGTTTTTAAATTACATTGAGTTGATACATACATGCTAATGTGTCAGCCATCTTGGAATCCATGACAGAAATGTTACAGCTGATCTCAGTTCATACAATGTTGGCTTAATCACTGGAATTCATTTTCTAACCCTAGTGGGGGCTGAAATATTGACCAAAACACGAATTCACGGCAGCCATATTGGATTACAAAATAGAAGCTACATGCACTACTTGCCAGATTGGCAACATGGCTTTTCTGACATCTATCTGAAATGTTAGAAAATTTCATTGCCGATCCCGTCTGTCTATATCTGGATTCTTTTTATATCAAAATACGTTGTCCCCTGAGAATTTTGGTTATGATGGATTACACTGTAATAGAAACCATGCAAGCAGAACCTTCAGGTAGAGGTAGCACCTGTACCTGAAACTCACTCTTCCTGGGGCTTCAACTGTTTAGTTTCACTCTGAAGTGCTAAAAAATGGCATTCCAAAAGACCAAAAAACCCTCACAAACAAACAAAAATCAAACAATGGGGGGGGGGGAGAGAAGCTTCCTTGACCCAGAACTCCTCATTGCTATGAGTCATGAGGGAGGAGAGTTGGTGGGTGGAGCATGGCGTCTGCCCATGTATTGGGTTTGCTGCATTAAAGCTCTTTAGCAGGGGCTGTGCAAACAAAACACAGGGCTTCTGTGGACTGGCGTCCATTTATTTTCACCCATTGAGTTTGCCTAATCAAATTTGTCAAAAGTCAAACTTTTTTTCCTGGGCCAGGAAAATTCCACTTAAGCAGAACTCAGCTGTATATCTGTTTTATATCTTAATTCTGTATCAATGGTTTTTGATAAGTATATAACACTAACTGATAAAAGTGTAGCATAGTCCACCTCTCAAGTTCATTATTTTCAAGGTCATTTTCAAGGTTGATAGACCTAAAATTACCATCCTTGGCAGTTGTCCTAACTGGCTGTCTCTGTTAATTTCATTAATTGTCCTGCTGAATCATGGTTTGGCTTCACTGGACAAAATACACAATGATTCATTTCTCCAGTGTATCTTATGCAGAGGTTGCTCATAATATAGGAGTTTGAAGATGACCAAACTGCATTTAGCAGAACATTGGTTTTTAATCATGTCACATTTCTTGGTTCTATTGGCATGGTTTCTATAATCCATCATAACCAAAATTTTCAGGGGACATCCTATTTGTCTGGATATAAAAAGAATCCAGATATAGGCAAGCGGAATCAGTATTGAACAGTTGGTGGTCACTGCCAGTGCTTAAGAACTTAAGAAGTGCCATACTGGGTCAGACCAATGGTCCATCGAGTCCAGCACCTGTTTCCAATAGTGACCAATCTCGGTCACTTGGAAGAAGTATCCAACAGGTCACAATGGAGAGATCCATTTCCTGTTGTTCACTCCCAGTTCTTGACAGCAAGATGTTACATTCTCCAAACCTACCTCTCGCTAATAGTTGCTAATGGACCTATCCTCCGGAAATTTGTCCAATCCTGTTTAAAACCCAGATATACTACTGGACTCGACCACCTCTTCTCGTAACAAATTCCACAACTTAATTGTGTGATGAGTGAAAAAATACTTCCTTTTATTTGTTTTAAATCTGCTACTTGCTAGTTTCGTGGCGTGTCCCCTAGCTCTATTACTATTTGAGAGGATGAATAACTGTTCCCTATTTACTTGTTCCAAATCACTCATGATTTCATAAACTTCTGTCATATGCCCTCTCAGATGTCTCTTCTCCAAACTGAAGAGCTCCAACATGTCTAGCCTCTCTTCATAAGGGAGCTGTTCCATACCCTTTATCATGTTTGTTGCCCTTCTCTGTGCCTTCTCTTCCAACGTTATCTTTTTTGAGCTGAAGTGACCAGAACTTCACACGGTACTCAAGGTGCAGTCATGCCATAGATTTATATAGTGGCATTATGATGCTTTCAGTTTTATTTTCTTTCCCTTTACGAATAATTCCTAACATGCTGTTTGATTTTTGACAGCTGCCAAACTCTGAGCTGAGGATTTCAATGTATTGTCCACAATGACTCCAAGGTCCTTTTCCTGAGTGGTAACTCCTAATTTAGAACCCATCACTGTGTACCTATAATTTGGATTGTTTTTCCCAATGTGAATCACTTTGCACTTGTCCACATGAAATTTCATCTGCCATTTAGATACCAGTCTCGCAAGACCCTCCTGCAATTCCTCACAGTCTGCTCGTGTTTTAACTACCTTGAATAACTTTGTGTCATCTGCAAATTTGAAAACTTCACTCTTTACTCTCTTTTCCAGATCATGAATGAATGCTTGTTTGTTTGTTTATTGTGGCATTAGCTTCCGCCATAGCCAAACAGAACACTACAACCAAAACCAGCAACACAACACACAATACAACACATAACACAATAACAATAACAATAAAAATAATATAATATACATAAGAATTCCAATAAAATCATCCAAGTATTTGAAATAATCTGGTCAATCACCCCCCTTAATGGGGATCCAATAGTTAACATCTATCACATAACATGAATTAATGCATTAAACAGCACTGGTCTCAGTACAGATCCCTGAGGCACACCACTAGTTACTTATTTATTTATTTAATTTATTTATTTAGCAAATATGTATCCCTCCACTGCTGCCACAGGCAGCCCGGGATGGCTAAGAACAATAAATATAAAATACATTAAAACAATTAAAATATCCACAATAAATAACACTACTAGCAAAAACCAACAAAAAAAACCCAATCCCCACCCCAAATCCTCCACCCCATCCATCCCATCACCCCTCTCCCTCGCCAATCGCCTGACAGAACAGCCAGATCTTACAATTCCTATGAAAGGTCAGGCGGTCCGGGGCAAAGTGAGCCCCCACCGGGAGGTGTTTGACTTCCCTCCATTGTGAAAACTGACCATTTAGTCCTACTTTTTGACTGCTTTCCCACGGGGCAATATGGGCAGCATTTGCCTCCGGGAAAAACTCTGGAAGGCAAATGCTACACAGCTTGTGTCTCGTGGGAAAACAATGCTGTGCAGCTTTGCCTCCAATCATGCAGAGGATGCAGTGCTTGAAAATTGAGCTCTTCATCCTCCACATGATCGGAAGCAAATCCATGCTGCTTTGTTTTCCCACAAGAAACAATCTGCTCAGCATTTGCCTCCCAGAGTTTTCCCCGGAGGCAAATGCTGTGCTGCCCTGTGGAAAGAGCCCTTTGTTTCCTATCCTTTAATCAGTTACCAAGCCACAATAGGAAACTGCTTCCTATCCCATGACTTTTTGATTTTCTCAAGAGTCTCTTATGAGGGATCTTATCGATCGCTTTCTGAAAATCCAGATATACTATTTTGACCGGCTCCCCCTTATCCACATATTTAGTTACACCCTCAGAAAATTTCAATAGATTAGTGAGGCTTCTCTATTCTGGACATGTTGAATCCCCTGAAAATAGCAGGAGACAGAAGTCATGTTCACAATTAAACCAGATGAATGAAAAATGCACTATATTAATTCTGAATTGGGGTAAAATCGACCCAATTAAGTCACAATTGGGGGAAAAAATATGTGATTGATTTGAAATTGACTCCAGTTTAACATAAAAAAATAAATTTTATTGGGATTTACTGGAGCCAGTCCCATGCCACATGTGTGCTGTGCACAACCTCTGCACTCACACATGTACACACATGCATGTGCATTGGGAGCACATTGTGCCATGTGGGATCCACACGGATCCTGCACCGAGGGGTTTGGGGATTGTGGCCAGTGTTTGCAGTACGCAAAAGGTATTTGGGGTCAATAGTACTCCAACGTTCTCAAAATTACAGTACTGGGGGTTGAATTGAATGTTTGGGGTGAATACAATCCCCAGTGCCTAAGGCATGTAGTAGTACTAAAATGAACCTCTGTTTTCTTCAGGAAACACTGAGGACTAGTGCATTCATCCTTGATTTTCTGAGTTCTAAAGTTTGAGTCGGCCCAGTGTCAGCTGATAGGTTCTTTAATTAATTCCTTCAAAGTTTACAAGTATGATCAGTGCTTATAAACTTTAAAGACTGGCTTCCTCACCAACTTAACAGCTAATAAAAACTTCTGGGGCTCCTCTCTTTCCCTGCCTATTACAGGTAGAAAAAAAACCTACAGTTTTTGCCCCCCTTCACACATGCAAAACTAGTTTCAACACTTCCAAGACCTTAAAAAAACAGAAACTTTGAGAAATTAACTTGACATTTAGAGAGGAAAGCAATGAACAAGCACTTCCTTTTCTAAATAGATGGGTCCAAAAGGTCACATTTATAATAACAGCCATCATAGGCTGGAGGGCACCATACCCAACACCTTTTTAGGTCATGGTGAGTAATCCAAAGTTCAACATCTCAGCCAGTATTTTGCTGTTGGCACAGGACACTTTTTGCCTCAGGAAAACAAATTCTCTATTGTCCATGGGGGCTGAAAATTACCCTCTTTCCTCCCCAGTTACCTCCCAGCATGCATCTAAACCATTAATTTGCATATATGGGGCAAATTCATGCTTGCATGCAGCTCTAATTTCCTATCAGCTGATAAGCCAGGGAGGCAAGATCCCAGGGGATTTGTCTATCAGCTGATACACTGGGAGGGAAACTTTGGAAATTGCCCAGGTACTCTCCTCGGACCCTCGCAAATGCTCACTTCTTTTTTTTTCTATTCGGCGCACCCCTAGCTTGTAGCGCTTTCAATTTTTCATTCATTACCATTGGGGTCAAATTTATCCCCACTACTGTTTTAGTGAAATTCAAATACAACAGGGGCAGGGGGCAGGGAAGAGATGAACCAACACAGGATAATTGACCTCATTACTATTTATTTATTTATTTATTTATTTATTTATTACATTTATTAGTTGCCCCCCATGCCAATGGCATCCTGGGGCGACATACAATTTAATAAAACAATATTTTTAAAAAAATAAAAACATTTTTAAAATCCAACAATTTAAAAAACCAAAACAGGGTCGGGGCAAACAAATAAAAATAAAAAGGTAAGGGGAGAGATAAAAACCCTAACCCACCCTCCCCCCCTCCTCCCCAAAGGGCTGGGCAAAAAGCCAGGATTTACAAGCCCGCCGGAATGTTAAAAGGCTTCGGGCCAGGTGAGCTTCCTCCGGGAGGAAGTTCCAAAGACGTGGTCCGGCTACTGAGAATGCTCTCTCTGTTGTGACCCCCTGCCTAACATGGGGGACCTCCAAGAAGGCACCCCTGGCAGACCGAAGGAGCCGCTCTGGGATGCGGAGGATGAGGCCGTTCCTGAGGTACGCGGGGCCCAGACCGTGAAGGGTTTTATAGATCAATACCAATACCTTGAACCTGGCTCGGCATGCTATTGGCAGCCAATGAAGAGTCTGGAGCAATGGTGTTATATGCTCCCGACGGCCCGTCCCCAACAGGAGCCAGGCCGCCATATTCTGCACTAGCTGCAGCCTCTGGACCAGGAACAAGGGCAGCCCCACGTAGAGCGCATTACAGTAGTCCAGCCTCGAGGTGACAAAGGCATGGATGAGGGAGGCCAGGTCCAACCCGGAGACGTATGGACACAGCCTCTGAACTAGATACAACTGGCGGAAGGCGGCCTTCGCCACTACCTCCACCTGTTGATCCAGGTGGAGATCCGAGTCCAACACCACCTCCAGACTCCGAACCTGCTGAGCTGTCGGAGGGAGAACCCTGCCTAGCAGGGGGGCTGACAGATCCCTCACCCTCCCCACCACCATCACCTCTGTCTTATCGGGGTTGAGCTTCAGTCTGCTCTGCCACATCCACTCTGCCATGGCCTCCAAACACTGGGATAGCAACGAGACACCAGGGTCTGGGTCAGCTGAAAAGGCGAGGTACAGCTGAGTATCATCAGCATATTGGTGACATTGCACCCCAAACCCTCTCAAGATCTCCCCCAAGGACTGCATGTATACGTTAAATAATAATCGAGACAGGATGGAATCCTGCGGAACGCCGCAAGACAAAACACAGGGGCAAGATATTTCAGCTCCCAACACCACCCGCTGGCTTCTCCCCAAGAGGAATGAGTGGAACCATTATTATTAGTTGTCATTTTCATGATTGCAATAACAAAAATGACAATGTTCATTATCGTTGAAGTATGCATGGAGTATGAAGTGGTATGGGTTTTCTAAAAACAGTTTTTGTACCCTTTGGGGACCTGATTTATCCTAAAATCTATCTGAGGATTACTGTGGCATCCTGTCCCAGGGAAGAAAACTGGGGATGCTATTTTGCATAAATTTGACTGTGTTTATGTGCATTTTTTCAGGTGTAAAACAGCTCCATGTCTAACATTAGGTGTTTACAAACAGCAAATAGCCCTGTTTTAGGGCTCTGAATGTCATGTGCCACTCACCTACATGCTGTGGGTGATCACACCCAATAAATAGCATGTGGGTGAGTATCGCAGTCTGGACAGAGGTGGAGACAAAGCAGTTTGAATGATATCTTTTATTTGGACCAAGTATTGTCGGTGAAAATGTGCAAGCTTTCAGACCTCACAGGGTCCAAAATGGGTCTATTGCCAGGCCGTTTGGCTCCTTGCCGAGGAGAAGCAGGGCTTTGGAAGAAGCAGGAGCTTCATATTTGTCAATTTCACCTTCCAGGGAGTTTGCTTTGCAACCAAAGCACTAAAGCAATACCAGCAATTTCACCAGCCAGCTTGTTTTCCTTGCAACTAAAGCTATGTGAGTTAGGGGTGTTCATGTCATTTTTGTTACAATAACGATAATGAACATTGTCATTTTTGCTATTGCAATCATGAAAACAACAACTAATAATAATGAAACCGGAAATGAAAATGACATATTGTTTTTGAAATAAAGGGGAAATACTGAAAAACTTATTTCTGGCTATATTTTTTTTTTGTTTCTTATTCAATTCTGATGTAACTTGGGGAGCTTGTGCCGCCAACAGAGGGCACTATGTGCACCAAGTTTCAAGAAGATTACATAAAGGAAACCGATTTAAGAAGCAACTGAAAGTTGTGATTTTAAGAAAAGCTCTATACACATTTATGGCTACATCTTCTTTATCTTCCATCCAATTTGCATGAAACCTGGGAATATTATGTCCCTTCACAAGCTTAACACTACTGACAATTGTCCGAAAGTTTGGCTAAAGGGTCCTGATGGTATAAGACATTATCTTTAAAATACATTTCCAGCTGTAACATGTTTTATGTTCCATCCTGTTTACAGGATATTTGGCAGGAATATATCATATACCTTTGTCATCTCTGCAAAACTATAGGTCAATTTGATAAAGGGACCCAATTTTATAAGTAATCTATGTTGTCCCCTTGAAGACCATTGTTCACATAAATAGCAGCACATGCAGTGCCAGTCACAGGCAGGCACCTGGCATGGCAGGGGGAGGGAGCCTGTAGGAGGGAGGATGTGGAGCAACCCAAAAGACTGACAGAACAGACACATTCACTGGCCAATTACTGTATGCTTCTAGCTTTACAGGACCAATCGGTAGTGGCTTTGAGGCGGGCATAGAAGGGACATAACTGGGACTTTGGGGATGGCATCCCCAAAATCAGAAGACATAGTTTACACATCCAGGCTGACCAATTATCATCACAATCACATTCTGCAGCACTGTGACAAAATTCAAATTATTTTATTTGTTTAGCAATATGCCGAAACAATTTATATATATGCGTACACGATAAAAGGAATATCATAACACAAAATAACGGTAGAGCCGGTACATGATACATGGTAAATAAAATGTAATAGCCTAAAAAGACGAATCAGTAAACTTCCCAAACCTCCCCTAATTCCCTCCTCATCCCCTAAACCAACATCACCATATAGCCTCTCTCCCCCAGGCTAACTCACCGGACCCTCAAGCAGAGTGACCCAGGCCCCAAAAGGACCCCTACTCCCCACCAGAACCAATATCATACTCGGGGTGGGGTGGGGGGCTATTGGCCTGACGTATACGTAGAATAGCCAGAGAAAGACCAGCTACTGCCCTAGATAGATCCGAGTCTACCAGGCATAGCAGTCTCTGCATCTCTGGTCCTACTGCCTGGAGACTCGTGGCCCATCCCCAAAGGAATTTAAATCGGGGACCGGCAAATGCAGGGCACCTAAGGAGAATGTGGTCAGCAGAATCGACCTCACCCAAGTGGCATAAGGGGCACAGCCTCATCTCCCAAGGTACCCTCTTATAACAGCCTTCTACCACTGCCGAAGGAAATATGTTGGACCTCATTCTAAAGAAGGCTATCCGTTTATCAGCGTTTAAAAAGGGTGGACCCTAAGCTACCAGGGACCCTAAGCTACCAGGGAATTACCACCCTATCAGTTTACTTAGCATTGTGGCCAAATTGTATGCTAGACTACTGTTGGATAAAGTGCAATCTTGGATCGAAGGAGCTAGTATTATCGTGCCTGAGCAGGCCAGTTTTCAGAAAGGTCTTGCAACAACTGACCACATATTTGTGTTGGCAGCCCTGATTTCTAAGTATGTTTCAGCGCGTAGGAAGCTTTATTTGTGTTTTATAGATTTGGAAAAAGCTTTCGACTTAGTCTGTAGGGAACGTCTGTGGATGAAGCTAAGATCCTTGGGTATGGAGCCCAGATTACTGTTCCTTTTGATACAACTCCATGCAGGAAATTCCTTGAGAATCCGATATAATTCCCGGGGGGCGCTATCTGGGCCAGTTTGGGTGCAAGAGGGGATTAGGCAGAGGTGTTTGCTGGCCCCAGTCCTTTTCAACCTGTACCTGAACGATGTGGTACCAGCCTTGAATCGGACCAATATACATGCCCCTAAAGTTGGAGTTCAGCAAGTTCCTCTCCTTTTGTATGCCGATGATACGGTTCTGATTTCCCAGACACTGGTGGGTTTAAAAAATTTAATGCAAGCCTTTGGGGCTTACTGTCAGCATGAACTCCTGCGAATTAATTTTGCTAAGACCAAGGTCTTGGTGGTAGGTGTCAGAGAAGCCCAGAAAATCCATCACTGGGCTATTGGTTCCAACACTATTGAGCAGGTTCGGGTTTTCAGGGACCTGGGGGTAATTTTTTCCTCCCATTTGGGATGGAAGGATCATTTCAAAGCAGTGTTACAGCTAGTTAGGAAAACCTTGTCGGCTATTATACAATTTTTCTTTGGGCAGGGGAGTAAGTTGGTCCTCCCAGCACTCCGTCTCTTTAGGACAAAAGTAATCAGCCAGCTCCTTTATGCATTCCCTGTGTGGGGGTTATCCTTTATGACACATTTAGAAAGTATCCAGAATGGGTTTCTACGAGCCATTCTGGGAGCCCCCAGGGCGACTCCGCAGGTCATCTTGAGATTAGAGTCCCTTTGTCTCCTGCTTAGAGCCTACGCCCTTCAGGCACTGGTAATCTTTTGGTCCAAAGTGGGATACCCTCATAAACATGGCTACCAATGGAGGTCTAGGGGCCACTTGGAGCCAAGAGGTGGAGAAGGAAGTCTGCAGTCTGGGGTTCTCCCTGGAGAGCTTGAGGTGTGTAGGCTTGGCGGCCACTAGGAGGCTGGTTATAAAAAGGGTTCAAAACCAGACGATCCAATTGGAGGGTGCGCTTCTTTCTGTCCAAAAGGTGGCTTCAGTTTATCAACCCTATAATCCCTTGGTCTCGGGGGATTACTATCTTTTCATATGGCCTAACGCTGATAAACGGAGCACTGTGACAGAGGACATAAGAGACTCTCTATTGGTTCTTCCCTAAACAGATGTTTCTGAGTTCCCTTTAACAAGTGGGGGAGAGAAGTTGTGATGGTCACAGCACAGAATGAGGATATTTGGTTGGCATTTCTTCTGGTCAATTGACATCACAAACCACCAATCTTATATGTCACAGTGACATGTAAGAGAATCCTTGGCATAGGCTCTTTCTCTGCATGTGTAGGCATATAAAATTGAGACCCTTTATCACATCTTTCTGATATTTATCAGAAGTGATTGTGAAAGTGTGATGTACACTGGTTGGACTACAAAGGTGTTACAGTCAGACATACATTTATAAGTTAATTTATAAGTTAATTGCATTTATAAGTTAATTGCTTATACTACCAGGAAGTATTTTTATTTATTTATTTTATAAATTTTTACCCCGCCCCTCCTGCCACGCAGCTCAGGGCGGCTTCCATCATTAAAATACAATAATAAAATACAATAAAATCAATTTAAAAACAATCATAAATATTTTAAATATTAACAGGGCTAGAAAACAACCAAACCACAAAACAAATAGGTAGGGGACTAAAACCTCCCTACCCACCCTCCCTCCCGAAGGCCTGGGCAAACAGCCAGGTCTTACAGTTTCGCCGAAAT
The DNA here is from genome assembly GCA_003113815.1 of Sphenodon punctatus. NCBI lineage: Eukaryota > Metazoa > Chordata > Lepidosauria > Sphenodontia > Sphenodontidae > Sphenodon > Sphenodon punctatus. The sequence goes on along the minus strand of QEPC01014730.1, from coordinate 457,065 downwards.
GTTAAAAGGCTAGG
>QEPC01014730.1:420687-453652 GCA_003113815.1 Sphenodon punctatus | reverse complement strand
CTGCACAGCATACCCAGCTGGAACAAGATCCGCCAAAGTTGGACCGGCCAGATCATCCAGCCAGGTTTCTGTGATGCATGCGAGGTCCACGGCCCCATCCAAGATTAAATCATGGATAACTGGGGCCTTGTTGACAACGGACCTCGCATTCATCAGCACCAGCCCCCCATGTGCGGACCCTGGACCCGGCACCTCCCTCTCCCTCAGTGGGAGGGTGATGACATCCACTCTCCTCAGGCACTGTGGACCCCTAGGGGCCCGTGTCTTCCCACCCCATGGACCATACCGTCCACACCCCAGCACGACCCCAATGGCCATGCCCCCTCTCCATCCACCCAATCCCGGCCCTTCCTGTGTCCTGTGAAAAGGATGTTACAGCTAGGAATGTATATGAAGATTTTTGCAAAATAATATAATTCAACTGCTTATAAAATTGGATTTCCTTATCCAATCGTTTTGTAATTTGGTATACTTAATGTCTTCCATTGGTAGTATAGTACCTCCGAGATTCAGCCAAATATAGTAAAAACAGAAAATTTACAGCCAGAAATGTGTTTTCCATTGAAACCAATGGAAAACGTCCGAAAACAAAACCAAAAATGAAAATGACAATTTGATATTTATGGGGAAAAAAATGACAGATTTAAATAACAAAAATGAAAAAATTAAAACAAAAATGACATGGGCCCCTGTTGCGCATCTCTAATGTGAGTTTTAAGGGCGGGTTTGTTTTGCATCTGGGAACAACTTCCTTAATTTCACCCGGCGGGGCTGGAAGCTGCTATGTGGATGCTCCCTCCTGGTGGCCCCTCTAACTGTGGGCATGCCTTAGCCTACACAGCATTCCCTGCCTTCTCTGGCTGGACAGCATGCTGTGGCATCAGACTGGGAATAGGTGTTCCTGGTTCATGGCAGCCTAACAAATCATCTGTTGGACACTCACTCATGGGTGGGTACTAGAGCTGAACCAAATAGTAAAAAATAAAATAAAAAATGTGAGTATTTCTGAGTTTCCAAGGATTGGGGCTGAGTGTTTGGCCACTCCTTGTTAATGTGGTCAATTACTCAAGTACTCGGTAAAATGCTCAATATTTTACCAACTATTGAGTCCCCTTATATAGGGCCAGGAAAAGACACTATAAGGGGGTATATGTCCCTGGACCTCAATTCTGCCTGTTCCCATTCCCCCTTACCCCTTTGCTCAATCGAGGAGTTATCGAGTACTGTACCAAGTGCTGGGCTGATTCCTCGGTTACTCTGCACTCGATAAAACCAAGTTACGTACCAGGATACTTGGTAAACACAAAGTAATTCTGAATACCAAGTTTCAGCCCTAGTGGCTAACATGTCATTTGTTTTCACCCATTGGGATTGGGCTAAAAAATCTAAGTCATTTATTTCCAAACACCACAGCTTCATACCATACCACAGAACAAACAACCCACCGCGTCCCCATAAAAAACCCCCACTAACCTCACCACACTGATTTCTGGACACTTAGCCAGACATAGAACAAACTTCCCCAATACTTGGACTGTTAAGGTGAACCCTGTTAAAAATAAAGAAGTGTCTGGATATGAGAGGTCAGGATGGGAGATTATGGGTGTTTTTACACACACATTTCTCCTGCATGTTTGCTGTTACATCCTGAACTTTCTGTGTGTCTAAATCACTCACCCAGATCTTAAACATCCGGCTCTTTGAACTTCTGCATATAACTTCTCCCAGAACTTTTGTGTGTAAAAAGTTTCTCCTGGTAAACTGCTTTGCCCCAGGCAGCTGTGGTCACTTGGTTTCCATGGCAGCCCCTCACGTCTACAGCTGCGGCTACTTTAGGCTGCCTCAGGACAGTGTGTGTGTGGAAAATGAATCCAGAACTTACTTGTGAACTTGTAAACCCAGAAGATTGAAAAATCCGGAACTTGAAAGTGTGTATAAAAATGCCGTATATTGTATACATGTCAGTCACCCTTTCACATATATTGTTGGAAGTCCAATGCTGCATTTCTGATAGACCCCAAATTCCTACTTGCTTCAGTAGGGAGTTTGCTTGAGTAAATACTGCAGGACTGGCTTTAAAGGCTGAAAAACTGCAATTAATTCTGTGTTTGGGGACTCCTAGACTCAAGCAGACTCTCATCAAAGTCAGTGCAACTCAACATTAGAGCAGGGTTCCACCCAAGGATGGCCTTAGAATTTGCAGGGTCCAGGGTGAAAATAAAATTCAGGGCCCCTGGGGGCCTCCAACCCTCTCCATGGCCCCGTTCCCTTGGTACACCCTATGTGGGGTCCTAAATCATGTTTGGGGTCTTGCTGGGGAAGAATGGGGCCCTGCACCTTGCCCTGGTGAAAACAGGGACCACTGCAGGGCCTGTGGGAGTAGAGACAGTAGTGGAGCCGAGGGCAGCCACCCTAAGTCGCCCTGTGGCAAAGCTGGCCCTGGCTCCACCACTAGATAAAATTCATTGCAGAGCAGACGCCTTGTGGGGGGGCTTCAGAAACCATTCATACAACACACACATGTAGCAGACACGTTTCCACATGCCTAACTGTGCCAACGGCAGAAGTTAAATATTTTCAGACACGGAAACCAGGACGTATGTAACCACGGTGAACTGCTTTTCAGTTAGAATTCACGTGATTGGCTTTATGCCTGAAATAGAGAACCGCCACAGACAATTCATATCATCATTCAGTGAGTGTCACTTTTGACTCCACACAAATGCAAGAGATAAAACATTTACCAGGATGCAGGAAAACAAGAACACAAAATGCATCTTGCTAGGAACAGCCATTGCAAGTTATTTGGTAATATTTTGACATTATTTCCTTGACTTTGGGCCTGATTTGAAACGTTAAACATGGAGACTTGAGTAAGGAATACACGTCATGTGATCTGAGCAGCCGAGGCCACAATGAGGGAACTCAGGCTGGTTCCACAAAGCTGAGAGCACAAATTAAACTGATGTGCAGGACAGTCATCTCCACTCCCTTTAGCAGGCTGCCAGAACTCAAGATTCTATTGAGTTTTGCAATTTAAGGAGTTTCTTAAAATCCAGCAATGCACTTGTGAGAATAGTTTGCCTTTTAAAAACAAACGAATAAATGTCTAGCCCTCCTGGATGTGAGAAGGCTTGAAAACATGACTCCACTGTTTTCTAATACATCAGAAAATGTAAGACAAATAACAAGAATCAAACTTTTTTTAAAAAAAAATCACTATTTCAAGGGGTATTAGACTCATGATTTTGGAACATCTGGGGCTCAAAACCTTCTGATCCTATCTTTAACCGGAACATAAGAGATGTGCGAAAAGACTATTCAATCACCTTCCTACTCCTGCAAAGATTTATGTAGGTCCTTTACACTCTGAGACTATGGGTGTCTTCAGACGTTACGTGAACACAGTGAACCACGGTGAATACCCACCTGTGGTCACCGTGTCCCGTATGTCTGTTTGCGGCGCGCCAGATGTTGGCCACGGTCAATCCCCACATGGGGTCCGTTTGAACCACGCTTCCCGGGCTAGCCGGGGGAAGGTCCCGGGAAGCGTGGTCAAANAAATAAAATAAAAAATGTGAGTATTTCTGAGTTTCCAAGGATTGGGGCTGAGTGTTTGGCCACTCCTTGTTAATGTGGTCAATTACTCAAGTACTCGGTAAAATGCTCAATATTTTACCAACTATTGAGTCCCCTTATATAGGGCCAGGAAAAGACACTATAAGGGGGTATATGTCCCTGGACCTCAATTCTGCCTGTTCCCATTCCCCCTTACCCCTTTGCTCAATCGAGGAGTTATCGAGTACTGTACCAAGTGCTGGGCTGATTCCTCGGTTACTCTGCACTCGATAAAACCAAGTTACGTACCAGGATACTTGGTAAACACAAAGTAATTCTGAATACCAAGTTTCAGCCCTAGTGGCTAACATGTCATTTGTTTTCACCCATTGGGATTGGGCTAAAAAATCTAAGTCATTTATTTCCAAACACCACAGCTTCATACCATACCACAGAACAAACAACCCACCGCGTCCCCATAAAAAAACCCCACTAACCTCACCACACTGATTTCTGGACACTTAGCCAGACATAGAACAAACTTCCCCAATACTTGGACTGTTAAGGTGAACCCTGTTAAAAATAAAGAAGTGTCTGGATATGAGAGGTCAGGATGGGAGATTATGGGTGTTTTTACACACACATTTCTCCTGCATGTTTGCTGTTACATCCTGAACTTTCTGTGTGTCTAAATCACTCACCCAGATCTTAAACATCCGGCTCTTTGAACTTCTGCATATAACTTCTCCCAGAACTTTTGTGTGTAAAAAGTTTCTCCTGGTAAACTGCTTTGCCCCAGGCAGCTGTGGTCACTTGGTTTCCATGGCAGCCCCTCACGTCTACAGCTGCGGCTACTTTAGGCTGCCTCAGGACAGTGTGTGTGTGGAAAATGAATCCAGAACTTACTTGTGAACTTGTAAACCCAGAAGATTGAAAAATCCGGAACTTGAAAGTGTGTATAAAAATGCCGTATATTGTATACATGTCAGTCACCCTTTCACATATATTGTTGGAAGTCCAATGCTGCATTTCTGATAGACCCCAAATTCCTACTTGCTTCAGTAGGGAGTTTGCTTGAGTAAATACTGCAGGACTGGCTTTAAAGGCTGAAAAACTGCAATTAATTCTGTGTTTGGGGACTCCTAGACTCAAGCAGACTCTCATCAAAGTCAGTGCAACTCAACATTAGAGCAGGGTTCCACCCAAGGATGGCCTTAGAATTTGCAGGGTCCAGGGTGAAAATAAAATTCAGGGCCCCTGGGGGCCTCCAACCCTCTCCATGGCCCCGTTCCCTTGGTACACCCTATGTGGGGTCCTAAATCATGTTTGGGGTCTTGCTGGGGAAGAATGGGGCCCTGCACCTTGCCCTGGTGAAAACAGGGACCACTGCAGGGCCTGTGGGAGTAGAGACAGTAGTGGAGCCGAGGGCAGCCACCCTAAGTCGCCCTGTGGCAAAGCTGGCCCTGGCTCCACCACTAGATAAAATTCATTGCAGAGCAGACGCCTTGTGGGGGGGCTTCAGAAACCATTCATACAACACACACATGTAGCAGACACGTTTCCACATGCCTAACTGTGCCAACGGCAGAAGTTAAATATTTTCAGACACGGAAACCAGGACGTATGTAACCACGGTGAACTGCTTTTCAGTTAGAATTCACGTGATTGGCTTTATGCCTGAAATAGAGAACCGCCACAGACAATTCATATCATCATTCAGTGAGTGTCACTTTTGACTCCACACAAATGCAAGAGATAAAACATTTACCAGGATGCAGGAAAACAAGAACACAAAATGCATCTTGCTAGGAACAGCCATTGCAAGTTATTTGGTAATATTTTGACATTATTTCCTTGACTTTGGGCCTGATTTGAAACGTTAAACATGGAGACTTGAGTAAGGAATACACGTCATGTGATCTGAGCAGCCGAGGCCACAATGAGGGAACTCAGGCTGGTTCCACAAAGCTGAGAGCACAAATTAAACTGATGTGCAGGACAGTCATCTCCACTCCCTTTAGCAGGCTGCCAGAACTCAAGATTCTATTGAGTTTTGCAATTTCAGGAGTTTCTTAAAATCCAGCAATGCACTTGTGAGAATAGTTTGCCTTTTAAAAACAAACGAATAAATGTCTAGCCCTCCTGGATGTGAGAAGGCTTGAAAACATGACTCCACTGTTTTCTAATACATCAGAAAATGTAAGACAAATAACAAGAATCAAACTTTTTTTAAAAAAAAATCACTATTTCAAGGGGTATTAGACTCATGATTTTGGAACATCTGGGGCTCAAAACCTTCTGATCCTATCTTTAACCGGAACATAAGAGATGTGCGAAAAGACTATTCAATCACCTTCCTACTCCTGCAAAGATTTATGTAGGTCCTTTACACTCTGAGACTATGGGTGTCTTCAGACGTTACGTGAACACAGTGAACCACGGTGAATACCCACCTGTGGTCACCGTGTCCCGTATGTCTGTTTGCGGCGCGCCAGATGTTGGCCACGGTCAATCCCCACATGGGGTCCGTTTGAACCACGCTTCCCGGGCTAGCCGGGGGAAGGTCCCGGGAAGCGTGGTCAAATGGACCCCGGGCCGTGACCAAGAAAAAGTCACATCTGGCCACGCGCCACGGCCGGATGCAATGGCCGCATTGGCCCCGCCGCCCGCCCGTCTCCTCGGAGGGCGGGCGGCGGGGTGCATGGAGGGGGCGGGGCCGTACGGCCGCACGTTGCGCCGTTACGGGGTGACCCCGGCAGGGAACGAAGCTGGTGGTGCCGGTACGGGGCCAAAGGGCCCCGTATCGTCTGAAAGTACCCTATCTCTGGCCGTTTTTACATGGACCTGGGTGGGTGGGGTGTCAGCGCGGTGGGTGTAGGTGTGTGTGTGCCCGCTTACACGGACACACACACCTACACTTAACACCACTCATCTCCACCCATGGAGCTTCCTCTGTTCTGTCGAAGGACTCCGTGGGTCCAGATGGGTGTTGGTTGGTGTGCAGCAGGAGCATGCACGCACAAACACCCATTGCCCATGGCGTTTATATGGGCACACACCCGTTGCACACCCATCCCCCCACCTACCGGCGGCTGTTTACATGGACTGCCCCCCCCCGCCGCACACCTGCCCAAACACCAAGCGGGGGGAGGGGGGGGACGTCCGTGTAAAAACTGAAGAACTCTACTGTAGTTCATGAAGATACTAACCCTAGGCTCTGTAAGCTATAATCAAGTTTGACGAGAGTTGTTTTCTTTTTTTTGGTTTGTTTTTTAAAGTTGTTTAATGTTCTGATAAGGTTTTATAATGATTACTACAACCTATGCTTCAAGTCATTTTGCAAGCAGCATTTTGTCCTGAGTCAGCTCTTTGCTTGTGCATTTCATCATTTTTATCATTTTGAACACATCCCATGGCCCTCAGACACAGGAGAAAACAGTTTCTTGCAAACAACACTGATTTATTGATGGGTCTGCTACAACACACCCAAAGACAGTAGCTGTAATTTGACAGCAGAGTCAAAATCTTTTCTTTCCAGTACAATATCTCCCAACGTAGGCCCTGATCCATCAAAACTAACGTGAAAACTTTGACTTCAGGAGCACTGAAGGAGGAACAAAAGATTCAGCAGAACAAAGATCTATCTCAAACTTAACCTCTGCAAAAAGCCCTCTTTCCACACAAATAATTTACAATCAATATGCAACTCCGTCAACATTCTGTATCCCAAACTTACCAAACAAAACACTATACTGCCTATCCCAAGTGTAGGGGAAGTTGCAGCCCATGGGCCAAATCTGGTCCACATCTGTTTTTTATTTAGCCCCATGCCAATTCCGAGATCAACCTTTGGATCTAGCGTGCCCTCCAACATTTGACAGAGAAAATTAGGTACACTTTGTGCCACCCCTAATTTGCATGAAAGTGTGTGTGTGTGTGTGTGTGTGTGTGTGTGTGTTTATGAAAATTGGAAATGATCTACTGACTAACTTTGGGGTTGAGCTGGAAAATAAGATGTAATCGGGGAGAGGTTCTGTGTGCACGTATTTTGTCTGTGCAGGATTGGTGCAACCATTTACTCAAATGGTTGAGTAAGTTACAACTTACTCAATCTCAAATGGGTGCACTAACTTTGGCTGCAAAGTTTCAGTTTATTTATTTATTTGTTTGTTTGTTTGTTTCGAAAAACTTTTACCCCGCTCCCTCCTGCCCACATGACAGCTCGGGGTGGCTCACAATTGAGATAATACAATATAAAAACAGTTTTAAAATTTAAAACACATAGATAAAATTTAAAAAACTACCAGGAGCAGAACCAATTCCCCCTCCCCAACCTTTCCCACCCTCCCTGTCTCCCTCCCCAAAGGCTTGGCGGAACAGCCAGGTCTTGCACCATCTCAGGAACAAGGGGAGGTCTGGGGCTAGTGGACCTCCATTGGGAGGGAATTCCACAGCCTAGGAGCGGCCACCAAGAACACCCTACCCATCATCGCCACCCTGAGGACCTCGAGTCGGGTGTCTCCGGCCAACCACAAGAGCCGCAGCATGGCCCCTGGCGTGAGGTAGTCCTGCAGGTAAACAGGTCCCAGGCTGTTTAGGGCTTTATAGGTTAACATCAACACCTTGAATCGGGCCTGGAAGACAATAGGCAGCCAGTGTAGAGAATGGTGCACCGATGTAATGTGCTCCCAACGACCCATCCCTGTAAGGAGACACGATGTCGCATTCTGTACCAGCTGCAGCCTCTGGACCATCACCAAAGGTAGCCCCACATAGAGTGCATTGCAATAGTCCAGTCTAGAGGTGATGAAGGCACGGATGATGGTGGCCAGGTTAGAGTCTGAAACATATGGCCACAGATGCCGCACCAGATGTAACTGGCAAAAGGCGTTCCTCGCCACAGCAGTCACCTGGAAATCCAGGCAGAGCTGTGAATCGAGAAGCACCCCCAGACTACAGACCTGAGAAGATAAAGGGGGGCAGATCCCATCAACAACAGGGGGCACCACCCCCTCAGCCCTACCCACCAGCATCACCTCCATCTTGTCAGGATTCAGCTTCAGACGGTTCACCCTCATACAATCCCCCACAGCCACCAGAACCTGGGTAAGCACCGAGACTGCCGGGTCTGTGTCTGCAGAAAAAGAGTGATAAAGCTGTGTATCATCAGCGTACTGATGACAGCACATGCCGAACCCTCTCACGACCTCACCCAAGGACTGCATATACACGTTGAACAAGAGAGGGGACAGAATAGAATCCTGCAGGATTCCACACGTGAGATTCCGGGGAGATGATGAACACTCCCCAAACACCACCTGCTGAGTTCTCCCAGCCAGGAAAGAGCAGAACCATTCAAGAACAACTCCGCCGACCCTCACCCGGTTCCACAGACGAGCCACCAACATCTCATGGTCAATGGTATCAAATGCTGCTGACAGATCTAATAGAATCAAAAGGGTTGAGCGACCCTGATCCAATTCACAGCGCAGGTCGTCAACCAAAGCCACAAGTGTAGTCTCAATGCCAAACCCAGGGCAAAAGCCGGACTGCGAAGGATCAAGAAAACTGACCTGATCCAGATGCCCCTGAAGCTGCTGGGTCACCACCCATTCAATAACTTTCCCTAAAAAGAGAAGGTTAGAGACTGGTCGATAAAAAGGTAAGGTTAGAGTTTAAAAGACACTCAAAGGAGAATTCTAGTTGGAAGCAGTGACTGTCCCGTCCCTTTCAACATGCTAAAGAATAATTTCTTACAAATACACTCATACCCCCTCACTCACTACCTTTTTTAGTTTTCATCTTGATCCCAGGCACACAACTCCTTCCTGCCTAAATATTACCTTTCTTTGTTATTTGCAGGATCTGGAGCTCATGTTCACTGCATTTTCCCATTCATTTGCTAACAGTACTTATCTCAAAATAAAGTGAGAAAAGGTGCCCCCATCTCTCTGCCTCCCGCAATGAACAAACAACAGTAGGCAGGGCTCTTAGGCAAGGGAGTTAGCTCTGGGTGTTTTCAAACAAGAGGCAACCCTGCATGGCCACCCAGAAGCCACAGAGCTGACCGCCCATTTGAAGGCAGAGCGGCCAGATGCGTACTCCCATTAGTCACGGGGCACCCATGCATGGCCTTGTATGAAGCAATACCAGGAAAGCCAGATTGTTCCATGTGCGGTCAGCCAATTGTATGGTGGCTGCTTCCATAGCCGGGTTAGCCATGTTGGGAGCCACCCATTTGTAGCGCTCCCCACTCACTCCACCGACGTGGGTGTTCCACAGTAGTGCCACACAATGGCCATGGACACCCCCACTATCGCCCTACTCATTTTAAAACACCCTCTATCTCCTGCTGGATTAATGAGGTGTTAATCACCCCTTTTGTCTGCTGAACCCAGTACAGACTTTACACTGCAGGGAACCCAGTACAAAGAACCATCAAAAAAAAGATCTTGGTCTTGGACTCATATAAAGCTATGGTATGACCGCATCTGGAGTATTGGTTCTGGTTGACCCATCTCAAAAAATATATAGTAGAACTAGAAAAGGTACAGAGAAGGGCAATAAAAATGATCACGAGTATAGAACGACTCCCGTATGAAGACAGGCTTGGTAGATTGGGGCTCTTCAACTTGGAGAAGAGACGACTGAAAGGGGATATGATTGTAGTTTATAAAGTTATGAGTGGTGTGGAACATGTACATATCTATTTACCCTCTCTAACAGTACTAGAACAAGGGGACACTCCATGAAATTAGCTGGAAGCAGATTTAAAACAAATAAAAGAGAGTATTTTTTCACTCAGCGCACAATTAACTTATGAAATCTACTATCAGAAGAAGTGGTCAAGGCTGGTAGTGTAACTAGTTTTTAAAAGGAATTGGATAAGTTTTTGGAGGATAGGTTCATTAATGGCGATTAGCCAAGTAGGTTTTGGGGATGTAACTTCTGAGTTTGGGGAGCTGGAACAACAGAGAATGGATTGTCCATTGTGTTGTCAGAGACGCGGAATTCTCCCAAGGCCATGTGGGACATGGGTCGGTGTGCATTGGGGAGCTTGAGCGGGGTTGGGGCCGAGCCTCAGGGAGCCTAAAGGGGAAAAAGCCCCTTCATGCAAAAACCAGTCTGCCCTTGGAAAAGGCGATCAGGTGGAGGAAGCCCTGAGTAAGTACGGGGCAGTTAAGAAAGGGCCTCCTCCCTGTTTTAAGGAACCACCGGTGAATAGAACCTGGACTAGCAACGGCCTCAAAGGCATGGAAAACTAGAGCATCCTATGTTTTTCCCCAAACAAGCCAACGCCCCCACATCCGATTGGTGAAAATGCACCTTGGTGTCGCACTTCAGCCTAGGGATCCCCTCATGATTCCCTTCCTTCCCCAAATCACCTGAAAACCTCTCTCATTTCATGCCCAGATGTGTCCTTTGTCCTCTCAGCCCCAGTTTGTTTACCTTATGCATCTTCCCTTTGTTGTACCCGGACACACACCCGGACCTCTCTCCTTTCATGCCCACATATGTCCTTTGTCCTCTCAGCCCCTGTTTGTTTACCTTATGCATTTTCCCTTTTGTTGTACCTGGACACACACCCAGAATCCCTTTTGTCCTCCCTATGAGCCTATTGTAGTATTCCTGAGTCTGTCCCAAATCCTTTATCCTAAACCCTATAACTGCTCCTTGCTCCCCCTCTGAAAGTTAGAAAACTTTGGATGCAGACACATGCGGGTCCCTCTGTGCGTGTCTATCTTAAGGGGTTTCCCAGACTCTGGTCTGCCCCTTCCCTTCATCCCTGAACTTCGCTGGATCCATGGGCCACCTGTCCCCTCTCCCCCCACTCTCATCAACCTGGTGGTGGGAAAGGAACTACCACTGGCCCCTCCTGCGCACCCGCACCTTCCTTAATACCCTGCGTTGCAGCGCCTATCACCTGCCCTGAAGCCTGCGATGGTGCTGCTGCTGCTGCCAGTTACTGCTTGCAAACGTCGCTTCACGCACCATCCAGTCATTTCCTGAATCTGGCATGCTGGGAAATGTAGTTCCAGCACAGCAGATTCAGGAAATGGCTGAGGGACATATGCAAACAGCAATATCGGCGGTAGCAGCAATAGTGTGTATGTAAATTTGTTTGTGAGAGAGAGAGAGAGAGAGAGAGAGAGAGAGAGAGAGAGAGAGAGTGTGTGTTTGGTTGTGTGTACTCTTTGTTTTAATTGATTTAAATTGATTTTAATTGATTTTGACATATGGCCCCCGGCACACTTGGGGACTGACAATGCAGCCCCTGGCCTTGAAAAGGTTCCCCACCCCTGTCATAGGGAAAAGCCACACGAGATATTAACCCACATTGAGCAACCCCTACCCTGCATTAACCCATGATGCAACTGACCATCAGGCTGGCACTGCCAGTTATTTGCCCACTTCCTCCTTGGTGTGGGTGGCAGACATCTATGCAACACATCCGCCGGAGAAGGCCGGTGTCGTATCTCCTGGCCCACCCGCCCTGATTAGCTGTTTAGCGGATGGGGAGAACGTGTGTGCTCCTCTGGCCCTATCCCCCAATCAGCTGTCTAGCAGCTGCGGGCCTGATCCTGTAGCATAGCAAGAGTCCAGGGGAGTCAAACCCTGTGCGGTTGGCTCCTCATCCAGATCCATGGCGTGGAGGGGCTGGTGGTGGCCGCAGGGGGGATGCTCATATTAACTGCCCTCCCTGTTGCCCCAAAGTGTGGCGGCTGTGTTCACCCTCCACAGGGTGGTTGGGGAATCCATCTGAGCCTGTCTCATGTGACTTTACCCATAGGCAAGGCTCAGGACCAGCTGAGCAACCTGTTAGGTTGAGTACAACTAGGAAGGGAAGGAATAATGTAATAGGCTAATAAACACGAGTATAAGTGAGAGAAATGTGTTTCCGATGTTTCTTTAGGGAAACAGAGACACAGTTGCTGGGTGTGGTGTGTGAACTATAGCAGGGATGGGTAGTTATTCTGAGAACCTAGAATTAATTGCACTTGGACAGAGAACAGCATTTTAGTTTCTATGTGACAGCCCAATAGAGTTTGTTGTTTACTATGGTTTTTCTCCTCAAGGCAAGTAGGAAACACCACCTAAATTATCAAATACCCAACTCTGAAGTGTAGGAACGTGGCCATGAAGCAACCCACGAGGCATGGCACTGTCTTCTAATAGCCCGCTTCCTATTTTCCTTTGCATTTCAGCACCTTTCTGCTACAATCTTCTGGAGTAAGAACTTCTTTCTGTTGGCTACATCCCTGTGTCAGCTCTGTGGGAAGTCAAACCAATTTTTATCTTCCTCTCTAAAATGAAAAGGCTTCCCATTTCCTCAAGAGAGACTTCAGAATAATTTGTTTAGATTTTTTCTTCTTCTTCAAAACAGATAATACTGGAGACTGAGAAAGAGAGAAGGAATCATGCATTGCCATTAAGGGAAATCTAACAGTGGGTGTTAACTAACATGGCACTGGGCCGGTTCACCCACTACGGGGCGCCTGAACCCCACATGTTTGTTCTGGGTCCACCAGATGTGGGCCCGGTTCAAACCCCAGCAGAGTTGGTGACCAGGCCAGAAATGTAAGCCCAGAACGAACTGGGCCCCCGGTCTGGTCCCATAAAATGCCCAGATGGGCTGGAGCCAGGTGGGCATATCTGTTTTTGTGTCTGCCTGGTCCAGTGTGTGTGTGTGTGGTGCCATGGCAGTCAGCCATGGCTGCCTGTTATTGGCAGCCATGGCTTCCCATGATGGCAAGGGGGGCAGGGGGCCATCTTCAGCATGGGGGCGAAGTCAGCTGGCCAAGAGTTTCTCCCCACTAAGGGTGAAATGGCAAGCAACAGAAACAGATTTTTTTTCTTGGTAATGGCCAATCTGACACCACTTTAATGACACGGCAGCCCCCATTAAAGCAGCAGCACTTACCGATATTTGCTGCTGCTATCTTCTCAAGCAGGTCACCCTTTCCAGCCTTTTTGAAAGTTCTGGAGACTCTCAGGGACTTCCAGGAACTACTGTAAACTTGTGTGAACTGTGCTGTAAAATGTAAGAAACTGTTGTAAAGTTCTGTGAATTGCCATACACTTCCGTAAACTTTACGGGGTAACTGTAATAAATTGTCATAAATTAGGGATGTGCGAACGCGGTTTGGAAGTTCAGAGTTTGGCCCAAACTCGGCCTGTTCGGATGACCGAACCAAACTTCCGAAATGAACGCTCGAACTTCCAAACAGTTCGGAAAAGTTCAGATGAGTTTGGATGAGTTCGAGGGTGGGAAAAATGTGGCTTTGGGTGGGAAAAACGTGACTGGAAGGGGGAGGAAGCTGAGGAGCAGACTTCCTGGCACCAGGGGTGGTTTCAGGACCAAAAATACTGATACTGAAAAAAATTCGGTGTCGGTTTTGGTATCGATAGCACTATTTTCGGATGTTCGGCTGAGTTCGGCTGAACCGAACTCCACCGAACCGAACAGCTGAACCCGAACTCGGGTTTTAAACCGAATGACCGAACATCCAAACGGCGTTCTGTTTGCCCATCCCTATCGTAAATGTTGTTAAAACTGTTGTAACTGTCACAAGTTACCGTGAACTGTTGTAAATGCTGCAAAGCGCCATAAACTGCTGCAAATTGCCATGAAGTATCGTAAATTGTCATTGGACTGGTGGCAGACAAGCCAAAAAAATGGCAGTATTAAGCAGAACGACAAACAATGCTGCCGCTTCAGGCATACTCCCCATCTCCTGACCTAACCCGGGCATGGGTTGCTGGGGCAGCCATCCCACTCCCAGACAGGCTGCACATTAGTTAACACTCAAGGCAGTAACTCCTTCCATGTTTGCTCTTGTCTTCTCAGACTGGATCCCCCAAGTCCTGGTGGACCCATGGTCAATGCATTTTTGCCATTGCTGCCAATGGGGAAAGCACAGGGAACATGGATCCCTATCCAAAATATTACAAACTGTTTTAAAAATTGCAGCACATTTTTCTCCATCACTGGTTTATTAGGAAGCCCTTTACAAAAGACTTTTGAAAGAAGGGAGATAGCGTTGGTTACACAGGGAGGGCAAAAGATTGGATCATAAGGGCTCGGATTAAAAAAAGTTTGAAAAATGGAGAGGAAAAGAAATACAGAGGAAGGTGTGTGAGGGGGAGGAAAGGAGCACATATGACTAGTGGAGGAGAAGATGAGGGCAGAATTACAAAGGACATTGGAGGTGAGGATCCTGAACTTGGGGTTGAAGGGCTGTGAGTGAAGGAATTCAAAGAGGGGAGCCTTTATGGCAGATTGGAGGGAGTCAAGATGACAGAACAAGCTTGAGTTAGAAAAGAGGAAGCTGAGGCAAAATAAAAGTACAACAAAACCACTAAAAAGTACAACGAAAGATGTGGAGAGGGCTTTAGGGAGAGAGGAGGAAATTTGGGATGGAAATTTTAATTCAGAAGTGAATAGGGATGGGCAAACAGATCACGGTTTGGGTTCAGCCGTTCGGTTCGGCTGCGTTCGGTTCATCCGTTCGGTTCGTCAGTTCGGTTAGTTCGCCAGGTTCGGGTTCGTTCGTTCGGTTCGGTCATCCGAACAGGCTGTTCGGTTAGGCCATTTGGCTGTTCAGTTCGGCCGTTCGGGAAATGCTGTTATGCTGTTATGGGTGTTTTTTTGTTTTTTATATGGTTTTTTGGTTTTTTATTGGGTTTTATATGGTTTTCTTTTGTTTTTGATTTGTTTTTTTTGTTTTTATATGGGTTTTTTAAATTTATTTTTTTAATCTAATATTATATCTATCTATCTACACTAAATCTAACTACTATTAACTATTCTAAATGCTATGAACTAAATGGATTATCTAATAAGTACACAGACCTACTCCTACAAACACTAAAACTAAATCACTAACGCTATCTCTATCACTAAGCTAACTCCTCTATCTATCTATCTATCTATCTATCTATCTATCTATCTATCTATCTATCTATCTATCTATCTATCTATCTATCTTCCCCCCATCCCATATCTATATCTATATCTATATCTATATATATGGGATGGGGGGAATCACAAACAGAAGAGGAGTCTGTAGTGAAATACATACATTACATACTCAATGAGTCTGTACAGTGCATAACACAAGGTTTCAGTTTATGGTTTAAGTTTCATTTCATTACAAAAGTGAAATGAAACTTAAAGCAATCTAAAAATCCTACTCAATGCCTGCTGTTCAGGAACAGTTACTTGCTCAGAAGGTGTTGGGAAGGGGGGAGGCAGATAATTAGTTTAGTTTCTTGCAAGCCTCTCCACCCCTGGTGCCTGGAAGTCTGCTCCTCAGTGACTGACACCTCCCTGTCATGTTTGACCTTCCAGTGAACCTTTTTTTGCCACCCGAACTCACCCGAACATGATCCAAACTGACCATTTTGCTGTTCTGTGTTCGGTTTGTTCGGTATGCTCGTGTTTGAGTTCGGTCATCTGAACAGGCTGAGTTCAGGCTGAACTCCGAACTACCGAACCGCGTTCGCCCATCCCTAGAAGTGAATAATTATTGAACCAAAACATAAAGGAACACATTAAGGGTGCATGGTATACAAGAGGATGCCTCAAATAAGGAAAGTTATTCACATTTGAATATTTGCAGGATCGGTCCTGCAACAGGGTAGCCGCTATCCACCTGGCTCCTTTAAGGGATGCGGGGAGTATCCAGAGGGTGAACTCTTTAAGGAGAGGGGATGGTGTGTGTATGCTGGGGGGGAGGGAGACTGAGTGTGTGTGTGTGTGTTTGTGTGTGTGTGTGTGTGTGTGTGTGTGTGTGTGTGTGCTGGGGGTGAGGGGACAGTGTATGTGTGTGCCTGCATGTTGTGGGGGGAGGGGGAGACTTCGTGCCACACACACTCATTCCCCCCCCAGCACGACATACACATTCAGTTCCACTCCCCCTTAGCGCATACGCACGCGCACACACACACACACACACACTCTGTCCCCCTTCCTTAAAGGAAGGGCTCAGGGAAGGTGATCACAGGTGATTGGAGCTGAGCTATTTAGACTAAGGTTCAGGAAGGTGTGAATGAGCATTCAAGCACTGGGAGTAGAGGCGCTCAACAGCCAGCTGCGAGGAAGCAGGGAGTCCGGGTGAGCGGACTGGAGACAGAGCAGGGATCGGGGAGGCTTGCTCATAATAGATTAGAGCCAGAGAAAGCTCACCCTGGGGCTAGAGATGAAGTTGGGAAGTGGGCGTCTTAAAGCTGGAATGTAGCAGGAGACAGTGGCCCACCAGATGAGTCCAGCGGTAGCTAGTGCTGAACAAGAACGTGTGAGATTCTTGCAAACCCCAGCAAGATATTGCACGTTCTCACTGAGGTTTGCGAGACTCTCACAAGGATCTTGATAACTGCTCTGCACGCATGAGAAAAATGGCTGCCATAGCCACTCTATGTATACACAAGCCCCGGCAGACATTTTGCACATGTGCAGAGCTGTTTTTGAGGAGTCTCAAGAACCTTATGAGATTCTCGCAAGCCATCACCGTGCATGCACGGAATGACTGACGGGGCTTGCGCATGTGGAAAATGGCCGTGGTCACCATTTTGCACATACACAGTGCTGGTTTTCAGCTGCATGAATTTCATATGAGAACGGGTTGAGAATCAGCCAATTCTTGACCCATTCTAATTCTCACAAATCTCGTTGAGAAGCTGTTTCTCACCAAGATGATGTGAGAATGCAAGGGTGAGTTTAAGCCCTAAGCCCTACCCCAGAGAGTGGGAGAATTTGACACAGAGGACGGGAGGGGCAGTTTAAGAGGTGGGAACCCCCGCCCTTCTGCAATGTGGTGGAGAATACAGACAACGTGAGGGGTTGTGCTGCTGGAGACCTACTTCGGGAGGCTCACCTTGGAAGTGGCTAGAGCTGAGCTGGGAGCTGTGGGAGCTCACCCAAAGCCAATGAAGATGGCAGAGCATGTGGCAGGTGTGAGTGCAGGGATGAGTGAGCATCAGTGAGATGCTTGCCTGGGAGCGGGACGTGGAGCTGGGCTGTAGCAGGAGTGAGCTTGCCCAAAGCCTCAAGGGGGGGGGGGGAGGGAGCAGAGCATTGTGTAGGAGAAGGCAAAGGAGATGGCCTCTGGAGAGACAGGGTTAGCGTGAACCCTGGGAAGGAAGGGCACATGAAGGCCTGGTTATCAGAGGACACTTGGGGCATTGGGTTTCAGGGAGACGGATGAGCCGACAACTGAGAGAATGGACTGTAAATTATGCAAATTAGGCCCCACACCAAGACTTTGCACATGGCCCTGTAAACCCTGGGGCTGGCCCTAGTAAGCCCCTCTCCAGAAGGACTGTGTTTAAGGGGACTTGCAAAACTGAAATGTAGCTGGAGAGACAGCAGCCTGCCAGACAAGCCAATGCTACCCAGAGAGTGGGTGAATAGAGTGTGACATAGGGGAAGGGAAGGACAGTTAAAGAAGTGGCAGTCCCATCAACAGTAACTCTTTGGGATGACTCCTTCAGATCTAGACCACAAAACAAGTGTAACTCTTCCCAAACGTTTTGTTGGGGTGTTTTTTTTTTGGGGGGGGGAGGGGACATTTACCCTCATTGTCCTAGCAGGAGTGTTGGAGCTGGCAGTGGTGCTCCCAGCAGGGGGCTGAGCTGAGACTAGGGAATGCACAGGGACTGCTGTGCCTGATTCCTCCCTCCCCCACAGACTGAGATGTTGGGCTCTGAACCCCCACCTCCCTTGCCCTGGCACTCACCTCTAGGAACACTCTTCCACTTACCCTCTTCCTCTATTGGTGACAGTGATGCCCAACTTTGGAGAGGGCAGGAGGGAACTTGTATCCTTTCTCCATCCTCTGGTCTCCATCCACAATATTCAGTGCCACTACCACCTAGATGAAGGTGGAGGAGGGCAAGAGGAAACGTGAAGCCAGCAGCCCATTTGTGTGACCAATAATGGGTGTTAATATACATGATGGGGGCCTGGTTTGCCCCCTATGTTCTGCGTGGGCCAGCGCCTCACCCAGTGCATCTATTTCGGGGCAGCCAGATGTGGGCCTGGTATAATCCCCGGCGGGGTAGGCAGCTGGCCCAGAAATGTGGTCCCGGAAGGAACATGGCCCACAGTCCACGCCCAAGGACCGCCCAGGCAGCCGTAGCGGGTCAAATCGGGTAGATCTGTTCTTGCACCCCGGCCTAGCATAGAGGTTGCCATAGCTGCCTGTTATTGGCAGCCATGGCTGCCCATCATGGCAGGGGGCGGGGTGCTAGCCACAGCGTGGAGGCACAGCCAGTCAGTCACACATCAGTCCCCGCCCCCCCTCCCTTGCCAGATCAGGCTGGGGAAACATTTATTCCATTCCCCAACCTGTCCCAGCCGGGGATGGGCAGGAGGGCAGCCCTGCCTCCCTGGGACGTGCAGCCGGCACGCCGGCTACGCGTTTGTTTGTACCCATTGTAGTCACTTGGAGTTTTTTTACTTCAAACTTGGGAACGGTTCTTCTCTCTGCACCTTTCTTTGCTTTTGCATCTTATGCAAGTGATAAACATACAAAACCTTTCAAAGGCCTCTGCCTGTTTAATCTTTTTTGAACTTCTCCACAGTCACTTGCGAATTGAGGTTCTTCCTATTTCCTTTGCTTGCTTTCTGCAGTGGCACTTGCATCCTCTGAAATGAAAAAAACCCAACCAAACCAACAAATCCCTGATCTTCTTTCTTTCATTCGTTCTTTTATCACTTCTCTTACTAATTCTCATGGAGTAAATAATTCTGTCTTGACCCTGACTTTAGGCAGTGAAATTTACCAGGGCATTGTTTTTCGCCAGTCTTTGCTAAGGGTTTCTATTCTGAGTTTTGCAGCTTGGGTGTTGGAATTTCGGAATCCAGGACAAACTGGAATGAGTGAATGTCAAAATCCTTTCAAGCAGAACTAAGTCATTAATCTGCCTGGAGGAAACTTCTTTTCTTTCTTTCTTTCTTTTTGTTTTTTTAAACAAGTCGACTGTATTATAATGGAACTGGATTCAAGATCAAAGTTTACCTATTGATGTTAAGGGAGTTCTGGCAAAGCAATAAAATTTCTGCGGTACAGACCATTATAAAGATAGATATATGATCTATATATTGGGCATTGAGTACCTTACCACTAATGTTGCTGAATTAATTAATTACTATTGATGCATGCTAATTTTAAGGTTTTGCAGAAGGTCATGTCCAATTGTTGAATCAACACATGCTTATAGAATTGTAAAGAAAAAAAAAACCCATGGGAATTCAGGATTACAAGCAAAACCTCAATATCCAATTATGTTCCACCTACTTCTTCAATCAATCAATCAATATTTATTTACGGGTACGGACTCTCATCATGACCCAACAACAAACAAACCTACTTCTTAATGACTGATTTTGCAGTTCTTCCCTAAACTATTTTGCATAGATACAATATGACCAGGGACTGGTGTTCACTGCGTTTACCCCATAGCCAACACAGAGGATGAACAGAATCACGATTCCCTGAACAGAATCATAGGTCTTGGCTGAGTCTCCCCTGGAGTACTGCACCAGTTTAGGGCACCACACTTCAAGAAGGATGTTGTCAAGCTGGAGAGAGTTCAGATGAGAGCAGTGAACCCCCCTCCCTCCGGTGCATATTCTGGCTGTGGGAGGGAATGCACAGCCAGGACATGAGCGGGGTGCTGCCGGGCTGAAAGCCCCCCCTCCCCCACGTGGCTTTGCTGGCAAACACCCGCAGTGATACAGAGCAGGATCGGCGGCATGGCATCCCCACGCATATCCTGACTGTGCATTCCCTCCCTCAGCCAAAATATGCACGGGGAAGGTCTGAAAGTGGCCTGTGTTACTGCAATGTGCTCTATGTGGGGCTGCCCTTGATGAGTGTTCAGTAGCTGTATGCTGGTGCAGAATGGGGTGGCCCAGCTCCTTTATTAATTAATTATTATGAGCATTTATATAGCACCAGCAATGTACCTGGCGCATTACAAAGAATAAGATCACTGTGAGCACATTACAGACTACACTGGCTACCTATAACTTTCTGGGGAGAATGCAAGGTACTGGTTTTGACCTTTAAAGCCCCAACAAGTCCTCCTAGTGTGGGCCAATGTGGACAACATCTAATTTGTTAACACCCCTAAGATAAGTATGTGCACCTGCAACTTCTCAGGTTGGTAAAACTCCCTCTCCCTCCCTTTGTTCCCCGCTCCCTCATTTTTCCTAGATTTGTAAGAACATAAGTAGTGCCATACAGCGTCAGACCAATTTCCCATTGAGTCCAGCACCTGTCTCCGACAGTGGCCAATAGTACCCAACAGGTTACAATGGGGTACATTCCCAAACCCTACCTGGCTAATAGATTGATCCTCCAGAAACTTGCCTAGTCCTTTTTTAAACCCAGCTACGCTACCGGCCTTGACCACCTCCTCTGGCAACAAACTCCATAACATTGTGCTTTGAGTGAAAAAAATACTTTACTTATTGTAAATCTGCTACCTGATAGTTTCATGGAGTGCCCCAGTCCCGTCCTATTTGAAAGGGTATATAACGGTTCCCTAGTTATTCGTTCCACAGCATTCATGATTTTACTTCTATCATATCCCTCCTCCGTTTCTTCTCTTTCCCAAGCTGAAGAGCCTCACCTGTTTAGACTCATAGGGGAGCTGTTCCACACCCCTTATTATTTTTGTTGCCCTTCTCTGTACCTTTTCCTTTTGCTAATTAATGATTGTACAGCACAAGGTACACTACTGGCACTATATAAATAAATAGTAGTTAGTCTATATAAATAATAGTATGCACCACGTGTTTTTTTTTTTTGGGGGGGGTGCTCTCAGTGCAGGAGGGTGTGATAATCTGTTCCTTGGAGGGTAGCATTTTTGGGGAGGCATGCCCCCCCAAGAAAATATAGGATCCCTTAAGGATCATTGCTTTGAAGCAAGAGGTTTGAGCTGGGGGAGGCATAACAGCAGTAGGATACAACGGATTGCAGGCTCTTCTAGGGCAATCAGTGCAAGCCGGTTAGATGGTGATGTGGGGGAAAAGAAAGTCCACTGGGATCCATCTGGATAGGGGCAATTCTGCTTATTATTGATTTATTTATTTTGCCTTTTCCCTGTCGCTCCCCTCGTTCCCCTCTCCTTGGTGGGAGGCTTCCCTTCCTTGTGCAAACCTGTCTCCCGCGGCGGAGCTATGACTCAGCTGCTCTCGCTCTCCCTGGGACCTTGGCTGGGGCTGCTAAACGGGCTGATCCCCTTGTAACAGGCACAAAGCGGCTCAGGGAAAGGCAAGGGCTTCAATCTCCTCTCACACTTCGCTTTACGGCTGCTGAAAACCCCCCCATTAGGATTGCTCAGTGTAGCCGCCGTACAGCGCCCAGGCTCCCCTCCTTTCCAAGGTAATGGGACAGAGCGAGACTGAAACAGGGGGGGGTGCGGAGGGGGAAGAAAGTTTGCAAAGCTCCAACCGCGCAGGGAGACGCGCTGGCCCTGGGCCCGGCTGCCCCTCCCAGATGTTCCCAGCTGTGCCTCCCTCCTGGCGTTCGCAGCTCCAAGGCGGCTGCCTGATGGATTGACCCAAGGGAGCAGCTGACAGCGGAGGCTTGCCTCCAGCAGCAGAAGCCTTCCCTGGGCGCGGGTGGCAAGGGATGCTGCAGCCTGCAGGGGAGGGTGGCCACAGATAGGCAAAGTTTAGAGGACGCTTGTGAGAAATACAGGTTGCAGGGCTGCCTTGGCGCCACAGCAGCCCCGCAACCTGCATTTCTCATAAGCGTCCTCTAAACTTTGCATATATCTGGCCACCCTCCTTCCGGGCTTTGCCTCTGGGTTGGACACGTCAGGCAGAGAGAGGCAGCAGCAGCAGCAGCAGCGTGCCCCAAGCAAGTGGGGAGCATGCACTGACGCCTTCTCAAGCGGCCAGCCACTTGTGCTGGACTGGAGAGACACCTGGCAACTGGGAAAGCAGGGGCCTGGTGGTGCGGTTTACTAGGAGTCAGCAGGGTGGGAAGGAGCTGGGGTGGGCTCTGGTTTTGAATCCTATGTTTGACCAATACAGGAAACACCCCTAGCCAACCCTCTTGTGTTATTATTAAGTAGTTTCATAGTGGCAGCAATGTACTGGGGGGGGGGGGGGAACCAAAACCTTCCCACAGGCAGGTCCCTGCCCCTAGGGGCTGGCAATCTAGGGGAGACAAGGGAGAGGGGGACATAGGGAGAGATAGGAATGTTTGAACACATGCATGAAGTTGGGCAGTTGCAGGGGCTCCGTTTAGTTAGAATTGCTCTAGGAGAGAGGAGGGAGGGGGACAGAGAGAGAAGAGACAGGGATATATTTATAAAGTAGAGAAGTTGCAGGTGCACATGCTCAGCTAGTTTGCTGGAGAGAAGGGGACCTCCCCCCCCCCCCCCCCAATGAAAGGACAATAGTGGGAGCATCAGATAACTTTTTTTGATGGATGAGGAACTAGGGAAAGAGAGCCCCCAGAGGAGGTAGGATTTGAAACTTGGAGTTAGAGACCCGGGTTCAAATCCTCATTTAGCCCTGAAGGGAGCAGAGTGAATGTGCTCAGGGAAGGAGTTGCAGGCACAGGGGACGGCATGGGGAAAGGGGCAAGAGAGCTCAGGAAGGAGGAGGCTTGAGGGCAGGCAAGGGTGGTGGTGACAGAGAAGGAATGAAGCTCCCGTGGGGTCTGTGTGTTTGAGACAGGAGTGCTGGTGAGTGGGGGGCCTGGGCAGGGGTTCTATAGCGTTCTGTAGGGATTCTGAAAAACTGAGTTGCCTATCCTCCCAAGTGGGACTGTAGCAGGAAACAAGTGCAGAAATATAGAGCGGAGCAAGGCCTTGAGAAACCTTGAGTGGTGTTTCTTGAGTGGTACAGACCAAGTATTGGGGAGCCCCTTCTCACAATACTAGATATTAGGGGATACTCTGTGAAATTAACAGGCAGCATGTTGGGTTTAAAACAAATAAAAGAGTATTCATTTTTTTCCTGCCCATGTACTTGTGGAACTCATTGCTAGAGGATACTGTGAAGGCCGGTAAACTAATTATTATTATTTATTTATTATTCTTTTTAAAAAAAGGTTTGAATAAGTCCTTAGAAGATGGGCCCATCAGCAGCTAGTAGCCAAGTTGCTTAGGGAATGAGACCTCTTACTGTCGGGGTCTGGGAGTGACAGGAACGGGTCGCTCTGTTGTGCACTTCTCTGAAGCAATTGAAGTTGGCCACACGGTCAGAGACATGATGCTAGGGGTGTTTTTAAACGAGATGCGTCCACACGTGGCCCCCCCACTGACCACGCGTCCAACTGCTTGTGTGAAGGTGGTGAGTGGGGGAACGCGCTCTCGTGAGCCGCCCATGGCCATTCGCAGAGCATGAAAAATCAGGAGTGTTCCGTGCGGGGCCAGCCACATGCACGGTGGCTACCTGAGCTCCGTGACGGATAGCCATGCTGGGAGCCGCCCGTGTGAACCCCTCCCTCTGCACTCTACATGCGTGGGTGCCCTGCAGCCGTGCCACTCAGCAGACACACACACACACACACACACACCCCTTGCTCATGTAAAAACACCCTAGGTTAAATGGCTCATTGGCCTGGCCCAGAATGTCACTTCTAATGTTCTTAGATCCTTCTTTATTCCAGCCAGGCTTCATAATAATCTCATATCTGGGCACAAAACCCATGGCCCTTAAGCTGCCCCGATATCAGACAGTATATTGTATTCTGGAATATGAGCCAGTGTAGCCAATTGGACTTGGACCTGAGAGACCTGGGTTCAAATCCTCATTTAGCCCCGAACTTCACTGGGTGACCTTGAGCAAGTCACTCTCCTTCAGCCTCAGTTCCTCATGTGTAAAATGGGAATAATAGTGGCAGAGGATTGCTGTGAGGATGAAGTAGGGATTGTAAAGCTTTTTGAACGCTGTAAGCACTAAACAAATGATAAATAACAATCCTGAATATTCTCCTGAAATTTCAATAAACACCTTTTGACCAACTCTAGGAAATAGTCTTTTAACCTAAAAAAAAAAAAGATGAAAAAAAAGTGGTGAAATTTGCATTTTTTACTTGAGCACAACTTCCATAGATTCTGGCCATTTTTTCCCTGAGTAAGTGATATGATTGTATCTGTGCTTTTAAAGATAATATTTGGCTTTAATAGTAATATTATTTTTACCCTATGGTATACATTTTCATAAGGCAGTATCTTTCCTCAGTGAGTTGCATTTGTGTCAGGTAGACAAATTCATATTCAAAGAAGAGCTGGGAATGAAACAATGGGGAAAAAAGTTTGTGAAAGCTAAAGTACTATTTTTATGTTTATTATTAAAAACAGAAAAGAAAAACAGGAAGGAATTAGCTTTTGAGAATTTGGAAGAGCCTTGATGGGCGATATGACCTTTTTGTTCTAACATTACAGTTCTAATACTTCCTGTATTTTCTGTATTGGAATTAGTTTTGCTGCTATATTTGCTTGCTAATTACACTAGCTCAGCAAACTTCGAAGAGCTGGTTGTCTCTTTCTTGCTGTTGCATGGTATACAGGATGTCAGACAAAAGTGGAAACTAATTGTTCTGACACTTTTATGTGCATAACAAATAAAGGGTGATTCATGCTACACAGAAATATAGTATTTTTAATTCTGCACAATTTCTCTCTCAACTGAGTCTGAGGTGTTGTCTTGAATCCGTTAAAGGTTTGCAGCATAACTGTCTATCTGCATAGAAACTAGCCCTTTAATTATTATGATTAGTTGTTTTGTCAGAGTCTTTTATTTTAATTCTGTTTTTACACTATGATCTTAGTTATGCATACAGTAGGCTATTTTTTGTTGTTCTTTGCATAGTTGGAGAAACTTATAAAACTTATATGAAAGATAATGTAGCCTCTTCCATTTTGATTTCTTGTAAAAGAATAAATGAACTAGATAGTCTTCTGTTTTGTAAGAAATTGAAAATTCTTCAAAGACCATTTTAAGAGTACTTGTTGAATTTTTCAACTTCTAGAAACTATCCAGAAAAGGCAAATCTTGGATTTGGTTGCTTTAGAAAGCTTAAGCATGTAAAAATCATCTGTGATTGACTTGAACGTACCGTTTTAAAAAAAGGTAATGTGTGTGTGTGTTCTGGTTTATGAGACTTTAGGGTTCACATTTTCAAGTTTTTCTTCACAGTCTTAAGGCTAGAAATATGCTCTGTTTAAAAACAGATGAAAGATAACCTTATCACACAAAGCCTCCTAGTCCTGGAATCAAATGATTACAAAAACACAAACATATCATGTTGTGATGAAAACAATGGTGAGAGTTGGCAGCAGTGGTTTTGTTACTTGTTCAATAGTTACCTTCCATATAACTATGTTTTTCATGATTATTAGTTATTTGTATAGCGTAGCTCCTAAGAATTGCAGTAGTTCAGGACTCCATTGTGCTAGGTGCTGTATCAAGACACTCCTTGTCTTGAATAGCTGGAAGTCAAAGTGTTAGCAAACCAATCATTTATAAAATCCTCTTAAAAACTCCATTGACATAAGTATATTCAAACTCTGTTCCCTCACAGGATGACAGTACGTAAGACCCCACTCGTACAAGCTATCTTTCATATGCATTATTCCAGTAGCTCTAATGGAGACAACCAACTTAGGTCCCCAATCCCACAGTGTAAACAGCGCAGACATACCTCTATAACTAATGGAACACCAATTGTCTTTAATTGGGCTCCTTGTGGGCATAAGATGCCACCTTCATGGATTACATATAGGATAAGGACCATTTTCAGGGATTAATTGCTTTAAAAATGTGTGAACTGCAAATTCAGTAGAAGTTTAATGTTAGTGAGGATTTGAGCTGACTTTGGCTGTGCTAACGATGATTATTTATTGATGTATTTAAATTTCTATCCTGTCGATCCCGCAAAATGCAGACTCAGAGTGGGGTATAATTAAATAGAAGAGTCATGTTGCTTAAAGAGAGTCCAGAATGAAAAAAGAAAAGAGAATCTGAATCTTCTTTTGAAAGTCATGTAAAAACAAACGCCAACAACATTATTTACATCACGTAGTAGAGATATTACTCAATATCATATACACACACCCCCTTTATCTTTAGTGTTCAAAAGGAATTATGCATGAGTGAGAAGGTATTGTAATAATGCCAAACTACTGTATGTCAAACACTGGGTTTTTTTTTTTTTAGATTCTTAATCTAGAGAGCCTTCGCAATAGGCTCCAGCTCAAAACATGTATAATCAACGTTTCATTCCAGTGTCAATAAAACGAAGATAAGAAAATGAAGATTACAGAAATCTCTTCTTAGGTTTTGTCTAGCATTATGCTTCTAGCATTTATAACTCTAGAAGAAAGTTTGGAACAACAAAGAAGTGCTGTACATCTTATTTGTCTAAAATAAGTAGAGTAAAGTTGTTTGGAGTTACAGAAGTGCTAAGGCCGCTTTTAGACAAGCGGGTCGCCGTTGAGCAACCCGCTCGCACAATGTTTCAAAATCCTGCGACGCGGGATTACACGTGACAGCGGTCGAGGATCATGCGCATGGGAGGCGGTAGCGCATGATCATCTGCCGACCGCGAATTAAATACCTTGTAGTCGGGGTATTTAATTCGCAGTAGGCAAATCATGAGCTACCACCTCCCATGCACATGATCCCCGACCGCATGTAATCCCGCGTTGTGGGATTTTGAAACATTGCACGAGTGGGTCGCGCGACGGCGACCCGCTCGTCTAAAAGCGGCCTTGGTTTGTATTGTTAGTACTGATTTATATTAAGCTGGCAATTATATGCAGAAATGCATGTTTTAATACTAGAAAGCATTAACAGGGTGTGGGACAAACTCCTTCAGGTTATGTTGTGAGCTAGCTTTTGCAAGGACCTGGTCTTGAACCACTGGCCTTGGTGGCTGGTGCCCATGCACCATCAGTACAGCCAGGCTTGGCCCTCAACTTGGTCCTGTTGACCCACTGGACAGCCTGGAGGGGTTCCTGACCACCATGCCCTGATTGGCCCTTGACTGGGCATGCTCTATATAAGGGGCATGTGACAAGAAGCCAGAGCCAGACAGAGCAACAACCTGGCTCCTAGTCTCTCTGGTTTGCTACCTCCTGAACAACTGCCTTGGACCCCTCTCTTTGTCTCCTGCTTCCTTACTTGTATCCCTGCGCTCCTGATCCCTGCTGCCTACCCTCTACTCTAGTGTCTCCATTCCCACCTGACCCACCTGCTTCAGACTGCCTATGTGGATTTGACTTTGGTCTAGACTCTGCACTTGCAGTGCTCCATTGATCTGCTGTCTGTCTGGACCCCATTGGGACTCTGGTTCGGCCCTGGTCTTGTAGAGACTCTGCCTTGTCCAGCTCGTGTGCCTCAAAGTGGGTACCCACACAACTGGTATACCCATCAAATTTTTGGTGCCTGAATTGACCAGGCAACATCAGGTGACCTGATTTGGGTACCCGATGTCCTGGAATATCGACTTCCAATACCGTTTTTAAAAAAAAACAAAAACACTTTTTTTGTCAATTTATTGACTTCCAACATCTGTTTATTGGTTTTCTGTCCCAGAAAATTGACTTCCAGTTCTGATTTCAATTCCAATTTTGCGTGTTTGGATGAGTGGTTGATGGGTGGCCATGCATGGAAACATCTAATTTAAAAACACCCTTAGACTTGCATTCTGAAAGACTAGCAAGAAACGATGAGGAACTTAAAAGGAAATGTTACCCTCTCCAAGTAGACTTACTCTGCAGAATTCATTGCCACCAGAAATAACTGAAACATCATGGTGGGGTCAATCCCATGCCCCATGTTCGCTGCACGTGCATGCAAACTGTGCACATAACTATAGAGAACACATTGTGCCATGCGGATCCCGCTGAGGATTGCGGCCACTGAACGTGTGTGTACCATCACTTTTAATGGTAAAACCTATATATTTAATAGAAGTAGAGAAACCATAGATGACAATGTCACAAATGAAGAAAAAGTATATTGTTGAAATGTAAGGCAGGTATGTGTGTGTAAATCTATGTGTACCTTCACAAACAATCTCTTTGTAGCCACAGTTGACATCTCTGTCAACTGCTGTACCGGACTGATTATAGAACTTGGAACCAGGAGCAACTGTATTCCATCTTCACCGATGTGATCCATGGCCTCTGGCCAATCATTTCTCTTCTCTCTGCCACGGTTTCCCCAGAGGTAAAATGAAGGTAATAACTTTTAACTACCTTATGGAGCAGTAATTAATTGTGAGTCTTGCAGTTGCATGTGAAGCATTCTGAAGGCGTGAAGTGCTGAGTCTTTTATTATTTTTGCTGTGGAGATTTTATCCTGCTTGCCATCAACAGATACTTGGATGTCATTCTGGTTTTGACACGGGATGTGCTGTTGATTTCTTTTTCCGGTGGCTTCCTATTATTGCCTCTCTCGTTGTATGGCTTGGCAGAGCATGCAAAATTGTAGCCTAGTTGTGACAGGAAGATTACGTGGGACTTTTTCATTTTTACTGTATGCCACACTCCATCCTTTATGTGGTATTATATAGATAGGACCAAGCCGAGGCTAGACATGTCTGTCTCTCTTCTATATATTGTTGGCAATTCAGCAAATGGAGGGGGTTGTTTGTGGGGTACATTGACCGTTGGCATGGACTGTAGCTGGGGGCTTCTCTTACCTTGGTGTGAGGAAATAAATCTTGGTATCTATCCATTTCACAAATAGCTGTTCCCTGACAATGTTTCACAAGACCGTTGCACAAGACTCCTAATGTTTGCAGTACTTTGTTGATTATTAGGTATTTTTTTGTGTGCACTGTAGTGTTGAAATCAAATAGCGAGGCTGGAATCAGTTTAGGAAAGAGTGAATGAGATCCTAGGTAATTTCCTGATTACAAGTCAGGCAGACAAAGAGACGTGTTTAGGAATGAGTCCATACGTGCATGATGCTCCCTTCTATAATATAAGCATTATTGGATTATTCTGGAAACAGTAGTGCCCTCCATAGCTAAGGCTGAATAGGTTTAACCTTTTCCTAACTTTAACCTTTTTGGTTAATTTCCTTCCTTCCTTCCAAATTTGAAAGTATGAGCCCAATTAATTCAGCTGATTTTGAGTAGGAGCCTCTCTATAATACATTGCATACCTCTCAATATTTTGAGTGGTCCGCAAGCCCCACCCTCTCGGCCAATAAGCCCTGCTCCATATCAAATAAGCTCCACCCCTCGCACACTTACACGTGCGCACACACACACACACACATATCTCTCAACATTCCAAGTGCATAACGGGTCTCCGTGCGTATGTTACAACAGTGCTTCGTTCTTTGCACTGGCTGTCTTCTGGGCCCGATTCAAGATATTGGTTTTGATCTATAAAACCCTTAAACGGACTGGCTCACGCTTATCTGCAACATCACCTCACCCACCCGGGACCTGGATCAGTCCCTGCAGTCGGCCGGGGATGCCTTCCTCAGAGTCCCCCGGGTATCTTGGGTGGTGATGAGAAGGGTGTTCTCAGTGGCTGCACCACGGCCGTGGAACTCCCTTCCGACGGAGGTCCACCTGACCCCAGACCTTCCCTCTTTCTGAAGACAACGTAAGACCTGGCTGTTCCGCCAGGCTTAAAGTGAGGGAAATGGGTGATGGGAGGGGGGCTGTTTTGGTCCATCTTGTGTTTTTTGATTACTGGTTCTATATTTATTTATTTATTTATTTATGTTTTAGACGTGTTTAGATTATATTATTCAATTTGTATACATTTTAATATGCTGTGAGCTGCCCTGAGCTGCTGTAGCAGGAGGAAGTGGGAAATAAATAAATAAATATAAACAAGGACTAAATAAGAGACTATATAAATAAATATAAACAAGGACAGACACTTTCCTGCTTATCATTCCACTCAGTTTCTTGTCATTCTGTCCTCTCAAGTACTTTTCCTGGGAGACAACCAGGAAAGACGTGCTCGAGGCTTGAATTCGTCTTTGTTTGTTTCCCTCTTTCCTGAAAGGAACACTTTGACCCCTTGAAGAAGGTGCGTTGGGATTCTCTACTCAAAGAAGAACTGTCCCTCCTGAACAAGGGACTGCGCGAGGTATGATAATGGATTTAGGAGATTGTGTTGTGCAGCAATATTGGCGGACTGATTACTCAGAGCTTAATTTGTGTGAAAAGGTGCCAGGCCTCAGGCCCGTACTAGGAGTCCTGTCCCATGACCTCTGAATGTGTGGAGTATTCTGAAGAACGGGAAAAGCTGGCCTGCCAGCCACCCCCCTACCTAGGGCTGCATGACATTCCATTGGTTTGTTACCGACAACTCTATCGAGCTACTCGGCAGAGGTGTGCGGTGGGGTAGACTGACCGGTCTGTCACCCTCCCTTGGTAGAGGTTAAGAACGACCAAACACCAGAAACGATGCATGAATCAGTTTTGCTACTGAAGTCAATAGAACCCAGCAACAATAACAGCCACCAGCAGCTTCAACAGTGCCCATAGAGAACCGAATGGAGCAAGGATTCAGCTGTCACAGTAATTGAGCTGTCACTGGATCTTCAGCTTAGCTCTGCGGAGGCAGGGCTAAGCATTACAGGAACTCCTCAGAGATGTCTGCTTCAGCCCAGCTCCAGCATGCTGGCCACGGTGCTGCGCCAGTCAGTGGAGCACAGCTCCTTATATAGTAGCTGGCTCTGCCCACTTTTCAACCCGGCGCCTTACTTTTGCACGCTACACCACCCTGATGCACACTGCCCTAAACGTCAGACCAGGAGAACTTCTCTGTCTTCTAAGACTACACAGGACACTTTGGCTCCTGCTAGGTGGCGTCTTAACTTTCCTGTCACTAACTGAACCTCCCAGTCTGATTGGCCATTAACAACCCCCTCCTGCCATTGGTCGCCTTACAATCCTCTCAAAACCAGGATCGCTTTAAAACAGCAAAAAAGAGAATTGTGGCACCTTAAAGACTAACAAGAAAATCTGTTTATTTTGACATAAGCTTTCATCAGCTTTGCCCTATTACACAAAGGGGCCGCACTGTGGTGTGAGGTAACTGTAATAGTTAGACAGGGGAGGGGGCTTTTTTCTTTCTTTAGCTACACTTCCCCCTATCCCTGATACCTTAATGGGTAGCTTCTCACCAAAGAGGACTATGCTGTTTGTCTCAGAGATGGTGAAGGTCTTCCTCCCAAACTCTGTTGGCTTTGTCCCAAGGGGTGAGGGAGCAGGTATAAGGATATGTGGTATGTTCTTAGTGACCCCCACAAGGTGCTCAAAGGAGTGAGTAATCCCCCGCAGTACATAATGTAGGTGAGGCCACATGAGTGGGGAGGGCCCAATCCTAGGGTGGCCATACCTCCCCTTTAAAAGAGGACGCTTATGAAAAATACATGGTGCAGGGCTGCACAGGAACCAATGCAAACTGGCAACATGTATTTTTAATGTGTCCTCTTTTAAAGGGGAAGTATGGCCATCATACGCAATCCTAGGGCGGCCATGCCTCCCCTTTAAAAGAAGACACTTATGAAAAATACATGGTGCAGGGCTATACTGGAACCAATACAGCCCTGGAACATGTATTTTCATAAACATTCTCTTTTTTAAAGGGGAGGTATGGCTACCCTACCCAATCCCCATGTGATGGGCAATTGCTGCCGTCACACTGCAAGACGAGCATGGGGAGCTGGACACACAACCACGGGGAAACTGGGTGAGCTGGTCCCTGTCAAAGCCACCGCCATGGCTGGGTCAGGTCATGGTGCCGGCCAAATGAGCGTGCACGCAGTCCTGTCCCACCTCCCTGCCCCCGCTGGACCCAAATCCTACCCCCGGCCATGACATGCCTGCTTGCGATGCACACCACTGTCCATCGCTCCCAGTCCCACCATGGAGCTCGCTGCGTGGCAGTCAGAAGGGGCTCCACCACATGGGTTGCCCTGCCCTGGGCAGCCTTACCCCAGTTGGGAGTCAGTACTCAGTACCCCAGTTGGGGTAAGGCTCCCCCAGAACGCGCCCTTGGAATTTTTTCCAAGGATGTGTCACCTGCGTGCTGTTGCTGGGGCGGGGGGGGCTTGCCTGCCTCGCCGTTGCCGCTGCCGCTGCCGCCATCCGCCTCCGTTGGGGCTGCCGCCGCCGCTGCTTCATCCCTGTGGGGAACAAGGCAAGAACAGTGAGGTTGGGGGCTAGGGGGGGGGAACGCAGAGGGCAGCCACGTGGGCTGTCCTGTCCCCTCCCCCCCCACCCGGAAGTAGCAGGGGCTAAAAGCCCGAGGACAGCGGCTGAGCCGCAGGCCGCGGCCAAAGGGCGCGGCACTTTCGGGGTACTTTGGGGGACTGCAGGGGGTGGCAGGGGGGGTATTGTGTAGGCTTTGTTTATTTTGCAGGGCTAGGGGGGTAGGGTGGGGGTATTGG
>QEPC01014730.1:360325-393281 GCA_003113815.1 Sphenodon punctatus | reverse complement strand
AGCCGGGGTATGGGGCCATCATTCCTCACACAGAGACAATGTCATTCCACCGCATTAAGAAACTGCCACTCCAGCCCCAGGACCTGCCTCAGGGTTCTGGAGCCTATGTTACTGGCAGGGAGGGCTGTGACCAATATCTAGAAGCTGCCGCTCTAGTCCCAGGACCCAATGTCATTTATTTTATTTTTATTTATTTTGTTATATTTATTAGCTGCCCCCTCATGCCTACGGCATCCTGGGGTGGCTAACAACACTAAAAACAATCATCATCATAACATATTAATTTTAAAACTTTAAAAAAAAAAAAAAAACCAACTCTCCCCCCTCCCCTCCAAAGGCCTGGGAGAACAGCCAGGTCTTGCAGGCTCGGCGGAATGCCAGCAGACCTGGGGCCAGGTGAGCTTCCTCTGGGAGGGAATTCCAGAGTTGTGGCCCGGCCACTGAGAACGCCTTTTCCATTGTGGCCCCACGCCTAACATGGGGGACCTCCAGGAAGGTGCCCCTGGTAAACCGCAGGGATCGCTCTGAGATGCGGAGGTGAGGCGGTCCCTGAGGTATGAGAGGCCGAGACCATGTAGGGCTTTATAGATCAAAATTAACACCATGAATCTGGCCCAGTACGCTATAGGCAGCCAGTGCAAAGTGCGGAGCACAGGTGTTATGTGCTCCCGCCAACCTGTCCCTGTAAGGAATGGGCCACCACATTCTGTACTAGCTGCAGCCTCCGGACCAGAAACAAGGGAAGCCCCATGTAGAGCACGTTGCAGTAGTCCAGCCTCGAGGTGATGAAGGCATGGATGAGAGTGGCCAGGTCGGGCCCAGAGATGTATGGACAGAGCCTCCGTACTAGATGCAACTGGTGGAAAGCGGCTTTAGCCACCACCTCCACCTCCCGATCCAAACAGAGATCCGGATCCAATACCACCCCCAGACTCCGAACCTGCTGGGCTACACGAGGACAGACCCTCCCCCCCGGAGGAGGCAGCACCCCCTTCGCCCTTCCCACCACTATCACCTCCGTGTTATTGGGATTAAGTTTCAGTCTGCTCTGCCGCATCCAATCCACCACGGCCTCCAAACATTGGGAAAGTATTGAGATGGCAGGAGCTGGGTCAGCTGAAAACAAGAGTTACAACTGAGTATCATCAGCAAATTGGTGACATCGCACCCCGAACCCTCTCACGATCTCCCCCAGGGGCTGCATATATACATTAAATAGTAACGGAGAGAAGATCGAACCCCGCGGAACACCGTAGGTCAAGGCCCGGGGGCTTGATGTTTCAGCCCCCAACACCACCCACTGGCTTCTCCCCAAGAGGAATGAACGTAACCACCCAAGGACAGTCCCCAGGTCTCGCAGCCATCTCAACAGCAGCCCGTGGTCCACAGTGTCAAAAATGGCCGAGAGATCTAGCAGGATCAGAAATGTTGAACATCCTGCGTCCATCTTCCGGCAGAGATCGTCCACCAAGGCCACCAATGTCATTCCACCTTATTAAGAAACAGTCACTCCAGCCCCAGGACCCGCCGTCAGGGTTCCGGGGCCAAGTTACAGGCAGGGAGGGCTGTCCCAAGATCCAGAAGCTGCCACTCTAGCCCCAGGACCCACCGTCATGGGTCTGGGACCATCATTCCTCACACAGAGTGCCTTTTTCCGAACGACTGAACCGAACACGACTGAACCGAACGGCCGAACCCGAACACAGCGACTGAACCGAACGTGTGAACTGAACCGGACCGAACCGAACGGCTGAACCCAAACTGCAATCTGTTCGCCCATCCCTAGTTTTCACTGCATTTATCCCATTGGTAGCAGTAGGGGAAATGAAACAAACATGGGCCCCTGCATAAAATGTTTCCTTCAACTACAGATAAAGGACTTGAAGTGTTTTCTTGGCAAAATCTAAATAAATAAACAGAAATATAAAAGAAACTCTGGTCTCTCATTAAGGCAGACAGGAGTATTATGGTTGTGTGACTTATTTGTGTAAAAAACATATATTTCTAGTAATATGAATTAAATATACTTAGTGAATACCCTTATTAGGGCTGAAATGAGCAGCTAAATTGCTGCTTGTGAGATATTACACCATATCAGGAACTGGGATCAGTTTCCCGACCATTTCGCGATACCAGTGTAATTTCTTGATTCTCAGAATACCGTGAGATAGTGTCTTGATTTATTGACTTTCTGCTTACCGTTTACTTTTCATTTACCGCTTTCCACATTGCCGAGGGTAACATTACTTCTGGATTTGTTGTTTCTGCATTTCTGAGCCAATCACTGTACAGATAGCTCACCCTTTAAACCCCACCCCCCAGTGTCCCTGTGCATTGTTTTTCTATGTTGTTATTTGCCTTGACCAATCGCCAACTATTTTGCAGATTAGTAAAGGAATCTGCATTCTAGGCAATGAGCGACAAGGAAGTATACTGGAAAATGGAGTGCAAGAAACGGGCTATTGCGTTGGTATTACCTCTTGGGTTTTAAAATGGATGACAAAGCGATAAACAACAAAGTGGTAAATGGGATTTCAGTAAGTGGAAAGTTGGTAAGTTTAAAAATGAAATATAGGTTGAGACATTAGGCTCTTGATTCTGCCGAGATGGTATTGGGAATCTGGATTTTGACGAGATTTCCTGGTTTGGCAGAAATCTCATTTTAACCCTACCTCATATGACCTGTGGTTACCAAGTAGACGAAAGGTTTCTCCACCTATTTGGGTGGGTGGGGATGAAGCGAATGAGTCCCCCCTTCTTTTTCCCACTCAGGCAGTGGCTGGGTTGGGGATGTATGTATGTGAGTGGGGGACTTGGTTTGGGGGGGAGCAGCTGTTGGGCGTGTCCCTGGATTTGTGGGCTTCAGCCCGTGTGACTGTCCGGATAAAGACTCCTCCCCCGCTTCCAGTGGCTTGGTTCAGTCAAGGGTTTGGTACAAGTTGAATTTCTTCTTCCATGATAACTGTTTTTTGAGTTCATAACTTTATCCAAACCATTTCTTATGCTCTTGTACTTTCTATGATTGTTCTACTCCCAAAGGGAAATTTGTCTAGTAAATTGGTTCAGTTCCTTCAGGTTAATGTGCTTTTGAAAACGCACTGTATTCAGGTTTAGTAAATGATATTTCCTCCTAAATACTTGTAATGAAGCCGTTACTATGATGTCTAGACACTTTCATAACTTAAAAGTTGCTGTAAGCAGGGACTTCACTTATGGCTTGCTTTGTAGTCCTAGGCCAAGGCTTTAGAAATATATGTTTGAATTAATGGGGTTAGTAGCTTTATTTATTTATACCCCGCCCCTCCTGAAAACAGCTCAGGGCGGCTTTGAAGCTATTAATATTTAAGGGTGGCAATTTTGCATGATTTGGCCTTTTCAAAAAAACAAAAGCTCCCCTCTCCCCCCACTTTTAAAAACACCTTGTCCCTCCAGATATCTCTCACTAGAGAGACTATGAAATTTTTTATTTTATTTTTTAAATGCAAGTAGAATACTTACTGTAAAAGCTAGTATTAATGCAAAATTAGAAGTCATTCATCACTCAAATATCAGAAAATTCCAGAGATTTGACTTTTAACCCCAGGGTTAATTCAGTATCTTTATACAACTGCAGTATCTCCTGTTCTTCTTGTATTTCCAGGAGATAACAATTCATAATAATAAATAATAATTGTATTTCTATAGCGCTCCCCTGCCTTTAAATGTCACTCAGAGCGCTTCAAAATCAGAAACATATAAAACAATGTAAAATTATTTTAAAGGGGGAAGGTAAAAGGGAGAACAAACTACATCAGAAACCGGCAATGGATTCTAAAAGCGCGTAGAGAATAAATGACTTTTCAGATGCTTTTTTAAAAGTAAGGAGGGAGGAACTAAAACAGACATCTAGAACGAGTTTCACATTGAGGGGCCTGCCCCAGCAAAGGCCTGATCGCCAGCCGACTTAAGACGTGATGGTGGGGTCCCTAAACAGTGGGTGGTTTCTAAACACAGATACCCATTAGTGCGAGACTCCAGGAGCAGGTCTCTAATATAGCCAGAGCCGATACTGTTTTGGACCCTGAAAACGAGAAGTGCAATCAGAGAATGCAGGGCAGGTGTAATAGAATTATGGATGCCCAAACCAGTAAGAATCTGCGCTGCCACATTTTGAACAAGCTGCAAGCGACAGATAAGCATTGCCAGTAGCCCATAGACGAGGAGTTACAAAAATAAAGTTTCATGGTCACCAGGGCATGGGGTCACTGTGGCAAGGTCACCTTGGGATAAATAAGGACATAATTTATACAAATTACATACCTGAAAGAAACATCTCTGAACCACGTCCGACACCTGAGTTTTCATGGATAGAGTGGCTGAAAATGATGCCCTGGTTCTTTACCCAGCCCGCTACCTCTACCTGGACACCATTAACATGCAGGGTCCCAAGGGAGGCCAGGGCGTCCTCATATTGGCTCCCCCTACCCACCATCACCACCTCCGTTTTCACTGGTTTGAACACAAGGTAGTTCCAATGCATTTAGTCGGCTATATCATTCAAGCATTTCTCCAAGGCAGAGACCATGTTGGCAGGGCTCACAGGGCAAGAGATATACAGTTGTGTATCATCAGCATTCTGATGGTGCTCAACCCTGTGCTTGGCCATAACATTTATGCGGCTTGGCCATAACATTTATGCGGCTTAAAATGTGAAGACATAAAAGCAATAAAACCATAAAATAAAAAGGAAGGCACAAAACCAAAACTGCCCCCCTCCCCCCATACCACCCTACACCCCATCTCCCTCACCAAAAGCCAGGCGGAACAGCCAGGTTTTATACATACGATGGAAGGAGGAGACATCCGGGGCCACCCGGGCCTCCACCGGGAGGGAGTTCCACAGCCTAGGTGCAGCCACTGAGAATGCCCTCTCTATACTGGTGCCCCAGGCCACATGGGCGACCTCGAGAAGCGCACCCCCAGCGGACCACAGAGGCTGCTCCAGAACATGAAGAGCGAAGCAGTCCTGCACATAAGTCGGGCCAAGGCATGTATACATTGAACAGCATGGGCTAGAGAATAGAACCTTGAGGAATGCCATTCTCGGGGATGACACATATTCATCCATCACCACCGATTAACTCCTCTCTTCCAGGTATGACTGAAACCACTGACCAGCGGCTCCCATCATGCCAGTGAAGCAGCACCCCCCAGTCAGTCATATAAAATGCTGCCATAAGGTCTAGAATGACCAGAATGATGAGCTAACCTCGATCTAAAATCATCAGCAGATTATGCTTTATTGTTTTCTCCCACTGTCAGTGTGGTTTCCCCACTTTCAGTTTTGCCTCATGTGTTGCTTGAGCTGCTGCTAACAATCCCATGATTCTGGACTATCTCCTGTCTCCATGACCGTTTTTAAGCAGGCACAGCTTGGTGGGGCATGTCCACATGCAGCACGTGGAGTGCCTGGGCACGTCTGGTGAGTAGGGGGAAATCAAAGGGGGCAGGGATGAGTATACGCCCCTACCCACACACAGTTTGGCCTGCCCCCACATGAAGCATCCCGGATTTCCCCCTGATGCTACATGCGTGGGCATGAGTGGATGGTGCATGGGTCACAGGAGTGTCCTCCCCTCTCCCCCACCCCCGCACACACACACGCTGCCTTCAGATGGGCATCTGGATGCATGGGAGATGGGTGGACCTCCGTGTTTGTGTCTCTTCTAAAAGTGGCCTAGGATTCTGACAGTCTGAAAGCCAAAAATGTCTGTTCCCACATTATGAGAAATGTGCAGATGGAAATAGCACAATTTTTAAACCTTAGTTTGCACCCTAATGTTTGTGGGTCATTTGTGCATCACAACTGAGGTATCCCTGTGACCTAATCTGCTCACACGATTAAGAAAAACTGGGTGGGGGGGAGTTGGGAGGGGGCAGGTTTGGGCATTTCATCCTTCATCTCTCGAGAATGTACCCTTAGTGGTAAAATGGACAGAAGGCTAGATTTTTAGCAGGTGTAAGTTGACTTTGCAGTATTAATTTCAGCAGACCTCATTCTGCTGGGTGGTGATTCTGATCTGGGGCAGGATGTCCATGTGACCAGTTTAATGTTTGTAAAACTGTAGCTTTCCTCCTATTTTGCATTCTGGGCTTCTTAGCATTAATATTGTGTTAATTCAGTTTCTTCCATTTAATTTTAGTATGTACTTCCCTTTTAAATACACTAATATACTACAGTTATCAATTCTCTGTAGTTAAACTGTTTATATTTTAAAATGAAACACAATTAATATTTTAAATGGTTCCAGTCCTCCTTTCCAGGGAGTCATGAAGACATGGTTGGGACAAATATGTTTTTCTTAATAGCTTAGAAGAGCTCCACATTCATGGATAGTTTTATTTGAAACTGTGTGCAGATAATCTGTTCAAGGCAGTACTCTTTGCCTTTTGCTGAAATGGATCCATAGGTGCTTGTGCATTGTAAATCAAGGATTTTGCCTGTTCCAAGAATTTCCTTCTTCATTTAGACCAGTGGTTCTCAAAGGTTTTGCCCATGGCACCCCATTTTGAAACTTAAATATAATTCCGTGACATATAACACAAATTTTAATCCCCACAGTAACCCTGTGAGGTAGGTTAGGCTGAGAGAATATTGTGACAGGCCCAAGGTCACCCAGTGAGTTTCTGGTTAAGGCAAGACTTGAAACAAGGTCCTCCACACCTCCTTGTCCAAGTACTGCACACTTAGGGCCGTTTTTAGACGAGCGCGGCGGCGCCCGCGCTTGTTTCTTTAAAAAGCCGGCAGCTCGTTCTACACGAGACGCTGCCGCCTTTTTTGGAAACAAGCGCGGGCGCCGCCGCGCTCGTCTAAAAACGGCCTTAGCCATTACACCACACTGGCTATCTTTATTTATTTGTTAAATTGTTAATTTAGGCATAAAATTTCTTTTGAAACTAATAGGATTAAATTATCTCCCAGTTAGGCTACTTTCTTGAGTTTTGAAGATAAGGGTGCAATCTGATCGGATAGTGGTAGAATTGGGCAGACGTCCCATCGTTTCTCCCCTACGCGCATCCTCATCCCAAAGGTTAGCCTGGGGGCATCCTTTTCAAGTTCTATCATTGCCCCAAGTCCATATGACAAGAGCATGCGAACAGTTGTTCTTGGTGGTGCTCCAGAGCTCTGGAACTCCCTTTCCCAGAGGTTTGATAAAGCCCAAGCCTGAGTGTTTTCCAGAGGTAATGTAAGACCTATTTATTCAGCCAGACATTCTGCAGGGAGAGAGAGTGGCTGGAGAGTAACTTCAAAGAGAATTTCATGTTTTTATACAGCATATTTTTGATGGGATTCACTTTAGGTATATTTTAATTGTTACTTGTCCTGAGCCTTCAGAATAGGGAGTTAAAAATGTCAATAGCTAATCTATACGCCTGAAATGAGAATCAATTTCTTTCTTGTGAGAATCAAGAACGTCACCAAGATCTTGGGACAATCTTGATAATGGTTTGATATTGGGGGGGTCTCAAATACCCTAATATTAAAATATATTATTACGCAGCTGTTATGAGAGCTATTCAAAATGATATTGGGGAGAGCCTGACACTACCTGGATTCATATGGAAAGGGATATGTGCAAAATTGTTGATTTTAAACACTTGTTGGTAGGAAGGAACTCGAGAGGGCTCTCTTCAAATACTGGATAAACACCCTTTTATGAACTATTCCCTTAGGATATGGCAAAATATGCAAAGAAGAGCAGAAATTACTCTTGGTCAGTTCACTTACACACCTTTGGAAACGTTGGTATCAGACAAACAGGACCCCCTGAGAACGTTATTTCTCCAGATGCGTAAAGTAAGAATAAATTGGGCTAGGCATCTGTTCCCTTTGGGAGTTTTTATGTCAGAAGACAAGCTAGAAGACACGATACACACTAAAGTTAATTTCCTTTTATATGGCAGAATGCATAGCATCATGAATTCTAGAGGTAAGAATGATCTTTTTGGATGAAAACCGAAGGAGATTGAGACACTGCTATTTGAATTTGATATACAAAGTAAATTGTTGTCTATCTCGTATAGAGCCTTAAGAAAGATTTTTTGCATGGCAGATTATGGCTATTTGGCCAAATGGGATGATGAGTTGTATATGACATTTGAGGAAAACCACAGGGAACGAATTTGGTTTAATATGTTTAAAAGTTTTTAGATCTTTATTGGTACAGAAGGTACAAATCAAGCTATGCCTACGTTGATATCTGACACCAGTCCACTTTAAAGCATCTGGCTCGTCCTCTTTGGACCTCTGCTGGAGAGGGTGTGGGGAGGTGGGCTTGGTCTTGCATTGTTGGTGGAGCTGTGATATGGTTCGGCTTATGTGGATGGCAGTCTGGAAAATGATACAAGACATTTGGTGGCCATCTGACCTGATCTGACCACCATCATCCAGGCTTTTATCACCTCCAGATTGGACTATTGTAACGCGCTCTACGTGGGGCTACCCATGGTGATGGCTCAGAAACTGCAGCTGGTGCAAAATGCGGCAGCCCATCTTCTGGTAGGACTGGGCTGCCGGGAGCATATTACACCAGCGCTCCGCT
Organism: Sphenodon punctatus; assembly: GCA_003113815.1. Lineage (NCBI taxonomy): Eukaryota > Metazoa > Chordata > Lepidosauria > Sphenodontia > Sphenodontidae > Sphenodon > Sphenodon punctatus. The sequence goes on along the minus strand of QEPC01014730.1, from coordinate 384,699 downwards.
CTCTGCACTGGCTGCCGGTGGTTTTCCGGGCCTGATTCAAGGTGTTGATTTTGGCCTATAAAGCCCTAAATGGTCTAGGTCCTACCTATCTGCATGACTGCCTCACTCCCCGGGTGCTGGATCGACCCCTGCGGTCATCTGGGGGCGCCTTGCTTGAGGTCCCCTGAGTCTACCAGGGGCCCACCCAGGGGCCCACCCAGGGGAGGGCATTCTCAGTGGCCACACCACGGCTGTGGAACTCCCTTCTGGTGGAGACCTGGTTGGCCCCGGATCTCTCCTCTTTTCGGAGAAGTTGTAAGACCTGGCTGTTCCACCAGGCATTTGGCGGGGGAGATGAGGGAGGGGGTGGAGGGTTTTTTTGTTTTGTTTTGGGTATGGGGTTATTTTCTTTTCCTCCTTTTAGTTGTTTTAATTGTTGTTTTGTTTTAAGAATTGTAAGTCGCCCCCAGCTGCCTGTGGCAGGAGGGGCGGGGTAGTAAAAGGTTGAAAATAAATAAATAAATAAATTTCAGATATATATTTCCATTTAGACCTGCAGTGGCACTAATGGGATTTTTTTCTAAAAACTCTTTGTTGCAAGACATGAAATGTGCATGTAAGCAGATTTGTGTTGCAGCTCTACATGTAATTGCATCGCAGTGGAAAACCAGACGTAAACTTACAAAACAGGATGTCCTACATAGATTGTGGTATATTTATTTATTTTTCTTATTTATTTTTTTCAATTTATATGCCACCCTCTATGCCTACGGCATCTTGGGGTGGCTTCCAACATAAAATAGACAATTTATCACAATATAAAAAATATAAAAATCTACACAAATATTATTTAAAAAATACCCCTATACAGAAATGTAGCCCACCATCCCTGCCTCCTAAGGCCTGGGAGAACAGCCATGTCTTACAGACCCAACGGAAGGCCAGCAGACTCGGGGCCAGTCGTGCTTCCTCTGGGAGGGAGTTCCACAACCGGGGCCCAGCCACCGAGAATGCCCTCTCCATTATTTGCACGGGGGACCTCCAAGAAGGTGCCCCCAGTGGACCAGAGAGTCCGTTCTGAGTCACAGAGGGTGGTCCCTGAGGTATCCAGGTCCAAGACCATACAGAACCTTATAGATCAAAGTCAACACCTTGAACCTGACTCGGCACGTTATAGGCAGCCAGTGCAGTGCATGGAGCACTAGTGTTATGTGTTCTCATTGGCCCATCCCTGTTAGGAGACGGACCGCCGCATTCTGCACTAGCTGCAACCTCCGGGCCAGTGTATGCTTTCTATGTAGAGAGTCATGGCAGACTTGAATTACAAAGTTGAAGAATTCTATTCTATGTGGACCCCATGCAGGCTTTTGCTCTCTTCTATGGTGGTGGGGCTGAGATCTTCAGCTACTATATTACTGCAACAAATATAAAAAGGAGAGAATGGGCAGGGGGAAGGGAAAAGAAGGAAAGAAAAAAAAGGGGAGGGGGGGGAGAAAAGAAAAGTGACCTGTGCTGATATAGTGTTGTGATAGTGGTTAAGGGGACTAGTGTGGTAGTGGCTCCTGTGCAGGGAACTCCTATTTCCTATATGGTCCCCCCCCTCGTTCTGTTTGGTATTCCTGGTGTGGGGGTGGGGTGGGGTTTAGTGGTCTATATATGGCTGCGGAACTCCCTGCCATTGGAGGCTCGTTTGATCCTGGATCTCCTCTCCTTTCGACACTGCTGTAAGACTTGGCTGTTCTGCCTGACGTTTGGGTAGGGTGGGTGGTTAGGGATATTTTATTCCTCCCTGTGTTGTTTCTTTTAAGTTGTGTTTTTATGGTAAATTGTGTTATGGTAAATTGTAAGCAGCCCAGAGCTGGCTGTGGCAGGATGGGCAGGGTAAAAGTTTTTAAAATAAATAAATAAAAATAAATAAAATATAAGAGGTACAGTGATATAACCTGATATGATTGTAAATTGTACAACAATATATTGTGACACCTCGTTGAGGTCCAGCTATATGCCAGGATAAGGACAGCTTTTGTATTAGTAGATGTATATTTTTGTTGTACGAGAATCTCTTTTATTATTATACTGACAAATATATTGCAATAAAAATAATTAAAAAAAGATAATGGTTTGATATTGAGGGTTTTTTTCCATATACCATTTACTGTTTACTGTTACGGTTTACCATATACGGCATTCCTCCCAGTAACATGCATGCACAAAATGGCCAACAAGTCTGTGACACATTACTGGGACAAACACAGTAATGGTAAACGGTAAATGGTAGATGGAGAAAAATTCTCTTCCAAGAAAGTGTTGAGAACCAGGATTTTCTCAATTATCTATTCTCGCAAAAAATGAGTCGAGAACTTGGATTCTTGGCAAGAACTGTGAGATGATTGCGTTTCAGCCCTATTAAATAAAATTCTGTTCAATAGACATTTCTGATAAGTGCTAGCACAGGTGTAATCTAATTGGAGGGGCCACACTGTATTTTCTCTTTAAAAAATCTCCATTGGTATATACCAAATTAGTCTAAAAAGAGATTTCTGCAGGTGCTGCATTGTTCAGACAACACATGATTAGAAAGATACTTTTAATTTCTCATTCCCCACCTCTAATTAAGGGTTTCCTTAGAAAGGAATATTTATTTACAGTGTATAGTCCACCCTACCCCTTGGGCTCATGACAGGTTACAGCACACACAAAAACACTTAAAACAGATGTAAAACTAAAAACACCAAAGATGTAATATATATAAAATCCAATATGGTTACCCCCAATATAATTGCCCTTCCTCCCACCAGAGCGTATCCCTGTTGGCAAATATCTAGCCAAATGATTAGGCCATACTTTAATATGGAAGTCTCTAGTATGCGTGTAGCATCTTTCTGAGGCTGCTTTTAGACAAGTGGGTTGTGATTGCACGATCTGCTCACGTGACTTTTGAAAATCCCACGGGTCAGGATTAGACAAGAAGTTTTGCACATTAAAACCAGTTGTGCGTTTTTTTAAAACCGTGAACTGAGTACCCCGACATCGAGATATTTAGTTCGTGGTTTTAAAAGAATGTGCAGACAGTTTTAACAAGCAAAACGTCTTGTCTCATCCTGGCTCATGGGATTTTCAAAAGTCACATGAGTGGATTGGGCGACCGTGACTCACCTGTCTAAAAGTGGCCTGAGACAGGAGTGGCGAAAAGATAGATTGTGCTCTACTGGCAGATCACAAGATAGTCTTCAGTAGATTATGGTGTGAGGAGGGAGACCAGCCTCATAGACATCACCTCTGAGGAGGAGAGGAGGACCAGCACCCAAGGAAGTATGTTTGGGGAGGAAATGGGCTAGGAGAGCTCCACCAGTGTGTTGGCAAAGAGTCTAAAGTGGAGTGCTCCATTCCACTTCTAAGATCAGTTGCTGAATTGGCCTAGAGTGCCAGAGTACCAGATCCAGCAGTAGGGATCTTGGTAGGTCTTAAGAGGTCGATGCCTGGATCAAGTAAATCACGTGCCCCATAAGTCTGGCTGCCTGTGAAGTACTATGAAAGGATTTCCTGTGGAACAAAAGGCTTTGCACGGCCAAATTAGTCAAGTTCCACTTCTCTATACTTAACAGACATTTTGGTACCTTTTATGACTGAATTTGGAATCTCTGTTCCTTTTCAACTTGCCTAATGGAGACATTTCTAACACTTTGGGGGTTGAAAGGCACTAATAAAGCAGAGTTCTCAAAAAGATTGGGATAAAAGAAGCATCGCCCCCTATTCCCAACATGAAATCATCTTGACCTTTCATGTTTAACTATTCTTAGTACGAGTTCAAATGTCTCAAAATCACTGATGTCCTGAGATGACATAAAAATGTCAGTGTAAAAATACATCAAAGTTAATTCAGTTTTTCAGAAGAAGCTGAAATAAATTTGATTTAAGGGGACAATGTCAAGATAGTTAGGTCTCCATGTCAAGCTTCCTTCAGTGTTCAGTATGTTAGAGATAGAAATGGGTGCTCTTATTCTGCCTTAGAAGGTTTTATTTTTAATCGGTCAATAATGGAGAACTCTAGAAGTCAAAAACTTGAAAACAGTTCTTTCCTTAGAAAGTAATATAATATTAACAGGACCGTAGATATGTTGGAATCAATAGGAATTGATTCCAAGATTCAATCTTGGAAAAGATTGAATGGGCCTCTCTGAGGCCTCTGATGAAGACTTATCAAGTCTTCATTTGGCTGACCCTTCAGGAAAGGTCAACATGAAACCCACAAGGGCACTTGGACCCCAGTGCAACTGCACCACCTGCATCTATTATAGCCACACCCTTGAATATTAAGCACAGCCATCTTTATGCATTGTGGTGCCCTAGGCAAAACATATTAAAATGGCACCCTCTACCGCTTGCATCCACACTTCTCTAGCTGGGGTAGTAGGGAAGGAGATACAGACAAAATTACCCTCCCAACTAGACTTCAGAGTGAGATTCCTCAGGCAAACACACCTAGCAACATTAAAAATGTCCTCTTTGGGGCAATGAAATGAAGCCACAGTTGTTCTGCTGAGTAGCACTGCAAGCTGGAGTAAAAGCACAACTTAGAATGAGTAATTATTCCCTTTTAAAAGGACCCCAAAAGTAGTGATGAGTAACTGCTCTTCTTTCCCAGAATCTGTTATCTTTATGGGGTCCCACAATGATCTTTCTGTTTCTTCTGATTTTCAGCAGCATTTACATGATGCGACTTGGATGGATAATGAGATGGCATAGGGTGAAAACAAATGAGACAGTAGCCTGCAGTAGCCCAGGAGTCACATGCTTTTTTGGTAGGTTGTCGCCCAGTGTTTGCCCACTTCAACGACGTGGATGGCAGCTATGGGACGCGTGGGCTGGTGAAGTCCCAGTCACCCAGGCTAAACAGAAATCCTCCTCCCACGTGCTCAGGCCCTGTCCAGCCCTGCTGCAAGGTGAGGTCAGAAAATCAGGCCTGGTCTCCCAACAGCTGATGTGCAGGCCCAGCAGAGCACCCCGATCAGCTGTTGGGTGCACGCGCCGCTGCCCCCATCAGTTGTTTTGTGGCAGCTATTCCCGGGGGCCCAATTCTGCTGTGCAGCACGGATCCAGCCATCCTGTCCTGACAACTCTGTGGCCAACCTGTGCCATGGAGGGATCTGTGACGGCAGTCCCCATGCCTGGATTTCCGGGGGGGGTCTGCTTGGGTGAACTGCCCTCCCCGCTGACCTGAGGAGTGGCAGCTGCAGTGGCCTTTTTTCTTCCATAGTCTCTGCCACCAGTTCAGATGCTATGATCTCTAGATGAGGAGCTCATTTTTCACATAGTGTTCTAGAGTGATAGACCTGAGAGGGACATCAAGGGCAGAGGTGTAGGTAGGTTGGAGTGGTTCCTGGTTCCTAAGATGGAATGGGCCCTCCCTCTCTGTAGCAAGGGATGTACATGCACCAGGAGAGTGTCCTCCCAAGCTTGTGGGCTCAGGTGCAGCTTCATATCCTGTTCCTTGTATAGCTATGCTCTAGCTCAGAGGTCAGAATCAGAATAAGTTTATTGTGGTAGCTCATGGCTGTCACAAACACACAGCAAACAATACAAACAGTACAGGTAAGTAATTGTATAAATAAAATAGGGTAAAATAAGATTTTAAAAAATAGAATAAATAAATTAAAATCCTGACAGAACATATCCCCCGAGTTATAGCCAGGAAAGCAAATATATTCTTAAATAGCGCCAGATGCAGCCTTCCTTAATTTAATGGCTACTGAACAAAATTCATGGTGGAAACCTGGGGGACCTCAAGAAGGGCACCCCGGGCCAACCACAGAGGCCGATCTAGAATCCGGAGGGCGAGACGATCTTGCAGGTAGGTGGGGCCCAGGCCACTTAGGGCTTTAAAGGTCAACACCAACACCTTGAATTGGGCCCGGAAGACTATCGGCAGCCAGTGCAGAGAGCGGAGCACTGGAGTAATGTGATTGCGTTGGCCCGTCCCCTTCAGGAGACGAGCCGCCGCATTCTGCACCAGCTGCAGTCTCCGGACTGTCAGCAAGGGTAACCCCACGTAGAGCGCACTACAGTTTGCATAGCCCCAGCTCCAATTTGCAGTGGCAGAAGCAGCAGTGAGGGGCCACTCTCCCTGTCAGTGAGGAGCTGGGGCTGGAGATCCAGGTGACAGAAGCAGCAGCAAGGGGGTCAAGTGGAGACATCGGCAACGAGGAAAAAGGTGGGATCTGGTCAGCGCCTTTAATAGGCTTGCTGTCCAGAGGAAGGAGGGTTTCGCGCTAGTGTGGGGGTTGGAGGAAAGGTGATTGCCAGAGCAGGAAGAGGCACGGCGGGCCTCAGGAAAGGTCCTGTGCAGCCCTGCCCTAAACATTGGCTGTTCCTGATCCCTTATTCAACATTTAATCAAGGCCAAAGGTTTCACATAGTTCATGGCCAAGAAGTAGTCCTTAGGGAAACCTAATGTTGACAGCAGGCGGTTGATATCCTTTTCCCGTGGGCCCAGTGCTGGTAACGAGAGTGTGATTTGGGGGAAAAGATCCTAGTTCAAAAAGGTTCAGTCTCAGGCAGAATTTCAGAATTGCACATTTGGCTAGATAGAAAATAAGGTGGGAACCTGTTTTGGCCCTTTGGAGGACAGAAGGAGTACTTTTGGGAGTGTGAAGGATTTATTTATTATTTTATTTATTTTTACAATGAATATGTCGCTCCCTCCTGCCTCAGGCATCTCAGGGCAGCTCACAACATATTAAAACTTTTCAAACATTAAAACATTAAAATAACCATAATAATGTCAGTTAAAACAATGTAAAACCCCATCCCCCCCTACCCTAACCCACCCCATCTCCCTCGGGAAAGGCCTGGCGCAACAGCCAGGTCTTACATTGTCTGCGGAAAGAGGGGAGGTCGGCAGCCAAGCGGATCTCCAACGGGAGGGAGTTCCACAGCCACAGTGCAGCTACGGAGAATGTCCTCCTCATAGTAGACACCCGGGAACCCCGAGGAGAGCGTCCCCAGCCGACTGCAGGGGCCGCTACAGGACCCGGATGGTGAGGTGGTTCTGCGGATAGGCAGGACCCAAGCCATTTAGGGCTTTAAAAGGTCAGCACCAACACCTTGAATTGAACCTGGAAACCTACTGGCAGCCAGTGTAGAGAGCGAAGCACTGGTGTTATATGCTCGCATTGGCCTGTCCCCATTAAGAGATGGACCGCCGCATTCTGCACCAGCTGCAGTTTCTGAACCAACACCAAGGGTAGCCCCGCATAGAGCGCATTGCAGTAATCCAGTCTCGAGGTAATAAAAGCATGCATGTCTGTGGCCAGATCCGAGTCTGAGAGATACAGCCTAAGCCGATGCACCAGATGTAACTGGCGAAATGCTCCTTTTGCCACAGCCGTCACCTGAGCATCCAGGCAGAGCTGTGAGTCCAGGAGCACCCCCATACTCCGGACCTGAGAAACCGGGGGTGGGGAGGCAGACCTGCTCAATTATGGGGGCCACACACACACACACCTGCCTTCTCCACAACCATCACCTCCGTCTTGTCAGGATTTAGTCTCAGGCAGCTCGCCCTCATCCAATCCCCTACAGCGGACAAACACCGGGTAAGCGCTGAGACTGCAGAGCCTGAGTCAGAGGGAAATGAAAGATATAGCTGGGTGTCATCAGCATATTGCTGACAACTCATGCCATACTTCCTAACAACCTCTCCCAAAGGCTGCATGTACACGTTGAACAGGAGAGGGGATAGGATGGAACCCTGCGGTACTCCACACGTGAGGCCCCGGGGGGAAGATGAAAACTCCCCCAGAACCACACGCTGGGTTCTCCCGGCCAGGAATGAGCAGAACCATTCAAGAACAGTCCCGCCAATCCTTGCCCGGTCCCGCAGCCAAGTCACCAGCAACTCATTATCAATGGTATCGAATGCAGCCAAGAGATCTAACAAGATCAATATGGTCTAACGACCCCAATTTAACTCACGGGAGAGGTTGTCGGCCAAGGCCACAAGCGCAGTCTCCATGGCATAATCCGGATGAACCCTGACTCTGAGGGATCAAGAAAATTAACCCGGTCCAAATGCCCCCGTAGCTGCTGAGCGACCACCCATTCAATAACCTTCCCTAAAAAAGGAAGGTTAGAGACTGGCCAATAACTGGCAAGGAGATCAACATCCAAAGACGACTTTTTGAGCAGGGGCCGCACCACCACCTCGAAACAGCCTGGCACCCTGCCCTCCCCAAGGGAGGCGTTGACTATCTCCGCCAGCAACAGGCCCAATGTCTCCCGGCTAGCCTTAACCAACCAGGACGGGCATGGATCTAATTCAGAATTGGTGGCTCGAACAGTCCCAAGAGAATCCCCCACATCTGAGGGTGACACCATCCAAAACTCATCCCACAAAACAGGACCAGATGGGGCTTCCACTGCCTCAGACCCATTCTCTGCTAAAAAAAGTCGCATCAAAACCGTGGTTAATTTGAGCAATTTTATCCACAAAAAAGTCCATAAACAAATCACAGCGAGCATTTGATGGTTCCACGTCTAGGCGGAGGGAGGTCGGACTGACCAGCCCCCTCACCACCTGGAACAGCTCAGCCGAGCGGGACTTAGTGGACGCGATGTGGGCAGCAAGGAAAACCTTCTTTGCTGTTGGCACCGCTACGGCATAGGTACGTAACCAGACTCTATGCCGCAACCGGTCCACTTCAGTATGCGAGTGATGTCACCATCGCTCTAACCACCACCCTTCCTGCTTCATCCACCACAGCTCACCTGGAGCGTCAGTCTGATAATACACCTAGACACAAGGTCATCGAGTGAGTGGCCATCAAGGTGAGAGGAAACATCCCCTAGAGCTGTCTGGAACCTCTTAGGTTCCATAAGCCTTCGGGAGCGAACCAACCTAACTGGTTCCACACCCTCCCGAGGGCTGACATGCACCAGGATATCCACCTGGAGGAAATAATTATCCGCCATAACAAGGGCACCATTGATACCTCCCCCACCAATGGATCCCCCACCTCAAGGCCTGTGCAAAATATCATGTCCAGGGTACGTCCTCCAACATGTGTGGGGCCCACTACTCTCTGAGACAGGCCCATGGAGGCCATGGACTCAGGCTCCACCCCTCCAAGAGTGGCATCGGGATGGATATTGAAGTCCCCCAGAACTATCGTCCTGGGGGATCGCAAGATCACCTCCGACACCAGCTCAGTCAGTGCGTGTAGGGAGGCTGTTGTACAGGTGGGTACATGGTAGATCAGCAGTATCCCTACCCTGTCTCCGGCCAAACCCAAACTCAGATGGAGACCCTCTATACCCATGATAGATTTCACAGGAAATCTCCTCATGGACCAGGCATCCTTAAAAATAATGGCTACACCTCCCACCTGTTCCTCCAGCCATGGCTGATGCTGCACAGAGTACCCGGCTGGAACAAGATAGCTCTTAAGAACCCATTCTGAATGACCTCGAACTCGTTCACCAATAAGGGACCCCAAATCGGCACTCCATACAGGAATTGTGGAGGAAACTTAGCCCTAAATGTTTTAAGGGTTGGTGCTACCAGTCCCATGCTCAAAGGTCCTCTTATTCGGTCCCCTGCATCAATGCAGGATTCACACCAAAACTACCCACACAGAAAAATCCACCCAATAAGAAACTGAATCTGTGATTGGCCGCAAGTAGAGATCGGGATTGACCATAGCATACTGATGCCTGAAATAAAAGGGAACAATCTTATAAAAAAAAAAAGCTTTCAAACAAGTGAGCAACACCCATGCTGCAAGGGAAAACAAAAAAAACCCAATCAAACCTCCATGTCAATTGCCAATCCAAGGGAAAATTTCTTCTTGACCCCAAATATGTCAGTCAGTTAAACCCTGAGCATGTGTGCAGGCAGCAGTCATGCACCTACCATGGAATTATAGCACCCAAGCACCAGAATATATGACATCAGCTTCACTTCTGCTTGCGGACACCTTTTGATTCTTCAGGTAGAAGGGGAAAAAAACAAAAGATGTCACTAATACCTTCTCAGGGATGTCACAGTGCTCACCAAAGGTCATTTTTAGATGCATAGTGGCTAGATCAAAGGATGGAGTGACATTGGTTGGAAGGGAAAATGTTGCTATGAAGAACCAATCAGGATGTCATCAAACCTTAGGTAGAGCTCTGGCTCCCACAAATGGAAAGTCTTTGGGTGTTAATACATGGACTGGGATCCTGCCGGAGCCTATAGTGACTCCGCACATCTGCTATTCAGACAGTTCTCAGAGGCAACAAACAGGGAAGCATTCCTCCCCGCTGGGCTCCATGCGTACACTGCCCCCCCCTCTTCTCCACCGAATTGTGGTCACTCTAGTGAAGATCTAGGCTGCACCTGTGCATCTATAATGTGGAATGCACGTGGAAACCATGCGTTCCCCAGCAAATGGGCAATGGCCCCTTAGGCACCCATTGTCCTGGCTTTGCCTGAATTTGCCTGCATGGCGGGCTTCACATTTCCTGGGTTGACTCTGCGTGGAGCAGCTCTGAGGTGAACATCTGGTGATCATAGGATAGACCAGCAGGTGAATCTGAGTTTAATGGGGGCAACATCTCATTTGTTAACACCCTTAGAGTCCTTTCACTAAATCTACATATTTAACCTCCTCTCCTTTCTCTCCATCTAAGTTTGCTAGAAATCCTTGCTCCTTCTTTGAGGATAAATGTCTATCCACAGTGATCATAACCTCCAGACTATTGAGCATATCCATGTCTGAAGGTGGAAGCTATACGGTACGGCTAGTTCGAGAGAGCCATGGAAAGGTTCCACAAAATCAGAATGGCTGCCAGAATATGATCCAGAATTCTGATGGAAATAATTCATCGATCAGAATTCTGATTGATTTGTGCGTGTACAAAATGACTGCAGCCATTCTGTGCATGCAGAAAATGAATTTTATTTTTTTCATTCAGTCCAGTTGGAACTTGTGCAGTCTGAATTCTGATCGGACCAATTGAACCAGCCAGTTTTTTCAAAAATGGAAAATGGGTGGAATTCCGGTTTAAGCCCTTGTATGTGGAGACTCCAGATAGTGACTAATATACAAGCCAGAGTACCGAACATCTGTCCTTCAATGATGTTTCAGGACATGAAAAAGTCCCGAAACAGCATTGGAGCACAGACATTTGGTGCTCTGGCTTGTATATTAAACTTATTATATTTCAAGTCCTGAATGGGGGAATTCAAGCCACATACTTTAGTCCTGTCAGAGTCTTATGGTGGTAGCAGTATATCTCTTTACACCTGTGAGGCTCTTTGCATTGAGAAGGGCAAAACCTCTCTCTGTGTGTGTGTGTGTGTGTGTGTGTGTGTGTGTGAAATCCTATGGAATTAGAGGAGAAATTGTTTTTGTAGAATTAGCAGATTTTTATTATCCTCTCCAGCCTGGGAAGCCAATTTGCCTGTGTGATTTAAAAACAAAAACAAACACAAAATGTGACAAGTAAACAGTCTTGAAGTTTCCGTTGGGCATGTTGTGTTGCAAAAATATTGTATAAATCATGAGAAACATTTTGGTTTTGTCCCTTTTAGCTTTTCTGCAAAGGACTGTTGTTGAAATTTCCTCTTTTGTTCCTGTGTCTGTCTTGTCTGCAGTCTGCTCCGTTGCACTTGCGTTCAGAGAAGTAGTTTCTTTATAGTCTCCCTGTCATGTCGACTTGGTATTTCATGGCGGAATTTGATGCAAAGACAATGTAGGTATAACATCTACCATATGTTCCTTTGTAAGTTTAGAAACACACAGACTGCAGACACATTTAGAGGAACCTGTGTTGTCTGCCTAAAGAAGAACTTTGAAGTCAAAATACTCTTATCCTTATTCAAAACACACATAAAATCAAACATAGTGTATTTTCCTTCTCTCTGTCCCCTCCCCGGTGGTCCTTTCCCCTCACTTCTGTTCAAATCTCCCCCTCAACTAAGCAGGCCTGGCAAGCTGGGATGAGGTTTTTGCATGCTCATTTTTGACCTTGCTTCCAGAGGATGTTGTGAATGGCAATCACATAACTGTTTTTTTTTTAGAAATAAATGGATACATTCTTAGAGGAGAAGTCTATAGGTGACTGTTATAGTCATGGTGATCAGGGGTTAGACCTTTGACTGTTAGAGTCTGAGAGTGAATAGTTAAATAGAGATTGGTTGCTGAATTCTGGCCTGAGAGCCAGTGTGGTGTAGTGGATAAGGGGCTAGACTTGGACCGGGAAAGCCAGAGTTCTAATCCCACCCTAGCCATAAAAACTCACTGGGTGGCCTTGGGCAAGTCACAACCTTTCAGTCTCAGTTCTGGATCTGTAAAATGGGAATATATATATATATGTGTGTGTGTTCCCCTCATTCTTGTCCATCTTAGACTGTAAGCCCATGGGGCAGGGAGCTATCTCTGAAAATCTGTGACTGTAAAGCATTGCGTATGCTTAATAGCACTATAGAAATAATAATGAGGAGGAGGAGTTGTGCACTTCTATGGAGCAACTGAAGTTGGCCATGTCAGAAACAGGATGCTGTGATAGATGGATCATTGGTTTGACCCAGTATGTTGTTATGTTCAGAAACAAGTCTGTAGCTAGCCTGTCTGTGTTGCTTGGTTTCTGCCACAATTAAGACACAGGATAAAGCCATGCGAGACTGGGCCAGCTGGATCCCCCACCCGCTGCGATGAGGGTGAATGTAGCCACCACCCTTTGGACGGGCAGGGGGAACAGTCTAAACAACCTACCCTGTTGTGCAGAAACCGGGCGGCAGGCTGCCATCACATGTCCCACCACGTTTCGTGGTGGGCCGAGGAGCCATTCACCAGGTGGGTGGGCACCTGGCTCACCCACTATCTCGCTCCTCATCGTACAGCAATGTCAAAACTACTCCTGCTGCTGTTTGAGGCTGGCGGACCTCGCCTTGCAGCAGGTCTACATGGGACTGGCCAGATAAGAGGCCTCACATTGACCCAGGTGGGGCAATACTAGCCTGCGACGCATCACTGGCCTTCTCTGGCAGATGCGTTGCATAGGAGCCGCCCACCCTGGGACGGAAGGCGGCAAACATCTGGCAGTGATGGACTGATGGTTGGCTGCATCGCAAACTAATGTGGGGTAAAGTGGCCAGATGTGGGGTAATGTCTTGTGTGGCTTTTCCCCCCCCTCAAAGGCCTTTTTTACATGGACGCCGCCGCGGCGCTAGTGGGTGGAGATGGGTGGGTGAGCACACTCACCGCACAGCCACCAGTGCCGAGCAGGGAGACGTGTTCATGGACACTGCTGCAGGGGGTTGTGGGAAAGAAGGGGAGGGGCTGGCACACACTCAATGGCAAAACACCCACCCCGGGAAACACTGAGCAAACACCCAAGTCGTTTACACGGACTGCCAAGACACCGAACGGAAGGGAAAACATGCCCAGAACAGTGACGTGACAACATGGCCAAGGAAGGGCAAACGAAGCCGTGATACAAGGCACTGTCCCCAAACCACCAGACCCCACGAGGGTGGGGGAGGAGGGAGCTGGAATGACAGGAGACACAAAGTAACAGCCCCACGCAGGTCACAGCACACAGACCAGACAGCTGGGCGCTGAGGGCCCCCGGAAAAACAGCCCCTGTCGTGCACACAGGAACACCGGGAAACACAGGATGTAAAGGGAGCAAGGGGACTGCAACTGGGAGGAGGAGATCAGGGAATAAGCAGGGTCACCAACATGAACAGGTGGAACCTGAAACGGTTGGGGCCCATTCTTAGAGACACACAAAGATCCCCAATGTACGACCACACATGGAAAACCTCGGGCAACATAAAACTGTTCAAGGAACAAGACATATGGGGATACCGGGCCAGGCACCAAAGGCCACGGAGCAGACAGGAACTGAGGGCAGAGAGCCTAGAGGCAGCCCCAAACACAAGGGAAGCAGCTGCAAACCACCATCTGACAACAGAACACCAGCCAGGGGTGCAATTGGCACAGGGGGAGACCAACAACACTACAGGCAAGGGAAGGCGGGTAAACAGCCAGGCCATGACCCTGGAGGATGGGCAACCATCCCCCCATGGCCTGAGGGACACAAGGGATGGGTGGGTGGGTGGGGGTGAAACCGTTACAGCACCAGGGAAACCCAACAGGGCATGGATAGAGGAACGCACCCCAGGGAAGGAGGACACAAACACAAGGGGAACCAAAATGACAACCTTTATTAATAAAACNGGGACACAAGGGATGGGTGGGTGGGTGGGGGTGAAACCGTTACAGCACCCATACAAGATAGGGGACAAAGCTAAAAAGAAAGGGAAACAGGGTGCCAGACCATAGGAGATACAGTAATCAGGCACAGACTCACGTAACTCACCAACAGCAGCAACCCCAGACAGGCATCCACACCAGGGAAACCCAACAGGGCATGGATAGAGGAACGCACCCCAGGGAAGGAGGACACAAACACAAGGGGAACCAAAATAACAACCTTTATTAATAAAACGTAAAGTGCAACAATCGCTGGGAGTTCCAACTGACAGGTATGGAGGGCAGGAGCTGCAGCCTCAGTAGAGCTGGCGACCCCACACCCTGCTCCAGTGATCCGCCTGGTTGCGGTCCAGTTGGTGCACCCGCTGCAGCAAATGGATAGGGAGTTGCACCACCTCCTTCTGCTCCCTGGTCTGCTCGTTAACCAGCGCCTGCACTACAGGGGAGTGGAAGAGAGGGCACCAGTATAGCAGACCACAGACCTCCGCAACCACGGATCCCCACACCAAAGGGGGGGAGGAGGGGCAACCATAAATGGGGCAACTCACGGATTGTGTTGTACACCCGGGCCCCTGCCTGGAGCTCCAATGCCACGCTCTGGAGCGGTCCCACCATCTCCCCAAGGCGTAGCACAGTCAAGAAGGCTATAACTGAGACTAGAAGGTAGGAGGAAGTGAGAGATATGAATGGGGAGCCGGCAACCAAGGGGGGGAAGAATTGGCATCCACAACATGGGAAAAGCACACCACATCCCACCCCCAGGGCCACCCAGCCAACGCCCCACGTGGCACTCCATCAGGTGTGGCCATGCAGGTGGGAAGCGGCCCGCAAGCCGCCCGAATCTATGGTCAGGAGAACGGCCTCCACATCGCCCATCCATGATAACCAGGGTATGCAATGGGGAACCGAAAAGGGGAGCTCCCTTGCTTCCCAGGGTGGTACTATGGCATTCGGGTGTACCAGATGCGGTTAGCGGAGGGGCGTGAATCTGAGTTCCCTTGCACGCTGCTGGCATTCCGTTCCGCTAAAGGGGTGGCTCAACAGCAACGTGACAGGAGGTTGAAGCCATCATCAATGGAAAAGGGGTCACTCACCAACATCTGCACATCGCTGCTTTGCCAGAGGGTTCCCAGGAGCATGGTAGCACACACTGGCTACCTATCCCCGGCCTGTCTGTCAGCTACATGGTCGGTTACAAGGCCCGGCATGGTCCGACGAATAGCAGGGTGATTAGGAACGACTGATGTAGACAGTGTACAGAAGGGAATGTGCCAAAGCTTACCGCAGCATGGCCTTGCAGAACTGATAGTGGTCCTGCTCCTTGGCCCTAGGAAACCACAACCTACACACAGGGCAGACACATTCCAGCTCGATTAGAGATAGGGAGACTAGACATGGCCTGGGAGCTGCATACAGAGATGCTGTGGTAGCACCGTCCTGACAGCATGGGACACTGCTGTCCAGAGGCCCACCAGTCAACTACATATACAGTGTTTGGGGGACGCTGGGGCTCAGCTCTGTGGTGGTGGGCAAAGGGCTCCCAGGGTCTTGTGCTGCTGGCAGTGCTCAAGGGGCCTTACCAATAGTACATAACAACCACCTAACCAAAATTGTGGAACTAATGTGACAGACTGGCGTGGCCCCAAGCACATGCAACCGATCAGGGAGAACCAGACCAGGTGGGCGAGCCGCACCCAGCCACAGAACCACACTCATAGGCACAGCGTCTGACCAGGTGGCTATAAGTAGGGGGCGGCACAGCTACAGTGGTGTGACGTTGTGTGAGAGGTTGGAGTGGAGTGGAGCTGAGCTGAGCGGAGTGTGGACCATGAGAGAGCGAGAGAGCGTGAGCAGAGGGAGGGTGTGTGAGGTGATCTTGAGGGTGTGTGACAGTAGGGGGTGTGTGTGAACGCGTAGCGCCGTGCGTGGGATTTTGAGTGTTGGTGGAGGGGTGTGGGAGCGCAGGTGCAGCACAGGGTGACCAGTGGGGACAGGGTATCAGTGCACAGGGTGTATTGCTGGACTGAGGGCCGGGGCCGGGGCACTTGGTGGGTTGAGTGGTGCACGGTGATCCGATACGGTGGTGGGATTGCTATGCTGGATGCTGACATCCTGAGTGGGCATGCCGCCCTACTACAGGTTCTGGCCACCTGTTTCTGGATTCCAGGTGTTCGAGCAGATGGCTAACCTTCCCCCATTCACCTCGTGGTTCACAAGTGTTGCATGGCGCAAGAGGCTGCTAACCTGAGACGTGTGACAAGCTTGCGCTGGGCACGCAGGTTGCAGGCTAGGCGCAAATTGTTGGTGGGAGCAGCAGCAGCTCAGCACGTCAGCCTTGTCCTTGCCACGTGGTCTGTCAATCTCTATGGCCGCCGTGTGACCCTACCGAAGTGCCGGATGAACTGGACGCGATTGAGGACCAACGAATGGTGGGAGAACATGCTGTTGACCTGGACGGACCGTGAGTGGACTGATCACTTAAGGATGAACCGCTCCCTGCTGATCCGCCTATGTGAGATCATAGGCCCCCATCTTTGCTTCAACATGACCAACATGCGCTTCCCACTGCCTCCAGGGATGTGGGTGGCGATGGCTGTGTGGCGGCTAGCCACACTCGATTCCTGTAGGAGCGTGGGAGAGCAGTTCGGTGTGGGGGTCGCGACAGTTAACAGGGTGCTCCATGATGTGCGCGACCTCATAGTGGAACTCTTCATAGAGTGTGTGATACAGCTAGGGGACCCAGATGTAGTGATCAGGGGGTACGAGACTATGGGCTTCCCCCACTGCATAGGGGTGATTGACAGTATGCATATTCCCATATTCCATCCCCCTAATGCCAAGACCGACTATCTGAATAGGAAGTAGGCTTTCTCAGTGAACCTCCAGGCTGTTGTGGACCACAGATGCCTCTTCATCGATGTTTACACAGGCGTCTCTGGAAGGAGCCATGATTCCTGGATCCTGCGCTCATCCCCCTTCTTTGTGAGGTGGTTTTTTTGATGGGGCGATCGCACCTGACATGTTCTGCATCATTGAGGGTGTTTCCATGGCTCCTGTCATTATCGGGGACCCCGCATACACACTAACCCCATGGCTCATGTGGTCCTATCCTGTTCCCCGCATGCCCCCAGCAGGTGCTCTTCAGTGAGCGCATGGCATCGGCAAGGTGTGCTGTGGAGTGGACCTTCGGCCAGCTGAAGATGAGGTGACACCTCCTACTAAACAGGAGTCAGTTTGACTTGTAGCACACCCCCATCCTTGTACTTGCAGCCTGTGTTCTTCACAATATATGTGAGACCAATGGGGCAGCCTTGGACAACCCGCCCCCCATAAAAACAGCCAATCCTGTGCCCCTGTACCAGCATGTCCGGGGGTGGGGCTTCAGGAGGCTATCTGAGGAGAACAGACAGACCCTTACCAGATGCATTGCTGCCATGGAGGCAACGAACCGACCCTAGGTTATGGGAAACCCCCTTCGCGGTGCCGTTGCTTGTTTGACCTGTGCACAATAAAGCTATTGTACCACCCTTGCCACCGACTTTTCCCTCCTCACTCTATACCACTTGTCACTCAGTGTGGTGACTGTCAATGGCAGGGCGACTTGCTCATGCTGTTCCCACCATCATGGCCTCTGGGACCATTTCAGATCCTACAGTGCGTTGCCGCAGGGGTTCCCTTTGTAGCATAGCTTTTTACAAATCTGGGTCACAAAACATGAAGGACTTGCGCAGCGCCACTGTTTCCAATGGTGCCTGGGCGACTTCCAGTCAGGGAGTGAACGTCTAAATCCTCCTCCCCTGTGGGGGTTTCCCAGTCTTTTGAAGTCTGGGAAAAGGCACCAACATGTGAAAACGCCCTGGAAGACTGAACTCGAGCTAAGGGAACAGAGATGAGGTCATGCACGGAAGGACAGAGGGTAGATGTATGGCACAAATCCATGATCTGGACTCTCCACCCCTGTCCCCAACTTCTGTGTGTCTCCAGAGTTTTTCAGTGTGACCTCTGGGAAACAAAAGGTTCCTCACCCCTAATTTAGGTTATCCATTGTTGATGTTACCTGCCTCTTTTATTCCCAGTCAGTGTCCTGTTTTAGAACTTTTTAATCCTTGTTGCTGTAGCTCAATAATTGGATTCTCCACTGATCTGCACTGTCCATTTAGTCAGCTTTATTGATGGCTGCTTTTAACTTAGAAGGGGTGGCTGATGAAAATTAAACTGACTGGAAGTCTTGGTGGTATAAAAATTCAGTTCAGTGGGACTTCACACTAGGAATAACAATGGTAGGGGAAGTATTCATTTGTGCAGTGTTTATCCAAGATATTCACTCGTTCCCACCACAAACTTCTGAAGTGTACTGATATAATTGTAGCTCTAATGTTGTTTGGTACACATGAGACCGTCGAAGAAATATGTGGAAAAAAGAACAATAAGGTTGCGTCATGCCACAGTAAATATAAGGAATCAAGGAATTTGAGGAACAGATGGACTGAGTTGATAAAAACCAAACTTTGAACCAGAACTTTTTATAAAATTGATTATTTCTCTCTTGGCAATTGGATGGAGATTGTTCTTTAATAGGGCCCCAATAATTTGAAATCTATATCTTGAACTTGCAAAATTTGCAGATGTTGTTGATTCCGGTGCTTTAGCTGTGGAAAAAGTGGCAGAGACTGTTTTTCATTAGTGCTTGTTCCCTCTGAGAATTTCTAAAATCGCACTCCATTCCCATCTTTTCATGCGGTTTAGGGATGGTTGAACAAATTGGATAAAAAAAGAGCTTTTATCTGTAATTGGTGCCCAACCGAATGATGGTGCGACTAAAAGAAGATTTGATGGAGCTGCAGTGTCTGCTACTTGCTGATCACTCTCCCCCATTCATTTTCGTTGTCGAAAAGCACAAGTTGATGGCACTTATTCTAAAAACAAAACAAAAATAACTCCTGTGTCGTCCCCCCCCCATGTTCCAGTTACACCACTGGAACACAGCTGACAAGGTTTTGAGGTTAAAAAAACTCGGGGATGAATACGGATCCCTATATGAGTTAAAAAGGGCAGCTCAATGAACCTATACGACTTCCCTATCCAGGTTAGCATGCCCTTCAGTCCAATTGATCCTATTGCCCAACAAATGATATAAATAGATCAGTGGATTTATACCATTGTTATAATGTTAGAACACCATGACCAATGGACCTAGAGGAGACAGTGCATTTTGGATGACTGTTGATTGCCAATGTGGACCCACATACTAGCACCTAACCAGTTTAGAAAGCAGGAAAATGGGTTCTTATCTGGTATGTGTCCGTATTGCAAGAGCAACAAATAACCTAACCAGTTATCACTTGAGAAACAGGGAAGAGCTTCCTAAAAGATATACATTCACCTGAACATTAGAGGAAACCTCATGAAAGGGTGTAAGCTGAGATCAGAGAAGGAAAAAGGTGTTTGATTATGAAAGAAAGATAGTTTATCTCACTTCCGTATGTTAAGATGAAATATCTATATCCAACTTAACTTTATAAAAGGGCAGACTTAGACATACAGCCCACCCTCTAAGTTTTATGTACTTTCGGCTTTGCTTTTATTCTTCAATAAAAGTTGATTTTTTAAAGAGAGCTGCTGTAGTTTTGGGAAATCCACCCAGAATTACATTTCTGAGGAAGGAGGTAGTACCTGCTGCGTCTGGTCTGTGTGTACAAGGGTGGGAAAAGGGTGGCTCCAAGCCGCACGCAGCCCTCAAGCACCTGTACTGCGGCTCTTGCCAGAAGTGGCTACTTGGAGGCATGTCCATGTAGCTCCCTCAGGATCAAGAGAAGCCAATCCACCATTTTGGCCATAGGAGACTCCTGAGGGCCATGGGAGCAGGGAGTGTATGCCACTATTGCTTCTGCCTGAATCCACCAGACTGCCTGGGAGACACAACTTTGATGTTAGGGGGAAATTGGGGGAAAGCCATACTGCCCCCATCCCAAGGATCATTGAAGCCACTATCAATGTAATTAATTGTGTGGTTCTCAGTAATATGAACAATTTGACATGTGACTCTTGGACTTGGGACGTTTGCCCATCAATGTGCCTGACTCCTTCTCCTGCCAACATGCTGAGCATTCCGGCAAGTACTGAAGTACCTACCAATAGGCATTTCCAAATGGGAATAAATGAATGGATAGAAAACCCAGTAAGTTTCCATGTCATGGTAGAGGCAGTGAACGGGCTGTTTTGGACATTTCAGCTCTGACACACATTGTCAGTGCTATGTAAATAATAAGAAAAAGAAGTCACCTTCTTCCATGTCCATATGCCTCTATTCTTACCTGAGGTATGCTCTCCTGGGGAAAAGAGTAGTTCAGTCTCTATGTCCACTCAGTCGCTGGCACCCCAGTCAGCATGCCAACAGAGCTGGTAGAGGTGGGAAGCACTAAATATCCATTTTTATGTATTATTCTGTTTGAGAGTGACTTGCTTTTGCCCCCGCACTGGAAATAAGGCACAGACACAATAAGTTTGGGTAAACTGGCCGCAACTGTTTATTAAACACAACCATCATGAAACAAAACCTGTTGGGAAACGAGAAGCAATTATCAGCAGTTAACCAATTTATGAGAATGGTGGACAGATCCAATTGCCAAATTGCATTATCCAATTAACTATAGTTATCCCAATTACCATGAGTCTTACCAATTCTCCTATGGAACAATCAGCTAAGAAAAATTCCAAATTAAGGTGCCAATTAGTAAGCCCATTAGAATCAGACTGAATTGATAATTCTGGGTGAGTACAAGGGGAGTGATTGGGCATTAAGTCCTACCTCCTGATATCCCTCCACCTCCAATGCCCCTTACTCCCCGTATTCAGTACCATAGTGTTAACCAATTGGATTGGAGATGCCAGTCCAATCCTCTCTTTCCAATGGACCATAAATGATCCATGCCCCGAGTAGAACTGACGAGTAAGTGACCATATCGGGGACCGCTTAGATCCTTCCCATATGCTTCCTGATGGCAGTCACTCTTCTCTGGGATAGCAGTGGGGTACCCATCCCCTGCCTGCTTCCCAGGTCCAACCTCCAGGATGCATACCATCCTCCACCATTACCAGCTGTTTTCCCCACAGCCAGTCCATTCCAATGCCAGTTTCCTTTTATGGTACTGAACACCGCCAACACGTTCAGCAGCAGCGCTTGCTTGAACACCCCCACACTCACCCAGAGCCACCCCTATGCTTAATCCAAACACCTTTGTAAAATTTTCTGCAAGTTCCTCAGATATAGGTCCAGGCCTCTTTCAGATAGGTGAACCCCATCTGCCCTATATGACTCAGGCCTTGTCCATGAAATATCCGGGTGTACAAACCAGATTCCCCCTGTACTATCAATGCATTTCCTAATTTCCTTATTCACCCTTTTCCTGGATCTGTCCACCGCTCTTGGATTAATGGCTCCATGCCATTTTATCCTCTGCATCAATTCAGTGAACACCAAACACGCCCCAGGAAACAACTCCCTCAACCGAAACCAGTCCCGTCTAACCATTATAGACAAATACAACCCTGACCCCCTGGTCAAATCATTTCCCCCTAAATGAATTACCATTATCCCAGGGGAAGGCTTATTACTCCCACTAAGCAGCAATGGGATCAACTGAGGCCAAAGCATGCCCTGTCTATCCTTCCATACCACCACCGCACGAGAAGCTAAGCCTAACTGCGAACCCCAGTTTGTTGATTTCACCCTCTTTTCAGCCTAACTGACAAAACTATGACCAATAACCCAGATTACCTTTCTTCCCACTATATGCAGCAGCACTGAAAAGATAAAAAACCACTATCACCACACGTTAAGTGCGAATAACTCCGCTAACCTTACCTACCTTGTTGAAAGGAGCAAATGTAGGATCTGAAAGCTCCAGAACGCCACCTGCCAACTCACTTAATGTCAGGTACCGAGAAACCTGCCGCAGCCACGGTAGATGCAGCCCCAATTCTGAATGAGTGTGAACTAAACTTGCCCCCCATACCCAATGAATCCAAACAATGCTTCATAACAGCCATAAACTGGAAACGGGTAAGGGGTTGCTTAGATTGGTGCACAAACAAAGACCCAGATACCTGAGGCCTATCTCTCAAATATTCCCCCATACATGCAACCAGACAAATCAACGGCTCAATGGACCTGCAAAGCACCACTCTGGCCCCCTTCCCAGTCTGATCAGTCTTTGACCTTCTAATACTCAGCTCAATCCGATCTGCCTCCACAAACACATCCCCAACATCCAAAGCCCTGCCTGAGCAGTCTGAACGTGAACCAACCACAAGCTCACTAACTCGCAATGCCGCAAAAAAGACAATCACAAAGGCTGCTTGAAACAACTTAACCTCACTCAAATCACTCCACACTCCACATAACCTGACAACCATGTCCGCCAATAGCTTGGGCAACACCGGTTCCCTCTATCGCACTTATCCTACCCCTTCCTTCTCCAGGACTCCAACATGGCCCTCAAAATAGGAGATCCCGACAACTCAGAATGCCCCACCATCTTTGACAAAAACGATAATGCTGACCATTTCGCAGCAATCGTGCCCGGCGCAAAACCCTTTCTTCTCCATCCCAGACTGAATAACCTGTGGCAAAGGGATAAGAAACACCACTGACCACCGTTTTCCCACAGCAAAAGCATCAAATTCCTTAAGAGCTCTCTCATATAGATACCATGTATCCGGGGAAACTGAGCCCCTCACAGTTTCTATCAATTCTAAAATCCAAGGCTCGAAAGCTCCTGGGGAATGAAGTCTTTCTCCTCCCTGGCCATGGGAGTGAGCTTCCGAAAGCATTGGATCTGGAAATGAGAGAGGGCATCAGCAATCTCATTGCTCACCCCCGGCATATGCTTAGCAGAAAAAACTATATAATGCTTAAAACACCATAAAACAAAAACTCTAACCAAGCGCATCACCCTCTCAGATTTAGATGACAACGAGTTCACCACATCCACCACTGCCAGGTTGTCGCACCAGAACAACCCACAAATGAACAGCCGCAACTATGGGAAACAACTCCAGAAATGTTAAATCCCTCAAAATACCCAATGCCTGCCATTGAGACGGCCACTGCTCTGAACACCACCTACCTTGGAAATAAATCCCCAGCCCAGCCACCCCCGCTGCATCAGAGTGTACCTGTAACTCCACCTCCAACAAATACAGGTCCCTCCACATACTGACCCCATTGTGACTCTGGAGAAACTCCAGCCACACTCCTAAATCATCTCTTATTTCTTTTGTCACTCTGATGTGGTGGTACGGCATGGTCACCCTGGTGGTCCTGGTGTAAAGGTGCGACAAGAATGCGCACCCAGGTGCGACCACCCGGCATGCAAAATTTAGTTTCCCCAGTAATGATTGTAAGACCCTCATTGTTGCCTTATGAGCCCCCCTCAGGAAGAAATCTAGTTCCTAAGCACCATTAACTTATCCTCCGGTAAATGCGAACACGGACGCACGAAGTCCAGTTCTATATCCAAATAGGTCAAAACGGAAGCAGGCCCCTCCGTTTTTTCCTCTGTCAATGGCACCCTGACCATCTTGGTAATTTTCCTGAAGATGGCTAACAAGTCTCTGCACCCACCTGACCCCGCCCTACCGATGAATAAATAATCATCGAGATAATGCAATACCTGGGGTAAAAGAGATAATGGATCGATCTATATTCCCCAGAGGCCTTTGGGGGCACTATCCCCAAGGGGGACACTCTCAAATTCTCCATTGACAAGGACTCAAAGGGGCCAGCTACTCGACTCTCAGACAACTCCTTCTGTATCTTTTTTTCCACCATGGACTCCATGCCCACCACTGATCTCAAATTCCTTGCAACCATGTGCTCCCGTGTTTCCCTCCAAATGGGATCTCAAAACCAAACTGAAAACCATTAACAACATACCGCGCCTGCACAGGGTCAGGGTAATCTTGCAACAACTCCTCAAGCACCCACCATTTAACTGGCATTGGCGTCATTACTCATGCTCGACTGGTTTGAACCACCACCCCTCCCTGCACCAGGCTGGAATCCCCGCTTTCCCCTCTGACTCGCACCTCATCTGCACTGACAATTTGTAGAGGGGGTGTGCCCCCCCCCCC
>QEPC01014730.1:326194-360280 GCA_003113815.1 Sphenodon punctatus | reverse complement strand
CCCCCCCCCCCACATTGCAAGCATGCATGCCTGAATCTGCAAAAGGAATGAAAACACTTGCTTTCGTTGAAATCCCAGCAGGCCAACAATTGTGATCCCTTCCTACCCTATTTGCCACAAAAATTATCAGACGACTGGGCATCACCCTTGACAATAATGTGCCCGCTATATGTGTGCACCACCTCCTTTCCCTGTATACACTCTATCCAGAGATCATGGTCTTTTACATCCCAGCGAACCCCTGGCGTGATGGCCGCGTTCTGCCGAAACACCTCATCATACCTGAGCCAACCAAACCCCTCCTTTGTCAAATATGCCCGCCTAACAATCTAAAAATATTTCCAAAGAGCTACTGCTCTCTCTGGAAATGCCTGCATCACAACTCCCACATAGATAATGAACGCTGACTCCCAGTTGGCCCAATTCCTATCCTCCTCTTAGCTCTCTCGTACTCCTTTGATTCAGGCCAGGCATTGGGGTCAGGAACCGGATCACAGAAAAGGATGGAGAACAAATCAATGTAATTACCCTTCCAAATCTTTTCCTGTGTGGACTGCAGCAGGTGCACCCCAAGTGGTGCAGAGACCCTGGCATACCCGTCCTGCAAAGGAGGGACCTCCTTGGCTTGTGACCCCGCCAGGGCCACCCCGCTTTGACCAGCCAAAACCGCAACCACAGCTGGTGGGGCTGAGCTGTTCACCCTTCCCACTTGAACTGGCTGAGCCCCACTGCTTGCCCTCCCCTTGCCTCAACCCCAGCCTGCCTGCCCTGCAGCACTGACGCCTGTGGGTGCCATACGTTATCCACCCACACTAACCTGTTTGGGTCCTGCTGCACTAGCAGTTGATCGATACCAGCATTCGCCTGCCCAGGTGCTATGAGACCCTGCTGCACTGCAGGTATCCCCACCGCAGATCCCGCAGTTCCACTGCCTGCCTCCCCACTATGCCTACCACTAACAGGCACCTCCCCTCTTTGAACAGGCTGACTGCTTCCAACCACTATCTGGCCCTGAGTCGTTGTACCTGGATGAGGTACAACATATTCACCATCACCAGCCACCGGTGTAATTGAAGCAGTAACCTGCTGTGCCCCAGCCACTGGAATAGGTGCCGCCGTCACCATCGGCCCGGTGCCTCCCTCAAGCAGCTGGGTGAGCCTGGTGATCTACTGTTCCATTCTGTCAACTTTCCTCACCAGCGCATCCATCGCCGGCCCGCCCTGAACTCGTCCCGATGCCTCACTAAATTGCAAAGAAGAATCAAGTGAAATCCTGCTCGCTCCACCAGAAACTTGACCCCCCATACCCCCAGCCTTGAATAACCCAGAGGCTGTCAG
The DNA here is from genome assembly GCA_003113815.1 of Sphenodon punctatus. Lineage (NCBI taxonomy): Eukaryota > Metazoa > Chordata > Lepidosauria > Sphenodontia > Sphenodontidae > Sphenodon > Sphenodon punctatus. The sequence goes on along the minus strand of QEPC01014730.1, from coordinate 358,942 downwards.
GCGGGTCATAACGCTATCCCACCCAGCCATCCTTGCCTCCATGGACTGCAAAAAGGCCTGTCCATGGCCCTCTTGAAGCCAGGAGGGGGTTGCTGCGTTCGGGCCCCTTGAACTAGAACAGACAAAGCACCCATGAGTTCATCCTCGAGTTCCCTCCCAGGAGCAGCCGCCCCCATAGTAAGGCCCAGCCCTGCTTCCCTGCTGGTCCCAGCAACCACTTATTAGGCCCCATCCACCTGCATCAACTCCTCCACAAGCAACCCCACCGAAGAACGGGGAGGAGGGGTTTGAGGGGCAGCTCCTGCTTGCTGCCCCCTTGCCCCATCACTTCCTCAACTTGCTGTCCCCCTCTTCTCACTAGGCTTACCAGCCCCCTGGTCTTTCCTCACTCTGCCCATACTTCAATGCAATGCCAAAAAGGGGGGGGGGGGCTGCGTGTGTGGGAGGGGTGTATTCCCTCTACAACTTCACCAAAAATTCCTGAATGAATAACCCACCTCCTCTCAGAGCAACCACCCCTCTCAAAAGAAGCCGAGACCCCCCCCCAACACCAAGGAGAGCCATCGCTCCCCTGCCCAGCCACTTCCTGATATCACCGCCTTGCTGCCTTCCTCCGGCCGCTCCCCATATCCACCTGCTTTCCCCGCCTGAAGCTATGCCACTGCTCCCCACTCTGAGTTCCCTGCTCCCCTGAACCAGGCCCAAGAGAGAGAATGCGGCCGCTTCAGGTGCTTTCAAGCAGCCGAATGACAGTGCCGTGTAGCACTGCTGACCACGTGGCCGCTCCCGGCCAATCACGGAGGCGCAATTTCGCACCGCGCCTCCTCCCCTTGCAAGCTGCCTCCCCACTGCAATCCAGGGTGCAGTTTGCAAGAGGGACTGTTCCCGCCCAGCCAGCACCCTCTCCCCTCCCCCAGCTACACTGTGCCTCCTTTCCCAATTGAGGCATGCCCAAATTTCCCCCCGCAGCGCACAAGGCGCTTAGCAGGGGCTATTTAGACATTCTGTTTGATATGCCCAGAAAGTTGCCTTCTTTTGAGTTCCATGAAGATCTCCACAAATAAGTCTGCCTCAGTTTTGGGGTCTCATTTTGTAGATATAGAATTAAATGTATGCCTAGGCTCCAGTGGCATGACCTAGGACTTGACGTCCCAAAGGTGGAAAATCTATACGGAGGAGTATGGTATTAGTGAAATAAGGAGGAGGAGCAGGGTACTGTACAGCCAGCCCTGCTTGAAAGTTGACATGATTAAGGATCATACTGTACACATGAGGTCTCACTCCATCCTAGGTGGGACTCCATCCCTACCACTGATAGATGTATGGTAGGGTTGCCTTTTTGGTAGGGATGGGATTAGCGGTTTCAGGTAGAACCAAAAGTATCCAGTAATGGCCATTTTGGATTAATCCAAACCCTGTTATTTTTCAGTATCTGTTGTTTTGGATCTTTTGCATTGATTTTTGTTTTGGATTTTTAACGTTGTGATTTAAACATCTGTTGCCAAAAAGGAGGGGTGGGACTCTGGGCAAAATTTTGGTTTCGGTTACTTTTGGTTTCGGTTCTCATACATTTTGGTTCTTGTTTTGGTATGGGTTGTTTGGGATCTTTTACATTTATTTTTGTTTAGGATTTTTAACATTGCGGTTTCTCCCCACTGAAGTCAATGATGTAGAATTGGTTATCATGCAGTTGTTTCAAATGCAATACAGTCAGATCAGCAGGAATGAAAAAAATATTAAACCTGATTTCTTAGTGGTCTCAGGGATTTCTGCAAACATCCTGATAAAGGATGATAATTTCAACTCCCTGATCCAGCAAGGTTTGATACACCTAGGCCTGTTGAGTGAAATTTGGGGCCCTCCTGAATCCAAATAGCAGGGATCCACCTACCTCCCATCCCCCTCATCATACGTTTTGAAACTCAGTTTCTGGAGACCATACCAGGACTTTATTTTCACATATTATCGGCAATTATTATTTTGCTTGTTATATTTTAATGAACCCACAGAAAGAAAATTCTTATAATTTCTGGCAGCCCCTCAACCTTGCAAGCCCAGTACAATTGTACTTTCATTCTTCCCTTCTCATCAGGCTTAGCTATACTCAAAGATGCAGGCATTTGCCGCAGTTTAAACAAGGTTGAGTTCCTCCCAGGGAAGGACAGTTTTAGGATGCAGTCAGGGCTCTAAGTATCTTATTGTCTCACTTGGTTTCCATGAAATGCCATTGAACTGAGTTACCATGGCAAATTAAACATCTGATGCCAAAAAGGAGGGGTGGGACTGTGGACAAAATTTCGGTTTCGGTTACTTTTCATTTCGGTTCTCATGTATTTTGGTTCTTGTTTCGATATTGATTGTTTTGGATCTTTTGCATTGATTTTTGTTTTGGATTTTTAACATCATGGTTTGTCCCCATTGAAGTCCAATTTCAGTCCAGTAATATATATAAAAAGTGGGCTGAGTTTTTTTTATTTATTGAATCCACATCTTGAGACACCGAATAGCTAACTGCAGTGCCAAGAGGATTCCTTGTAGAGGTGCTGTCTGAACTGAGTTTGCTGTGAGAATTTGTGATAATTTTATGCATAAGTAAAAAGGATACATGCATAGCTTCTCCAAAACTAGGATTCACTTGGATACAGTAACTTTCAGTGCGCCCCTAAGGATTCCGACAATTTTATAAAGCTTTCATCATGCATTGCTGGCATATCAAATGCAATTCCCCTATGACAAATGCATCTTTTGTTTTGCATTTTGAAACTATCTCATTGCGCCAGCCTGGGGTCAACTAGATACAATTTGTGGATTGGAGAGCTGAATTTGGATTTAGTTGCTCAGAAAGAGTAGGGTATGGGTGCTGGGAGGAGGGTACAAAAGAGTCCTGTTCTACTCACTGCTCCTTCCTGACCCTCTTCTGGGTGTTGTGAGGTCATGATGCTTGGAAAGGGGTGTGATTATGTCAGACCTCTTCATCCTCCCCCTTTCTGAACATCATGAGTCTCAGATAGGTGCATGGTTTCATCAGAAAGGGGTTGGATGAAATGTCCTCTCCCCCCTGCTGCTGCTGCTGCTGCTACTACTACTACTACTACTACTACTACTACTAATCCACATCATTGGATGTAGACGCACTCGCCAGCTACTGACCTGTCTCTAACCTTCCCTTTTTAGGGAAGGTTATTGAGCGGGCGGTGGCGATTCAGCTCCAGGTGCATCTGGACAGCATCGGTTTCCTAGACTCTTTTCAATCTGGGTTCCGTCCCGGCTATGGCAATGAGACAGCATTGGTGGCCTTCGTTGACGTTCTCCGCTGGGAGATGGATGCAGGATGTTCAGCGTTTCTCATCCTGCTAGATCTCTCAGCTGCTTTTGATAGTGTGAACCATGGGCTACTGTTGAGACGGCTTCGTAACCTGGGGGGTCTGGACGGGACTGTTCTTGAATGGTTCCGCTCATTCCTCTCGGGGAGAAGCCAGCAGATGGTGTTGGGAGCTGAAACATCTTGCCCCTGCGCCTTGTTCTGTGGCGTTCCACAGGGTTCCATTCTGTCTCCATTATTATTTAATGTGTATATTCAGCCCTTGGGGGAGGTCGTGAGAAGGTTCGGGGTGCGATGTCACCAATATGCTGATGATATTCAGCTGTACCTCTCTTTTTCAGCTGACCCAGACCCTGCTGTGTGGAGGCTGCGACCAGTATCTGGTGTGGAGGCTGCATCCATACATCTCCAGGCCAGACCTGGCCTCCCCCATCCATGCCTTTGTCACCTCGAGTCTGGACTACTGCAACGTTCTCTACATGCGGCTGTCCTTGTTCCTGGTTCGGAGGCTGCAGCTAGTGCAGAATGCGGTGGACCATCTCCTGATGGGGACGGGTCATCGGGAGCATATAACACCTGTGATCCGGACTCTGCAGTGGTTGCCAATAGCGTGCCGAGCCAGGTTCAAGGTATTGGTAATGATTTATAAGACCCTTCACAGTCTTGGCCCCTCGTACCTCAGGGACCGCCTCGCCCTCTGTGCCCGGGAGTGGCTCCTTCAGTCTGCCGGGGGTGCCTTCCTGGAGGTCCCCCGTGTTAAGCAGGGGGTCATGATGGAGAGGGCATTCTCGGTGGCTGGGCCGCGTCTTTGGAATTCCCTCCCAGAGGAAGCTCGCCTGGCCCCAAGCCTTTTAACATTCTAGCAGGCTTGTAAAATCTGGTTGTTTGCCCAGGCCTTTGGGGAGGGGAGGAGGGGGGGATAGGGTTTTTAGCTCGTCCCTGCCCTTTTTTAAATTTTATTTTTATCTCTTTTCCTGCTCTAATGATCTTTTTTAAAATTATTTTATGAATGTTGTACATCGCCCCGGGATGCCGTAGGCATATGGGGCGACTCATAAATATATATAATAATAAATAATAATTTCTATAATGCTACTAAATGTATGCAGCACTTTACAGTCACAAGTTTTCAGAGATAGGTCCCACTCCCTGCCCAGTGGGCTTACAATCTAAGATGGATAGGAATGAGTGGAACATAGGAAAAGACAGACACACTAGGGGTTTGCAATTGGTTTTTGTTGGTGTGATAACGAAAATGAAAAATTTCATTTGATTTTTGTTATTGTAATAAAGAAAACGAAAAATAATAATGCAAACAAAAACAAATTTTTGTTTTTGAAACAATGGGTGAAAACTGAAAAACATATTTCAGGCTACAACCTTTTTGTTTCTTATTCAATTTTGAAGAAACTTGGGGACGTTGTACCCCGCCAAGAGAGGGCACTACATTTACCAAACTTTGGAAAGCTTGGAAAAAGGGAACCAATTTTATAAGCAATTGAATGTTGTAATTTTAAGAAAAGCTGCATACATATTCCTGGATACAACTTCTTTATCTTCCATCCAATTTGCATGAAACCTGGGAATGTTATGTCCCTCCCCAAGATTACCAATTGTGCCACATTTCAGAAAGATTGAATAAAGGGTCCTGATGTTATAAGCCATTAACTTGATAATGCATTTCTGGCTGTAACTTTTTAATATTGCATTCTGTTTACAAGACATTTGGCAGGAATGTATCCCACACATTCCCTGACATCTCTGCCGAACTACAGGACAATTTGCTAAAGGGCCACAATTTTATAAGCAATTGAAATTGTCCCATTGAAGAACATTATTCAAATAAATAGCGGCACATGCAGTGCCAGTCAGAGGAAGTCACCTGGCATGGAATGAGGAGGGAGGCTGTAGGAGGGAAGATGGGGAGCAACCCAACAGACTGAAAGACACATTCACTGGTTAATTACTGCATGTTTCCAGCTTTATAGAACCAATCAGTGGTGGCTTCAAGGTGGGTATAGAGGGCGGGCATAGAAGGGGACATAACTTGAGGATAGCATCCCAGAAATCAGGTGACATGGTTTACACATCCAGGCTGGCCAATTATCATCACAATCACATCCTGCAGCACTGTGACAGAGGATATAAGAAAATCTCTATTGGCTCATTCCTAANATTCAGCTCCAGGTGCATCTGGACAGCATCGGTTTCCTAGACTCTTTTCAATCTGGGTTCCGTCCCGGCTATGGCAATGAGACAGCATTGGTGGCCTTCGTTGACGTTCTCCGCTGGGAGATGGATGCAGGATGTTCAGCGTTTCTCATCCTGCTAGATCTCTCAGCTGCTTTTGATAGTGTGAACCATGGGCTACTGTTGAGACGGCTTCGTAACCTGGGGGGTCTGGACGGGACTGTTCTTGAATGGTTCCGCTCATTCCTCTCGGGGAGAAGCCAGCAGATGGTGTTGGGAGCTGAAACATCTTGCCCCTGCGCCTTGTTCTGTGGCGTTCCACAGGGTTCCATTCTGTCTCCATTATTATTTAATGTGTATATTCAGCCCTTGGGGGAGGTCGTGAGAAGGTTCGGGGTGCGATGTCACCAATATGCTGATGATATTCAGCTGTACCTCTCTTTTTCAGCTGACCCAGACCCTGCTGTCTTGTTGCTGTCCCAGTGTTTGGAGGCCATGGCGGAGTGGATGTGGCAGAGCAGTTCAACCCCGATAAGACAGAGGTGATGGTGGTGGGGAGGGCGAGGGAGGTGTTGGCCCCCCTGATTGGGGGGGTTTGCCCTCCTATAGCTAAGCAGGTTTGGAGTCTGAGGGTGGTGTTGGATTCGGATCTCCACCTGGATCGACAGGTGGAGGTGGTGGTGAAGGCCGCCTTCCACCAGTATCTGGTGTGGAGGCTGCGACCAGTATCTGGTGTGGAGGCTGCATCCATACATCTCCAGGCCAGACCTGGCCTCCCCCATCCATGCCTTTGTCACCTCGAGTCTGGACTACTGCAACGTTCTCTACATGCGGCTGTCCTTGTTCCTGGTTCGGAGGCTGCAGCTAGTGCAGAATGCGGTGGACCATCTCCTGATGGGGACGGGTCATCGGGAGCATATAACACCTGTGATCCGGACTCTGCAGTGGTTGCCAATAGCGTGCCGAGCCAGGTTCAAGGTATTGGTAATGATTTATAAGACCCTTCACAGTCTTGGCCCCTCGTACCTCAGGGACCGCCTCGCCCTCTGTGCCCGGGAGTGGCTCCTTCAGTCTGCCGGGGGTGCCTTCCTGGAGGTCCCCCGTGTTAAGCAGGGGGTCATGATGGAGAGGGCATTCTCGGTGGCTGGGCCGCGTCTTTGGAATTCCCTCCCAGAGGAAGCTCGCCTGGCCCCAAGCCTTTTAACATTCTAGCAGGCTTGTAAAATCTGGTTGTTTGCCCAGGCCTTTGGGGAGGGGAGGAGGGGGGGATAGGGTTTTTAGCTCGTCCCTGCCCTTTTTTAAATTTTATTTTTATCTCTTTTCCTGCTCTAATGATCTTTTTTAAAATTATTTTATGAATGTTGTACATCGCCCCGGGATGCCGTAGGCATATGGGGCGACTCATAAATATATATAATAATAAATAATAATTTCTATAATGCTACTAAATGTATGCAGCACTTTACAGTCACAAGTTTTCAGAGATAGGTCCCACTCCCTGCCCAGTGGGCTTACAATCTAAGATGGATAGGAATGAGTGGAACATAGGAAAAGACAGACACACTAGGGGTTTGCAATTGGTTTTTGTTGGTGTGATAACGAAAATGAAAAATTTCATTTGATTTTTGTTATTGTAATAAAGAAAACGAAAAATAATAATGCAAACAAAAACAAATTTTTGTTTTTGAAACAATGGGTGAAAACTGAAAAACATATTTCAGGCTACAACCTTTTTGTTTCTTATTCAATTTTGAAGAAACTTGGGGACGTTGTACCCCGCCAAGAGAGGGCACTACATTTACCAAACTTTGGAAAGCTTGGAAAAAGGGAACCAATTTTATAAGCAATTGAATGTTGTAATTTTAAGAAAAGCTGCATACATATTCCTGGATACAACTTCTTTATCTTCCATCCAATTTGCATGAAACCTGGGAATGTTATGTCCCTCCCCAAGATTACCAATTGTGCCACATTTCAGAAAGATTGAATAAAGGGTCCTGATGTTATAAGCCATTAACTTGATAATGCATTTCTGGCTGTAACTTTTTAATATTGCATTCTGTTTACAAGACATTTGGCAGGAATGTATCCCACACATTCCCTGACATCTCTGCCGAACTACAGGACAATTTGCTAAAGGGCCACAATTTTATAAGCAATTGAAATTGTCCCATTGAAGAACATTATTCAAATAAATAGCGGCACATGCAGTGCCAGTCAGAGGAAGTCACCTGGCATGGAATGAGGAGGGAGGCTGTAGGAGGGAAGATGGGGAGCAACCCAACAGACTGAAAGACACATTCACTGGTTAATTACTGCATGTTTCCAGCTTTATAGAACCAATCAGTGGTGGCTTCAAGGTGGGTATAGAGGGCGGGCATAGAAGGGGACATAACTTGAGGATAGCATCCCAGAAATCAGGTGACATGGTTTACACATCCAGGCTGGCCAATTATCATCACAATCACATCCTGCAGCACTGTGACAGAGGATATAAGAAAATCTCTATTGGCTCATTCCTAAACAGATGCTTCCAATTTCCCAGTAACAAGTGGGGGAGAGATGTTAAGGTGGTAACAGCACAGAATGAGGATATTTGGTTGACATTTCTGCTGGCCAATTGGCATCACACCCAGATCTTATACCACAGTGACACATAAGAGAATTCCTGGCATAAGCTCATTCTCAGCATATGCTGTGCAGACTTATAAAATTGGGACCCTTTATCACATCTTTCTGATATTTGGCAGAGATGATCCTGAAGGTGTGATATAGATCCTTGCCAAATTTCATGTACACCTGTTGGACTACAAAGATGTTACAGTCAGACATACATTTATAAGTTAATTGCTTATATCACCAGGACCCTTTATCCAATCCTTCAGAAAGTTGGCAGATATAATATTGGGGAGGGGGTATAATGTTGCCAAGTTTCATCCACATGACTTTATTTATTTATTTATTTATTTAGAACAATTTTTAACCCGCTCCCTTCTGCTCACAGCAGTAGCTCAGGGCGGCTCACAACAAAAGTCAAAAATATAAAACAATTCAATAATTAAATGGGAGACAAAGTTACAGCCAGGAATGTATCTGCAGATTTTTGCAAAATAACATAATTCAACTGCTTATAAAGTCAGATTCTTTATCTGATATTTCTGACATCTGTTACACATAATGATACAATCCCTCCAAGTTTCATCCACATATAAAGTTACAGTCATAAATGTGTTTTCCATTAAAACCAATGGAAATCGAAAACGAAAGCAAAAACAAAAATGAAATTTCAATATTTAGAAAAATGAATAAGAAATATTTAAAAAACAAAAATGAATAACAACCTGGGTCCCTGGTACACACCTCTAAGACACACGTTTATTCCGATTTTATGGATGGGGAACTGAGGCTGAGAGGTTGTGGCTTGCCCAAGGCCACCCAGTGAATTCATTGGCTGGGGTAATATTCAGACCCTGGTCTACTACTGCAGGTCCAAGTCCAGCACCTTATGCATTACACCATATTGGCTCCCCATGAATATAATTCTGTCCATGTCTTTGTTTGGAAGTGCTCTAGAGGTAACATAATGAACTTCTGAGAGGTCAGAACACCAAATGTCTTTCTAACAAGTTACTTTCTCAATGCACAAAGACATCGGGAAGGCCACTAATATGGAGGCTTTGCAGTTAGAGACTGAGGAATCAAATTAGGAAAAATGCAGAGGTCCCTGAGGGAACCATTGGATCCTCCATTTCTACATGCAGACCTTGTTAAAGAACTTGGAAGAACCATTGTGATATAGAATTAGCATTCATCTGTTGATTCAGGTTAGTTCTCCATGGCCTCTTTCAGCTTGGAGCAGAGATGTGTCTCCGTTGACATCCAGGTAGCTTCTGCCTTTCCTCTTCCTGTTAATATTAACCCCTCCACTGAACGGGGTGAAATGTTATGCTTAAAAACTCGAGAAGACCATAGTGGAGCCGAGTCAGTGGTTTGCTGTGAATGCTGGGGATGATCCGAAGCGGATCTCCCCCACATGTGCACATGTGCATGGTTTCCGTGCGGCACTGTGTGCTGGCAATGGTGGTGCATGCGTGGGATCCACGAGGCTGTGGATTGGCCTTGCTGTTTCCATTGGAAACAGACCATTGCACAATGTGAAAACTTACTGTTTTCTTCTTTTATCCCATTCAGGGATGCCTTTGTTCAATACTTCCAGTATTTCCGGTACTTCTGCTTTGGTACTTTTTCTGACACTTTGGTCTTTATATATTGTCTTTGAGCCACCTATGCTGCCTTTGAAGTGTAAATAACTAGAGAGGATGGAAAGTGTCGAAAAATGACAGGAAGTGATGCTAAATGATGAAAAATTCCATCATGATTTCAATGAAAGCGCAATAGCAATATGGAACGTGGAAATATCAATAAATGTTTGTTAATGTTACCAAAACATCCGGATTTACTTAAAGTCATGCAAATGCTGAAGTGCCTTTCAGGCGTTACGATTTTAATGGCACATATGTACATCTGGAGCGATGCCACTGAAATGGTGTTCACTACCAATTTACTCCAGTGAAACAGATAGCCAAATTTAAGTCTACATCTTCAGAGTAATATCTAGACTTTAGTTAGTGAGAAATGTGAAACAATTCAAGATCTATGAGAGTGTAACTGGAAGGTGCTAATGCAATAGGTTTGCTGGCAGGTATTCCTGGACTTTCTGAGAACTTTGACTCCCAGAATGAACTTCTGTAATTAGCTAGAATCCCATACCCCTGATAGCCAATGGGATTCTTTCCTCTGATTTGACAGGGCTTTGCTTGGGTGAACAAAGATTTGTAGAAACAAGTTCCCGAAAATGTAATAAAAAGAAGGCTTGAAGTAGGGGTGTGCACCAGGCCCCCACGTCATTTTTGTTTTCATTATTCAAAAATGTTGTTTTCATTATCGTTATTAGCAATAATGTTTTCATTTTTGTCATCGTTTTTGTTATCATTGGTAGTAGTTTTTGATATTGTTTTTGTTATCGGTGTTGGTATTGATATTGTTATCAATATCTATATTGTTATTGATATTGTTATTGATATCGGTACCATTTCAAACGAAGATTTTATTTTTGTTATCGGTATCATTATTGATTCCCATGCACAACTAATATTTATCTAAATCTAAGGGAGACGGGAAGGGAAAAGGAGAACTATTTTCTTATATAGATAATCAATTATCTATATAACTATTCTAATCTAATCTATATGTCTCTAATACATATTATATCTAATCTATATTACCTATTGTATAATGTACAGGGGGGAGGGAAAGAGAGAAGGTAAAATATTGGGTATGAGGAAGGAAAGGTATTGGTGGTAATACCTAATAAATAAATAAATAATACAATGAGGGCTAGGGAGGATTTTTTATGTACAAGCACCACAGTTCCGTAAATGCAACCTGACAAGCAGAGCTCTCACAGAATGGAGAGAAAAAACCTGGCCCTCCTATTATAAAGAGTTGCAGTGCCCTCCTCCAGAGCACCCATGATTGGTTGTGGGAGGCATCAGGCATTGAGCAATCACAGAGTGCCATGAGACTGCTGGGGCCTGCTTGCACTGTTCATTGGCCAGCAATGCAGCCATCAGATACTGCTGAGCTGCTCGCCCCTCCTAACACAGGGTATTTCCAGACATGACGGGGCCTGTATCGGGGAGGGGGTGGGGTCGCGCGGCACAACGTGCGGCCTAGGCCGCCCGCCCTCTTGGGAGACGGGCGGGTGCCGTGGCCAATGCAGCTGCAGCGCCCGCCTGCATTGACCACGGCCCGGAATCCCGCAGCTGATTCCGGGCCGTGGTAGACGTTACGGTCCCCTTGATCACGGGGGGGGGGAATCACATTCAACATGCAAACGGAGATGGTCCGGCCAGGACCTCAGTTTGCATGTTTGATTGTGATTCCCCCCCGTGATTCACGGGGGTGAACATCTGGGGGGGAGCTTCCATTTCCCCTAACAGACGTTACGGGATCACGATCACCATGTGAGGATTCACCGTGGTTGAGCGTGATCTCATAAGGTCTGAAAATACCCACAGGCACTGTTCAAGAGTTCAACCCTGTTAAGACCCCGAGATGTCTGCTCCCTCCTCCCCTCTCCACGTTTCCCCTCCAAACCCAATTGCCACAGTTCTAATAATAACAATGATAACGACAGTGTCCTTTTTATTTATTGTTATCGTTTTTGATATTGTTTTTGGTATAGTTTTTGGTATTGATATTGATACAGTTATTGATAATGTTACCATTATCATTATTGTTATCGGTATTCTCAGTTGTCGTTTTTGTTATTGCAATAATGAAAACAAAAACGACAATTTTCGTTATCATTATTGTAATAACGAAAATGACATGCACACCCCTAAGTTAAAGTCCGGATCAACATAAATGATCTACAGGTTACTAGATGTTTTCTGATAACATAACCTCACAGTGGGCCTTCACACAGGGACCTTAAGAGAAAACAAGTGACCAGCCTTTCCATGTATAACGTTATGTCTCTGATAGCATTCAGAAGATGGTGCATCTTTTGTTTTCCTCTGTTTAAAATTTGATCTGAATGAATCTTCAGACTTTCTATGCAAATACATCTTCTAGGATGAGATATGAAAGCAGAGCTTGTACATCCATTCTGAAAATGAGACATGGCTTTAAAAAATATCCACAGAAATGAAACTCATGATGTATGTGCCAGGAAGAGTGTGCAGAACTGATGCCTAGACAGGAATAAAGATTTTTCATGAAAAATTTGTCCTTGCTTCTTGATGCAGATAGTGGAAAAACAAACCATTTTATGTCAGTACAATGATATTCCATGTTTAGGGTCAAAGGAGAATGAAACAATAGGTTTTTATAGCACATTTGTGTATATAAAAGATATTAATACCCAAACAATATATTAGAAAGGGTTGAACCAAATTTTGCATACAGGGAAAATTATAATTGGATGTGTGCTTCTAATTCAGAGCCTCTCTGGTTTCTGTTTGATTTTTTTCACTTGATCTATCTGTGTGATGAACAGGCGCTTGATCCAGTAGCCTTGGTTTCCACGTGTTGGCTGGATTTACAGAGCCACTGCTGTACCTGGGCTTTGGCCCTGTATCTGAGTTTATTATTTATTTTTATTTATTTATTTATATTTATTGGCCACCCCCTCATGCCTACAGCATCTCAGGGTGGCTTACAACACAAATAAAACAAGGACAATATTCATAAAAATAATCAATAATTAAAATATTTAAAAATAACCCCAACAACAATTTTTTAAAAATCTAAAACCCCCCCCCCCCACCCTACCCCTCCCTCCCACCCTCCACTCCGAAGGGCTGGGCGAACAGCCAGGTCTTACAAGCTCGACAAAAAGCTAGCAGACCCAGGGCCAGGCAGGCTTCCTCCGGGAGGGAGTTCCAAAGTCATGGCCCGGCCACCGAGAACTCCCTCTCCATTGTGGCCCCCCGCTTAACATGGGGGACCTCCAGAAAGGCGCCCCCGGCAGACCGCAGGGCTCACTCTGAGGTGCGGAGGGCGAGGCGGTCCCCAAGGTATGAGGGGCTGAGACAACGTAGGACTTTATAACACCTTGAATCTGGCTCAGTACGCTATAGGTAGCCAGTGCAGAGTGCAGAGCACAGGTGTTATGTGCTCCCGCCGCCCCGTCCCCGTCAGGAGATGGGCCGCCGCATTCTGCACTAGCTGCAGCCTCCGAATCAGAAACAACTGGGAAGGCCCACATAGAGCGTGTTGCCGTAGTCTAGAGCTGAGGCCTTCCTCACATGCCACACCCCACTGCCTGCTGATTTTCTGCCTCTGGTGTATAGGTCTGCCCAGTAGGAACAGGAAAGTGGGTGGAATAATGCTTCCTGTTCTTGGCCTGTGCCTGACCCTGTTTTGTTCCTGTGAGCCTCTCCTGTACATCTGAGACTGTTCTCTGCTGTAATTCTCCTCCGGACTTGATCCTGCACATTCACTCGTGTCCCATACCTAGTGAGGATAATCAGAATTGGGGAAGCATGAGAGCAAGTGAAATACATTGGCTAATGAAGCTGTGGGGTGATGACTGGGTTCTTCAGTACCACTTGGGAATGCTTACCCTTTATTAAATAAACTAACTGCTTGACATTCAGAGGAGCAAAATAAAGATGACGAGGAGCTTTGTACAGCTTCATCAGGGATATTAAAGATGCACTAGCAATGCCCATCTGACTCTTATTACAATAAGGTTCTCTGCGTCCTCAATAATGAATGAATCTGTGTATAAGTCTGCAATCTCCTTTCTGTGTGTAGTGCAGTATGTGAATTACAGAAGCTACTGGGTCACCTCACACCACTTATTTCTAAACAAAATTTTTCACACAAACAAATGAAGGCTTATTTAAAAATGAATGGCACAATACAGCAAAATAGTGTGTTAATTTTTATTAAGCCTGGTAATATTAATTTCCCTTCTGGGACACCCAGATTTGTCTTTTTCCCCACCTCCTGGACTCTTCCTAAGTCACAGAAGTTGGCTTAGTTTAAGTACTGAGCAAAGAAACAGTCCAGTGGCTAGGATGTTCATCTTGGACTTGGGAGAGGTGGGATGAGTTCTTTGATATGACATAGGCTTCCTGTGTGATCATGGGCAAATCGCTACTCTCTGCTCTCTATAAAATTGAGAGAAAATATCCTTTCCCTATCTCGCAGGGTTGTTGTGCATGGAAGATTCAGAGAGTCTCTGATAATGGGAACTATATATGTGATAAGATGGACTGAACAGGAGATTGTGCAACTCACATCAACACAGTGTGGCTGTTTGATCCACTCTAGTGGCAGTGTGTTTTTCCCATTGGCAAAAAATGGGAAAAATACAGCAAACACGGGTCCCTGACTCAAGTGACTAGACAAGAGACTTAGGAGTCTGGTATTGGTGTCAAGCTAATGGATATGTCCTTTTGTTCAAGAGGGTAGAGAACTGGACTTTTAGATCTAGAGGAGCTGAGTTCAGTTTGTGCTGAAGACTAGTTGTTCAGGGATGCTGTTACACTTGTGTATCTGAGACATGTGCTCCTGGTGTACTGCTGTTTGAGCAGAGAGTGTCCTCATGTAGGACAGGACTCGCAGTTTTTACTACTGCAGCATTACAAGGTGGCTAGATTTTCAGCACTGGTTCTATTATGCCTAGCCGATAAACCACCTCATAAAGAGAATCTGTTTCGTATTTGTATCCTGATACAATGGAGTGAAAGGGGGGGAAATCCCTCTGTAAAAATTCTCCACCACTATCTCCATAATCTCTACATCAGTGAGCTTCATCCAAGTGTGAAAATGAAAAATTATAACCTGCCAAGCATCAGTGGCAGAGTGAAATGAAAAAAATTGCAAGTTAATAACAGTGATGCCTCAGCTCGGAAAAATTTGCTGGCCAATTTAACATTGCTTCATCCAAGGTCACATCTTGCAGCTGATTATTTTTAGTAATTTGTAGATGAGGATGCTCCACCTTTGTCACGGCAAGTCAAGATCAGGGAAATGGCAGGTAAGGTTTAATACCCAAGGTTATCTATCTTCTCAAATAAGAAGTAAGTCATGGTTTTCAGCTTATTTGCTAAAGAGTGGGCAGAGAAATCATTTCTATGGCGGTGAAGTGGAAAGCCTATGGTATCCTTTATGACAGTGATAAAGTCAATGTAACATAAATAGTTGAAGTGGGGATAAGAGAGGGAAAAACCTGACTTAGTGTCTCTTGAAGCAACATTTCACCTTGGAAATGGGCATCTGATAATATTTACCTGATAGCATAGTTCTGAAAATAGAGCTTGTATTTTACATTTTGTACTTTTCTTGATGACTCTGGATACTTGCAGATTAACACAGTAAGAACCTACAGGCTCTCAAGGGAAACATGTCAAGCAGCATTTTTCCTCCCTGGCTTTTAATGCTGAAGGAAAATTTCCATTCCAACTACAACAATGTCTTATGTGGAACTTAATTTGCAAAATTGCTCAATTTACAAGTCTGGTCATCTTTGTTTTCAAATCTGGTCATCTTATCACCTTTGTGCAAGAAATTGGCCACATTTTCTACGGACATAACAGGTGACACTTCTTTAGATCTGTGACATTTAGACCAGCAGAGAATATGACCATATTTTATTTTTGTAGAAAATGATTTCTTACAATATTTGCCAAGCATACATTTATCAGAGCATACAGCAGTGTTGCACATAAATCTAAGACACTGAAGATTGCAATTGCACTTAAAGGAGAAATTTAAGTAAATGTAATTATCTAGTTTCTTGTTAGCTTGGTAAGGTCATTTTGAAGGAGCACAGTAATAGAATGCCTCCATACAACTCCACTTTAAATGTTTCTCATAAATTCTTTGCCTTGTCACATCTGTGCAAGATACATCAAGATTGTCATGATCCTGGCTGGGGCGAGGAGTTGGCCAGGACTGGAGATCTGAAACCAGAGCATCTCAGGGGTCCTGGGTTCCGTCCGATGGGAGAGGGATAGGCCAGAGGCGAGATCCTTGATCCAGGCGAGGTCTATATTCCTGAAGTTCAAACTGACTGGCGTACCTGTGGAAAATGGGAGTGGGCACAGCAGAAGTGCAGAGAGAAAGCAAGTGGGCTGAAGAGGTCCAGGTCTCTGTCACATTGTCCGGAGCAAGGGCCTATGGTGACCCATGAAGTTTATATAATAGCTGCAGGCCGATCAGGGTGTGGGGTCACCAGTAGCAAATCAGGAGCCAAGAGTGGAGGAGTCAGAGGACTGAGGTTCCACCTCTTCACCACAGCAGCCTGTCAGCAGTGTGGGCTCTTCCTCCATCCCTGCCACCCGAAGGACACAAGTTCTAGGCTGCTGCCCCTCTTGCATCCTGACAAAGACCAGCTACCAAACCATCCAGATAGTTCAGCAGTGGTGTGGATTTCCGTGAATTTGTCGGACTCACCCCAGGGTGGCCTGCCTTCACATAGATGGACCATCCAGGAGTAGGGCGGAGCAAGTGTCCATTTAAAAACACCCAATGGGCATCTCTCTTGCAGGGGTGTAGTGATAATAAGTGTAGCAGGTGTAGCTGCTCCAGGGCCCACATGCACGTAGGGTGCGTAGGCACACTGGAATGGATTAACCCCAGCAGGAAGCCCGTTCCACCTTCTGCACTAGGGCCTGTTCCCATCCATAACATTTTTTCTCCTGCCTCTTGGGTTCAGAGCCCCTTAAGTGATTAACACCAGAAGGGCTGTTGTCAATGGTAGCAGTTGTCTTGCAGTAGCTTCATGCTTATCTTTTTTTATTGAGCTTCATGCTTATTTTTTATTTTTATTTTTACCATCCTTTATTCTTATCAGTATTACTATGCTGTGGTACTCTGATTCTCCAAAAGGAAAACATTGAATATTAAATGTATTGAATTTTAATACATTAAAACTATGGCTGTTCCTAGTATTAAAAAAATCACTCACAAGTATTTCTGGATTTCCGAAGGCCGCGTCTGAGTGTTTGGCGGCTCCTCGGTAACGCGGCCCAAAACCCGGTGCTCAGTACTCAGAGATTGGCACTTGATACTCGACGCTCAGGACTCTGCATGTCGACACGTGGGTTGGCATGTTGTGTGATATTGTCCATTGGTTGTTTACCGTATTCAGATCCAATCACAGTGCAAGACAGCAAGCCATCATCTTTGCCAACCCCTCCCCCCTGCACGGTATAAAAGCAGTGACTTCGTTTTATTTCTCTTTGTTGGGTTGGAGTTTGAGGAGAGAGGAGGAGCATGGTGCTGCTGCTGGTTAAAGTAAAAAACTCACATTAATAAAATAGCATATTCATTACACAAACACACACACGCATACACACACACATACACACACACGCGCATATAGGGATAGGTTATAGATAGAAATATTAGGATCCATAAAAAGAACCCATACCAAGTGTCAACCAAAAACAAAACTACGAGAACTTGGGTAGTGGGTAACACAGTCCAGGGGGGAGAGAAAAAGCCAATCCATATTGCTTTGCTCCATGTTGCAACCCCCCTCCCCCAGAGTACATGGCCCCTGCAGGATCCATATAATAATGCCAAGCACCAACCCAAAACTAAACATCCAGGGGAGTGAGGGAGTTTCAAAGCATAGGGGAGGGAGAGAGAGAAAAAATGATTTGTCCCTTGTTGCACACACCCCTGCCCCAGAGCACATGGCTCCATCAGGGTCCATAAAATGAACACCTGCCAAGTGCCAACCCAAAACTGAACTTCCATATCTTGGGGGAGGGAGTTTCAAGGCACAGGGGAGAGAGAAAAAGGAAACATCTATGTTGTTTTGCCTCATGTTGCACACATGCCTCCCCCCGGAGCATATTGCTCCATCAGGAGGATCCATAAAATAACACGTGCCAGGTGCCAACCCAAAACTAAACTGCCAGACCTTGGGGAGGGAGTTTCACAGCCCAGGGGAGAGAGAAAAAGCCATTCTATAGCGTTCAGTCCATTGATTCGGACTCAGGGAGCGATCTCCCTCGTGTCCACTAGGAGGCAGTATAGACTTTCCACTGGGCATGCGTAGGGAGAGCGTGCCCTCGCTCCCCCAGTCGAAAGTCTGCCTTTCTTCCGACTGGACATGCATCAGGGGTGCTCTGCACCCACCAAACTTTCTAGCCTTCTTTCTCCCTCTGAGAGAGAGAGTCAGTTTTTGGCTAGGCTCCTGATAGCAGATATCCTTTAGATTGAGCGTTTCTCCCACTTCATCTCTCTCTCCTGGTGCCAGCCCCCGGGTACGGCCTGGTTTTTCAGGTACTGAGGGTTCAGCCCCTGGGTACAATCCTCCGGGACCGCATCTATCTTATTGTTCTGTAACGCGTCAGGTACACAGCTTCTGCTATACCAATGCTTATAATAATAATAATTAATGGCGGAAACTGCCAAAACCAGCAGAGCGGCCGCCCTCCGAGCCACGGCGCGCTGAGAAGGCCCCACTTCGCCTCAACGCAAAAGTGAAACTGCGCTGGAACTTCCTGCCCAGGCCACCGCCCCCACGCTGCAGACGGAGGAGCCGCGCGGCATGAATGATGGCGAGCATGAGGAGCTGGAAGTTGAGGAGGAGGCAGCCACTTCTGCCTCCTCACAAGTAAGGGGGGAGCACACGATGCAGTCCTTCCAGAGGCTCCAGATGGACGTGCTAATGTCCATGATGGGCGTTCTAGCCCGCATCGAGGGCAACCGAAAAAGGGCGCAAAAGCGCAAGCAAAAACCCCAGCCCCCTCCCAAACCTTCCTTTAAAGGGGCATCAAAGGGAGCCAGCAAAGGCAAGCACAAGAACCCCCGTAAGCGGACTCACAAGCATTCCCTCAGGAACCTCCTCGGTTCCTCCTCAGAGGACGAGTGGGACGAGTCCCCCTCAGAGGAAAGTGAGCTATTGGCCTCCTTCTCAGACACAGAACCTGACCCTCAACCCCAGTGCAAAAAGTGCAAGGGCCATGCACGAGCCAGAACCCCGCCACCCATAGCCTCCTCCCCCTCAGAGGATTCAGATAACACTGACGGCTACTCCTCGGGGGAATGGGACCAGGACACCCCCAAATGGAAGGAGATCCTAGCAAAAGGTCCCAAGGATGTGGGCAGAGAACTCCCTACTTACCAGGGCCCCTTACCAGGGACTATATCCTAAGGAGGGCGGAGAGGTTGCTCAGTATGACCCCAAGCACCCCCAAAAAGAGAGAGTCTGATTCCACCTCTGAGGGTGAGGACTCAGACAGGGACTATATCCCAAGGCTTCACAGTGGCGGTAGGGGGGTCACCCTGGATTGGGCCTTTGAAGGATCAATAAGGCCCAATGGAAACAGCCCATGAAGGCGACTAAACTGTTAAGAGTCCACCAGGCCCTATACACATTCACCAAGCAGAGTAACCCCATATTCAAGCCTCCCAGGGTGGACGCAGCAGCCGCCTCTCTCACCCGCCAGTCTGTATTCCCCTCAGAAGGGGACCTCCTTCCCAAGGATCCCACTGACAAGGGAATAGAAATAGGGCTCCGTAAAAGTTATGAGGTGTTATCATATACCCTGCAGATGACTACTACTGCTTCATATGCCTCCAGAGCCATCATGAAGTGGTTCAAGCTAGCAAAAGACCCAAACATTTAAACCACACTCTCAGGCAAGCTTGCCACTAATGTCACCCTTGCCCACCACATTCCTCATGGATGCTTCTATGGACATTGTAATCTGGGCAGCCAGGGGTATGCCAGCAAACGTGGCAGCCTGACACCGACTATGGCTTTGATCATGGCGTGCGGACACGCATGCCAAAAACCTCCTGGTAAACAGCAGGTTCAGAGGGGGCAAACTATTCGGCCCCGCGTTGGACAAAGCACTCACCGATGCTTCTAATAAAGAAAAGAAGCACTCCCATAACCAGGTGCAGTCATTCAGGAGTTTCTTTCGTCCCTTCCAGCGATTCAACCAGGGACCCAAACATGCCTTCTCCTCATATAATGCCTGGAGCTCTCAACAATGCGTCAGAAGCCACAGGGGGCGTGGATAATAACCTAGCAGTTCAGCCACACAATCCGCCTACACTAGATGACCTGGGTCCCCTTCACGCAAGCAGGAGTCCTGACTCCTTTGCGCCCTCCTCCCCCATCTCCGACTGGCTCGGAGGAAGACTCCTTCATTTCGCTCGGCTGTGGGGTTAGGCCACCTCAGACAACTGAATCCGTCAGACAGTAACAAGGGGATACTCCATCGAATTCAGAACCAGGCCAAGGGAATTCTTCCGCATATCCCCTCTCTCACGAATCACCAGCAAGCGTGAGGTAACGCAGTCCGAAATCAACAGACTGCAGCGGATGGGAGCCATAGAAAGAGTACCATGGCACGAGAAGGGAAGGGGCCTCTACTCGATCCTCTTCCTCATGAAAAAGAAAAGCAGAGAATGGAGAGCAGTAGTGGACCTGAAGTGCCTCAACAAGTCCATCAGGCTCCAGAGATTCAAGATGGAAATCTTGGCCTCCATTTCCCTAGTCATCTCGAAAGACAATTGGCTCTCCTCTTTAGATCTCAAAGACGCGTACCTTCACATTCCCATCTTCTCAGCTTACCGTCTATGGTTCCACTTCTCCTGCAACAATCAGCATTGGCAATACCGAGCACTCCCCTTCAGCCTGGCCACGGTACCAAGAATGTTTACCAAAGTTTTGATCCCCCTCATTGCAAATCTCCGATTCTACATCCCAATCTGGGCGACATCTCTAGTTTTCACTCAAGCCCACCTCCAGCTCACCATCTCTTACCTAGAGTACCATGGATTTCAAATCAACTGAGACAAAAGCCACCTGATTCCCAGTAAGCACCTAGAGCACCTGGGTGTAATATTCCACACCAGCCTAGACAGGGTATTAATCCCGCCCTCTTGACAGTACAAGATCAGGAATCTCATAGCTTCCATACGAACACGACCACACCCCTCCCTGAGAACTCTAGCGTCCCTGCTCGGATCCATGATATACTGCACATGCCACCTACAGTGGGCTCGGTTCCACGCCCGCAGCCTCCAGAAACTGCTTCGCCCCTGGCAAACGCAAATAATCAACAACTTCTCAGTCTCTCTCTCTCAGTTCCAACTGATACCCTACACTCTTTCAGCTGGTGGGAAGATCCACACCGCTTTCTACATGGCGTTTCCCTAACAGAGCCGCACAAGATCATACTAACAACGGATGCCAGTATCTCTGGATGTGGAGCCCACATTGAAAACAACATAACACAGGACGACTGGTCGGCTACAGATGTCACCCACAGCATCAATTGGCTGGAGCTCAAGGCCATTCAACTAGCCCTCCAACGATTCATTACCCTACTGGAGGGTTGCCATCTGCTGGTCTTCACGGACAACACCACAGCCATTGGCTTACGTCAACCATCAGGGGGGCTCCCGGTCCAAGTCACTGCATGAGGAAGCCTGCCGCCTACTGCATTGGGCAGAGTCTCACCTACTGTCCCTTCTGTCCCTTTATATAAAGGGGGTAGACAATGTCAAAGCAGATTGGCTGAGCTGCCAGGAGCTGGATCCAGGGGAATGGGCCCTCAGTCCTGCCATGTTCCAACTCATCATCAAGACATTCGGCACCCCGATCCTCGACCTGTTTGCCTCCCTGACCAACTACAAGGTGCCCCAATTTTTCAGCAGGAACCCGCACTCCAAATCCGAAAGCCCCAATGCTCTCAGCCTCCAATGGCCTCCGGGCCTACTCTACGCCTTCCCTCTGTTCCCCTTACTCAGTCAAGTGATCCGCAGATGCAAACATCAGCGAGCCACCATGATATTTGTACCCCCTTTTGGCCTTGCAGGCCATGGTTCACAGACTTGTTCACTCTGTCCCACGGGAACCACCTCACCTTACCTGTCACACAAGATTTGCTGTCACAGGGACCCCTCCTTTACCAGCAGCTGGAGTTTCTGAAACTAACAGCATGGCTGTTGAGGCCCTAGCACTTCAGGGCCTGGGCTACTCTGACTCTGTCATACACATGCTACTGGCTTCTAAGTGAAAATCCACTCAATGCATATACCAGTGTACTTGGAGGGTCTTTGTTGGCTGGTACCATTCTAGGCTTGTCTCCCCACAATCACCCTCTGTAGGTCAGGTTCTCCAGTTTCTACAAGAAGGGTTGGACAAAGGCCTACGCCCCAACACCCTGTCGAGACAGTTGGCCGCAATTGATAGTACCCTAGGGGCGTCCAGTAAGCCCTGCCTTTCGGCCCACCCTCATGTTCATCAGTTCATTAGGGCCGCTCATTGAATTTCCCCTTCAGTAGTACACAGCTTCCTTCCTGGAATCTCAACCTGGTCCTTAAGGCACTAAGGCCCCCCACCCGCCCCTTCAAACCCCTGAACCAGGTCTCCCTATTCTTCCTCTCAATTAAGGTGGCCTTCCTGATAGCCATCACCTCAGCCAGACGTATATCTGAAATTGGGGCTCTGTCGGCCAAACTTTCCCTCTGCTCCTTCAGGAAGGAATCCGTCTGCCTACGCCTGGACCCCTCCTTACTTCCGAAGGTTTCCTCCCTCTTTCATCTCTCCCAAGACGTGGTCCTACCCTCCTTCTGCCCTCACCCCCGCCACTCCCTAGAGAAACTGTGGCATACTCTGGATGTGCGCAGGGCTCTAAAGATATACCTGCAATGTTCTGCACCCTTCAGGCGTTCCTCTGGCCTTTTAGTAAGTTACCACCCCCAACACCAGGGCGAAAAGGTCTCCAAATCAGTAATTGCCAGCTGGATCTCATCCTGCATCGCCGAAGCATACAAAGCTTCAGGCCTGCAGCCCCCCAGTCCTATCCTGGCATGCTTTACCCGGGGAGTGGCCACCAATTCTGCATTCCACTCCCGGGTCCTGCTGAGTGAAATATGCAAGGCAGCCACCTGGAAAAGCTTACATACCTTCACTAAGAAGCACTATAAGATCGATCTGTACCAATCCTCCGAGGTCGCCTTCGACAGACGGATTCTACAAGGGGTACTAGGGTCTCATTGAGCCTGGTTGTCCCTCCCTGCCAAATAAAATAGTACTGCTTTGTTATCTCCCTGAGTCCAAATAAATGGACTGAAGGCTATAGAAAGGGCAATTGGGATTCTTACCTGTGAATTGCCTTTCTGTAGCCTTACAGGGAGTTTATTCGGCCCACCCGGGCTGGATACGTTGAGTTTCCCCTGTTAGCTGGGGAGGTTTATACCCCTTCTCATAGGGGTTCGTTACTTCTTGAAGTTTCGGGGAAGGTTCTGTTTCAGACTCCAGGTACTTTGGCTGTGATACTACTGGGGAAGCGAGAGCGCGCTCTCCCTACGCATGCCCAGTGGAAAGTCTATGCTGCCTCTTAGTGGACACGAAGGAGATCGCTCCCTGAGTCCGAATAATCTCCCTGTAATGCTACAGAAGGGCAATTCACAGGTAAGAATCCCAATTGCCCTATCCATGTTGCTTTTCCCCATGTTGCACATCCCCCACCCGGTCCCAGAGTGCATGGCTCCCTCAGGATCCATAAAAAGGAAAGGACTCATGCCAAGTGGGTAACACAGTCCAGGGGGAGATAGAGAAAAAAATCAAAATCCCTGGAACCCCAAATGTAAACTGCAATAAATTTCCTTGCTCGGTGCCTCTGCCTCTGCCCCAAGAAATACAAAACAACAACAACACAAAACCCTGAAAGAGACAAGCAATTGATTCTTCCAGTCCAATCCTGTTTGACCCTATTACCAGCGCCTACCCACACAGTTTAAAATTTTAAAGGGGAAAATGCAGATCAGACACATCAACAAACAAACAGCGCCCTGGCACAGACTTTTATTTGCCCCTGACAACCAATAAAAAACATGACCTGTACTTGTCCCCCCTCCCCCACCTGTCCCCTCCTGCGGATCAAATAAGGAATAAACTAGAAACGGGCTCGGTGAAGGTAAGGGTTTCTTGGTGGTCAGCGCAGGGGTGTGATCACGAATGGCCACACCAAATCATGAGGCATTACTTGGATGAAGTAATACCAAGCACCCAGAATTGGACCTAATTTTTGGAACCTTAGAACTTGGAAAAATCAAGTCGAACACCAATTTACGCAGTAAATTCCGGAAAACCCGCCAACAAGTTGAGAGTTTCAGTGCTAATTAAAACATGGTGCTTGGGAGGTGATGTCTGAATGGGCCAGTCACCATTAATCATGCTCTCCAGGTCTGCTTGGTGTCTCAAAAAAATGTTGTTAATTTGATACTACATTGAGCCAATCCACACCTACTAACTGAGCCATGGTGCCATCAGCCATCTCACTTCTGTGGCCTATTGCATGTGCTGCATTATCCACAAACCAGCTCTGGTGTTTTCGGCAATCTGGGGCACAGAGGCGACTGAACCACGCTATTCCTCACTGATATGGGAAGGCTAACAGCTTCATGTGGAGAGGATCCTTCATGCAAAGATATAAAGGGGATAACTTTAACCAAGCCTCTTCGCTGGAATTTTTTCAGAGCTACAAGGGTTAGCATTTTAACTCTTTTGCAATAAGTGCCTCTGGCTCTTTCATAATTACAGGATTACTTATTTAAATTTATATCTTCTCCCCGACTTTCCCTGGGGCTCAGGGCAAGTTACAACAAATAAAAAGTGTATAAAATATATAGACACAGAACCAGTTAAAGCACCCCTACCCCTAATATCCCCACCCCTCCCCCTGCCTGCCAAATGCTTAGCCAAATGAAAAGATCGTACGTTGCCTCTTTCCAAAACTGTGGAGCAGCCACAGAGAATGCCTTTCTGTGCACCCTTGATGTGCACCGTTAAAGTGCCCATAGTAGCTGCAAGGAGACACTGCCGACTGACCTCAAGGGCCATAATGGGACATGGGGGAAGATATGTGGAGTCGGACCTGGTATTATGCCTTCCCCTAAAGCTGGTGCCTACAGAAGTTTTCACCCCTGGACATTGGTTCGATAGAGACTTTGAGCAAACCAACACCATTTCCTTTAGCACATGGGCTTTCTGTACAAGTTTTCCATGCAATTACTTATACACCATAACCCATTTTGACTTCTGAGATCTGACAAGCTCACAGCATGAGAGCTTTCTAATTTTTCTAGCTGTCATGCAATATAGTGTATCAAGTGAGTTCAGCAGCCCTACTTTAATGCATGTTGCAATGAAGCTGTGAATGTATCAATCAATACTTATTAAAGTATATGTAAAATAAAATAAAAAATTAGTCTCCTGACAACCTCTGTCCGCTTCATTCCCTGTCTCTTCATCTTGTACCAAAAACTGTCTCTAAAAGTTTCCAGAATTTTTCAAACTTGTGTAATCTGTCTTCATTCATATAAATCATATCTATGCCAGCAGCTTTCTCTCTTCTCAAATAAACCCCTCTCCAGTGTGCTAGGTTAATTGGTTGTGCCCCAGTAGAAGAATGAAACCAAATCTTCACTGACATATCAAGGCTATTGGGGTAGGCAAAACTCTGCTCCAAGGAACAAAAAGGCAGGGCAGTATGAGACTTTGAGTAAAAACAAATGTGACGCAGGCCCACTGTGGTCTGGGACTCCTCTGCATATGTGGCCCCGCACTGCCGGATGTTGGCCGAGGACTGCCCTCGGGTAGGTAGGCAACTAGCCTCGGCTGTGTCCTTGGAAAATACCCAAGGACGCAGTTCAGGCCAAAGGCCACCCACGTGAACCAACGCCAGCTAGCACATTTGTTCAGCCCTGACAATGCTGCCTCTGGGCAGGGACCACTATAGCTGAGCATCATGGCTGGTCGCCATGGCTGCTCATCATGGTGAGAGGTGGAGCACTGGGGGTGGGGTGGGAGCAGGGCTGGACACCTACACGTTTGTTGAGCTCCCTGCCCTACCTGGGGTGTTCTGTTTTCCTCTCCGGGCTAGGGAGCTGCTGTGCCACATGCATGTCTGTTTTTAGCCTTCATCTCCTCCTCCTCCCTCCCTTAGTGTAGTTTAGCTTTAGGATATTCACAGCGCAAGTAAAGCAATGAACTTCCAACACAATCGAGTTTTCTAGACTACCTTTTGAGCTAGTCAGTTGGTAGTGTCTGTCCTGCAGCTGGGCTGCAAAATAGTACCATGATGCAGCAGCTAGTAGGAGATTGTGCCCAAAGCAAGGTCTCCTTATCCCAATTAATCATAAGGGTTTTATGGGACTGAAAATGATATCTAGGTTGGCAGCATGCTTCAAGGCAGCATGAGCTATACCTACAGCATCACAGTTTCTTGTCCAGACAATCCTTGGAAACATCTAATGAAGGAGATCCCACAACCTCCCTATTCCATATCCCATCATTGCTTCTTCCGTGTGATTTTTGGACCCAATTCACTAATGCCAATTTGCACCATAATTATTTTTATTTAATTTATTTATTTATTATAAAATTTGTATGCTGTCCCCGCCTGCTAAAAGCATCTCCCTAGCCCGGAGAGGACTAACAACATGTTAAAACAGATTAAAATAGACAGTAACAAATACAATTAAAATCCCACAGTAAAAACAGTTTACCCCCTACCCCTCCCTAACCCAACCCACCCCATTTCCTTTGGGGAAGGCATGACGGAACAGCCAAGTCTTACATTGCCTACGGAAAGAGGGAAGGTCAGTGGTCAAGCAGACCTCCAGCGGGAGGGAGTTCCACAGCTGCGGCACGGCCACAGAGAACGTCCTCCGTAAGGTCAACACCCAAGAAACCCGGGGGACCTCGAAGAGGGTGCCCCTGGTCACCTGCAGGGGCCAATCCAGGTCCTGGAGGGTGAGGCGATCCAGCAGGTAGGACCTTTATTGTGTAAATGACCATTAAGGCCAGTACAAATGCATTATCTTAGTAATTTAAAAGAACCTAAGCAGTGCTACTGAAATGTACAATAACCATAGTGTCAATGAAAATCAGGATCTGTTATCTCTAAATAAGTCTTTGACTATAGCCTCCATTCTCAGTCATTCAGAGACCCACCTCTATCATGAAGGGGCTCGATTAATAGTACCGAGAGAAGGGGTGCTCTCTGCACATGGATGGAGCTAGATTTCTTCCCAGATCGTGGGCCTCTGCATAGTATGAAAACTGATCTGTCCTGTCTTTCCACCACATTCTTGGCTTTTGTGGCAGTAACTCAAAGATAGTTGTTGAGAGCTCTTCCTTTGATGATCCTGTGGGATTGCCCATGGGAGGGTGTGATAGATAACAGCTCACAAGGCAGAGCTTTCCTGTAAAAAGAAAGGATTTCTTGCAAAATTAGGCCATGGTGGCACTCACTTTCTGTACCAGCCCTTCCCTTGATATTTAACATAAATCTCCCTTCCTGTCACCAGTGTAACTATGGCCAAAGAGGAAGTCACTTAGCAGTGCAACTGCAGAGTAGGGCTGAAACTTAATCTTGAGAGGGTTTTTTGGTATCATTGAGAATCACAGTTCTCGACTTGTTTTAAGCGAGAAAAAATCATCAAGAAAAATGCCAATTCTGAACATTTCTAGGTCAAGAAATTTTTCTCAAAATACCATTTAAGATTTACCGCAATTTACAATTTACTGTATACTGATATACCATGGATTGAGTACCACGTACCGCATTTATCCTGGTAGTGCGTATGAGCAAAGTGACATTTTGCATTTTGCGCATACACATTACCGGAATGAACATGGTACATGATAAGTGGTATATGGTCAATCGGTATATGGTCAATTACTGTAAATGGTAAACTGTAAAAGGTTTTTTGAGAAAAAAATCTCTACCAAGTTCTCAGTCTGTTATCGAGATTGTACCAAGATCTCTGTGACAATTCTTGATTCTCGTGATATTTTTGTGAGAAAAAAATTGCTTCTCATTTCTTCTCTACTGCAGAGGAACGTCTATTGGAAGAATGCCTTTAGTTTAAAGGAATAAGCTATACTAGCATGGAACTGGGTTTCTGCTGGTGAAATCATGCTAGAAGGCTTTAATCGTGGTTTCTATCAGTTTCTCTATGGACATAATTATAGCAGCACAAAGGTCAGCATAATCAAGAATGCTCAATAATATCCACTTGTCACTGGGGAGGGGGGAGAACACAAAGGGACTACCACTCGCACCGTTCAGACACCGGGTACGGTTAGCGGCGGCTCTCTCGGCTAGGCAACAGCGGGGGGGGTCTTGTGCCCATCAGGATAGTGTGTTGGCCGTTACCTCTAATGAAAGAAAACAGGCCACTATCATCATTGGGCGCCTGGATTGCAAGAGGCCGCGCAGTACCCCCACATTCCCTATCCCACACTCTCAGGGGGAAGGAGGAGGGCTTGGGACAAAGGTGCAGGAGGGAACCATGCGGGGAGAGGGCCCTTACCCAGGCTTGCGAGGGAGGAGATAAGGCCACGCCCTTACACTGCTCCCCAGGGGGAGGGTCTAACCCTGACATGGGAAGGAGGGGAGAGGGAACACTCACACACCAGGCACTCACCACTCGCTCCGTCACTCGTTCAGTCACACCAAGGAAGAAACAGGCCAAAGGGGAAGTCCACTTAATCTCAGACGTCGGGGGAAATGCTGTCAGGCAGTCACAAACGGCAAGAACAAGCGCAAGGGGGCCGGTTTCTAGCAATCACCAGCGTCTCTCTAACTGCGGCGCTGGTGTTTATGTGGAAGGCCCCGCCCCTGTGCGTGCCCGCAGATGCTCCGAGCGTTGCGGCAGCGCAGGGGGCATGGCCAGGGGCGAGTCTAGGCTTGGGTAGGGAGTCTTCTGGCTGGGCGCTGTGGGGGGCGTGGCCAAGGGTCCCGTACTGCCGGCCGGTGCGGCGCTCGAGGGGGGAAGCCCCACCGGCTCCTGTCTTGTTCCTAAGTCCTGGGGGCCCTGGGGGTGTCGGGCTCTGAGGGGCTGGCGGCGGAGGCTGGCACCACTTCACATTAACATT
This sequence comes from Sphenodon punctatus, assembly GCA_003113815.1. Classification (NCBI taxonomy): domain Eukaryota; kingdom Metazoa; phylum Chordata; class Lepidosauria; order Sphenodontia; family Sphenodontidae; genus Sphenodon; species Sphenodon punctatus. Next base: position 329,984 of record QEPC01014730.1, on the reverse strand, counting down.
ATCTATACAAAGCCATAGATGTGTAGAGTTTAGGGTGTGCATTTTGTCTTTGTTATTATAATAACAAAAATGAACGAGGGCTCTTTCATTTTTGGTATTGAATAACGAAAATGAAAGATCACAATAATGAAAAAACAAAATAATTTTATTTTGTTATTATCCGTTAATAGGAAAACACATTTTCAGCTATACCTTCTCTGTTTCTAATTATATTTTGATGATGCTTGGTGAGATTTTACACCCAATGAATGGCATGATGTCTACCAAATTTTAGAAGGATTGGTTTAAGGGAACAAATTTGATGTGCAATTAAATTTTGTGATTTTAAGAAAAACCACATACACATTTCTGGCTCCAGCTTCTTTGTCTTCCATCCAATTTGCATGAACATTGGATATATTATGCTGATCCACACGTTTATTATCTCTGACAAATTTCAGAATGATTGGATAAAGGGTCCTGATGTTATAAGTTATTTACTTGTAAATTCATTTCTGGCTATGAAATTGGTCCCAACAGACAGACAGACACATTCAGTCGCCAATTACTGAATGCTTCCACCTTTAAGGGACCAATCGGTGGTGGATTCAAGATGGGCATAGAGGGTAGATATAAGCTGCTGTTCTTTGAGTCTGCTCTTTGTCCCTGGTTAGTTCTGGCTTTGGTCAGATAGTTTTTTCAGACTTTGCTGGCAGGCTTTTTATGTGTGTGCTAGAGCTCACTCCAAGAGTTCAGCTAGCTACATAAATCCAGTCTCCAATCACCTGGAGTGCTGCCTAACACCCTCCTGCCCCCTCCTGGGGTGTTCTCTGCTAGTTGACGGACACCCCCATGCACCTGGGGTGCACACTTAGACTGAAGCCTGTGCCAAACAGCAGAGATAACAGATATATCTTCTGGCCAATTGGATTGACATTTCAAAGACACCCTGGCTGGGACAGAGATGTGATTGGTCTCTCTTACTGCATGCGTCTAGCTTTCCAGGACCAATCCTGGGCAGTTCTGAGGTGGGCATAGAAGGGACACAACTGGGACTTCAGGCAGCAAGGCAGAGGGAAGGGGGAAGCATCCCAGAAATCAGAAGAGATGGTTCACACATCCAGGTTTGGTCAATTGTCATCACAATCACATTTTGCAGCACTGTGACAAAGGACATACGAGAGTCCCTTATTGCCTCTTTCCTAAGCAGATTCTTCCAACTTCCCAGTAGCAAATGAGAGAGAGGGTTTTGGGTGGTCACAGTACATAATGATATATGGGTGATATTTCTGCTGGCCGATTGGCATCACAAACACATCTTGTACTACAGTGACAAACATAAGAGAATCCCTGACATAGGCTCATTCTCTGCAGATGCTTTGCAGGCTTATAACATTGGTACCCTTTATCAACTCTTTCTTATATTTTTTAGAGATGATCCTGAAGGTCCAAGATACAATCTTGCCAAATTTCATGTAAACTGGCTGGAATAAAAAGACATTATAGTCAGAAATATATTTACAGGTAATTGCTTATATCATCAGGACACGTTATCTAATCCTTCTGAAATTGGGCTGAGACAGTACTCTTGGGGAAGGGTATAATATTGCCATGTTTCATACAAATTGGTTTTGAAACAAAGATGTTACAGCCAGGAATGTGTATATAGGTTTTTGTAAAATTACAAATTTCAACTGCTTATAAAATCGGATCACTGTATTCAATGTTTCCAATCTTTGGCACACATAATGCCCTCAGCTGGGGGGTACATTTCTGCCAAGTTTCATCTAAATCAGATGAAAAACAAAAAAGGTTACATCCGAAAATATGTTTTCCATTGAAACCAATGGAAATCAAAAAGGAAAATAAAAGGAAAACGAAGCAAAGACTAACAAATGAATGATATTTTAATAATGAAAATGAAAATCATAATGAAAACAAAAGAGAGGTACTGTGCACATCCCTAGTAGAGCTGTCTGAAAGTCACAAAACATGTCAGCTCTCTTTTCCAAAAGATTATCCTCTGAGGAGTGGGGTTGCAGAGTGAGCTAGTCCTGCAAGGGTTAATGGGCTCTACTCTCCTACTCCTAAACCTCCCAGCTGTAATATAGGAAGGGAGGCTGACTGTGGACAGCTGTGGCTGGAAGGAGTCAGCTGACCAGTTAGGGATAAAAGCTCATGGTTCATACCCTGAGGGACAGGTGATTAGGGAAGTCGGGGGGGGGAAGGAGCTGTTTCCGGGCAGGAGAAAGATGCCTGGTAGGCAATACCTGGATCAAGGGATGGGGGCGGGATTCTTTTATTTTTCTAGACCTTGTTTATATGTCGATATCACTATTTAGGGATGGGAATTTCAGATTCGGATAGAACCGAATCTACCCAAAAATGGCTGATTTGGTTCTCTCTTAAAATTCAGATCTTTTTCAGTTTCGGAGGATTTGAAACCTTAACATTGATTTTTTGATTTGGATTTTTTGCATTGTGTTTTTTTTGCCATTCACTTCAATGGGGAAAAATGCATGCAAAAAATCCGAATCCAAATTCGAATTTAGATCTGAAATTCCTAAAGAACTGAATCACAAAAATCCAAATTCGAAATTCCCCCTGGAGTCCCACCCCTTCTATCTATCATGTTTGTGTACATTGAGACCAGTGCCTGGAAGTGTCCAGTGTCCTTGTGCTAAACAGTGTAGCACAAAGTGTTTAGGAATTACAAATAAAGGTGGCCTCATATGGACATCTGAGAGACTGGTGCTCGATTAGAGATCGGAAATTACGGCACAAATCCCGTGTCAAGGGGCAAGCAGGGCCCAAATTGTTGCAACTAGATTCTGGCTTCTGCAAGCAGAAAGTGTCAGAAAGATGCAATGGTTGTGTGATCTGATGTCTTTGACAGCTCCTGCAAACATGCCGACCAGGGTGCGCCGCAAAAGCAGATACGGTGTGTTCTGCCTTTGCATCAAGTCAGTTCTGTTGGCCAGTGCAAAAGGGGACAGTTTCTGCTCCTTCTGAGGCAGCAAATGCCCGTGGGGTGGCTAATGAAGTCTTCAGCAAAATGTTTGCCTGTGCCAGCAGAAGTAAGGAGGCTCCGTGAGCTAGCTGTTGTCTAAATCTATGCCACTTAGAGCAAAAGGGGAGTTGACATTAGAGAGAGTTTAAAGGAAGCATTTTTGCCAAGGGACCTGTGTTATGCAAAGGTCAGACCGGACAATCATAATTGTCCCTTCTGGCTTTGAAATCAGTGACCTTTTAAAATGTATACATTGAAATTTAATGGGGCTTTTGAAAATATTTGAGCATACTTAGTGTTTTGGAACAGAAATCCTTTTTGTTTTGTTTTTTGCAAAGGTGTTGATCAGTACATGGAAAAATTGGCAGTTGTTTATTGACAGTAAACCATTTTTAGATAGCTGGATACTAGATGTATATTTTCTACGGTATCTGTTTTCTGTGCAGCATTGCAATCTCCCAGGAGACAAAAAATAAAAAAAGGTTCATATCCTGTTTGAGATGGGTTTTCTCTTTAAAGATCATCTGCTGATTATTAAAGTGCACGTAAGGGACTCCCCGGCCATACCAGAGAAACATTCTTTTGCCAACAGAAAACATAATGCATTTCCATGACATTTATAATTGCAGTGCTTCCAGAACACTTATCCTGGCAGTTCATTTTCATATTGTTGAAATTATATTTGCTTGTTAGATTTAATTGAAAACAGTGTTGGTACACTGATCAGTATGCTTGCTCAATGAGACTATGGAACATTGCAAATGCTCAGTGGGAAAACACAAGTCCTCCCCCCCCCCCCCC
>QEPC01014730.1:276284-287154 GCA_003113815.1 Sphenodon punctatus | reverse complement strand
TGTGTGTGTGTGTGTGTGTGTGTGTGTGTGTGTGTAGTATCACCTACAGATTTGTAACTTTAAGAATCATGTAAACTGTAGTGTAGGATTTTTCTGTTTAAGAAGTCCCTGGTAGTTATTGTTATTAATTTAGTAAAGTGGATGGTTTGGATTAATTTACAGTACCAATTGACATATAGTATAGACACATAGGATTGATGTCAGTCCACATCTTGAAGTCATATTTTATGGTGAGCTGCTCTGCAGACCCAGCAGACTATAAAAACCATAACTTTCCTTCTTTTCTTTTTTTTAAACCTCTCTTGATAAATGAAGTATATGATTTAAACACCCAAACCCTTGAGGTTTAGAAGCAGGAAGACTAGTCACTACTTTCCTCTTCATAGAACAAGCCTGTGGCAAGAGGGGTGGGGTATACATTTTAAAAATAAATAAATAATAAATACCTTCTCCAATGGGCAGTCGCCTACAACACGGAGAGTGGATGAAAAACTCCACCTAAACAGATTGGTATTAATCATGCTACATTCTCTTTGCACAAGAGGAGCTGACTGTGTACGAGACGCAAGGCAGGAGACAAACGATAGCTAGTGAGTTTATAGTCAATCTAATATTCCCTCCATGTTTTATCCACTCTATTGCTCTTTTCCATGTTAAAGTCCTTTGCATCCCTTCATATATTCCTGCCTTTTGAAGACTCTTCAAAGCTCTCCCTAGAGGTCCTGGTATTATAAAACAATTTCTTTGTATTAAGGCACAGAGTGTTTGTGTTTAACAATAGCACTATCTTTATTGGAACATTAAGCACAGCTGTGAGAAAGTGTTCTAATCTTCTACGTGCCATGGAATTCGCTGCCTCCATAGTGTACAACCCTACTTTCCAGAATAGAGGATAACCATTGTTGTCCCATATTCAAACATCTATTTGTGGTGATGAAGTCAACTCTTACCCTCTCATCGGTAATAGCCCAAACCTTTTAACATTTACATAAAAAGATTAAGTATTGAGGCCCTTATTTGAACTCTGTAATGTTTTCTAGAAGCATTCACATCAAACTTGGACATCATATTCCAGAAGTCGTGGCATCTTTTTACTGCAGCATTGTACTAGGTGTGCATGCTGAAGTGCTTATCTAGAATGACCAAGAACAGTGAAATCCCCATAATGTTTATCACCAGGACAAGCCCCATGCACTTCAGATTAGGGCTGAACTGAATAGTAAACATTTTACTCGTAAGTATTTTGAAGTTTCTGAAGACTGACTCCGAATGTTTATCCTCGGTACTTGGTAAAATACTCAGTAACATAAAACCAAGTACTGAGTATTTTCTGAGTGCCAAGTACCCTTATATAGAGGCAGGAAAAACCCTGTATGTTGCTCATTTGAGAATTTTCCAGGTATCAAGTACTGGGCCTATTCCTCAGTTACACGGTAAAACCAAGTCAACTACTGAGATATTCAGTAAAAAACGAGTAATTTTGAATACCGAGTGTTAGCACTACTTCAGAGTGACTTGTGTTGGTAGTAGGTGTTAGTATTGGTGCCCAATAGCTGTAGAGTCACACCATAAGGGGACAATCCTAAACCTGCACATGCCTGGGATGCACACAATGCATGCATATTGCACATACCTTTGTGTGTGCCACATTCTTTGCATAAAAGCTACGCACAGGTTGTATACACATTGCAAGCACATCCTTGAGTGCAGTGTTTAGGTATGGACTGTAAGCTCTTGTCCAAGTCCGTGCTTTTCTATACAAAGTCTCCCATCCTGTAGACAGAGCTATGTCATTTGTTATTTACTTGTTATTTCATGTATAATATGTTTGCAGTTTTATGAGTTTTTGTTATGGCCTTGCCATAAACAATAAATGGATTTACTTACTTACTTACTTGTTATTTAGTTGTAATAAAAGGCAATTATTTTTCCTGTGACCATTGTACTAAGTGATTGCCCCAACGCCATCCCACCCAGGGGTGCGTAGGGCTACCCCCTGCTGGTGCAGCTCTGGTGACAGAAACACACCCCCATGTGGCTGGAATTGGCCTGAGAAGGGGGCAGGGAGAGCTTGGTCACACCCCCGTGCTGCAGCTGGCAGCCTGCCCCCTAAAATGATATGCAGCCATAGCTGGCTGCCATGATGTCCTCTCACACTGGGCTAGGGCAGGCGCATGAACAGACATGGCCGCCCAGTTCAGCCTGCTCTGGCCCCCCTGGGTGACTCATGGGGCCAGACCGTGGGCACGGTTCATTCCAGGCCCATGTTTCTGGCCCGGCTGCCAACCTCACTGGGGTTTGAACTGGGCCCACATCTGATGGGCCTGGAAAAAACATATGGGGTCAGCAGTGGCCCAAGGTGGGCCAGAGAGGGCCAATTCGGGCCCGCGTTATGTCAATTAATACCCAATGTTAGAGTTATGAGCGTACTAATGACTTTTATACAAGCCCAGAACTGAAGAATTATGGCCTTGCAGATTATGAAGTCTGGACCTCATGAAAATTGGTAATCCAAGGTTTCTTCACGTTGGGCCTCACCCATGTACTAGTGAATCAGTTCTTCAGTGGGAGAAGAATTGAGCCTTAACATCAGTTTCATCAGGCAGTCTACCATTATTGCATATTCAGTGGGCTGCTTTGTGATTTGACTAAGATGTAGAGTAAGATCAGCAATTCATTTCACATATCATAATAGCCATTAGACAGTGTAATGAGTCATTACTAATGAATTTAATTCACTACTGGCCTGGGCCAATTGTGATCCCATAGAAGACTTTTAAATCCCATTACCAGTCTCCTGAACCACCTGTTCCCCATGTTATAGTAATATTTTCAGTAAATTCAACATAGACTAGTAAAGTGGTAGAACAGAATTGTTAATGAATCCCTTAAATGTCACATTCTCAAATAATGTTTCTTTCCCAAAGGGTAAACTGGAAGAACAGAGCTGTCATCAAACCCTGTTGTAATCTGGTGTCTGTAAAATGTCTTTCTTACTGTGTAAAGTTTGTTTATATATTTCAAAGTACATTTTGAAAAACCTGTTTAAGACACTTTAGATGCCAAACCAGAAGATACCCTAACACGTTGCAGAAGAGAAAAGAAAAAATAAATGATTTTTAAAAACTCTACCTTGTCACAAACTTTATTCTTTTTTCCACATGGAACATTTAAAGCTACTAGGGATTGAAAAGGTTAGTTTATTCCCTTGACTGTCACGTATGACTTGCAAAGTCAAACAGTATATCTAGCAGACTTACGCAGCGGCAGTAGGTATGATTCTGCTCAGTGCAGCATTTGCCATTACTGGGATTCTTTGTAGCACAGAATGAGCTATAGTCTGGAGACCGACTCACGTGGTCTGTAACTTGTCCACAGACCTGGCCTGTGGTTGGCCATTTTATGGAGATTGGGGGCTTGGGGGGAGGAGAGGGGAGTGTAACAAACCTTCTCCTATTCTTTTGTGATCCATGGCTGCAGACTAGGTAGACTCTTCTTATCCTTCACTCACCTCCCAATAACTTAAGGCTAGGACTGGCACATGGGGGCAAAAGGCTATAACCCTTAGCCAAGCATGATTATAGCCTCCTCATGGCCAAGCATAAGCTCTTACTGATCTTTGAGTGAGTTAAAGAGGCATTCTGCATTCAGATGCTCATTGCTTCGTAGTTGGTCGGGAATGTAAGGAAATGGTTCACTGTTGTGTGACTCGGAATATGGAGCCATGTGAAGGCTCAGTATTTTGGGGATTGTCACCGTCTTCCTTGTACATGAGAGGATGGAAAGAAAAAGTTGTGCACTTCTCTGAAGCAATCAAAGCTGGCCACTGTTGGAGGCACGACACTGGGTTAGATGGACCATTGGTCTGACCTAAAGAAGTAGTTCTTTTTCTTCTTTCTTCTGCTTCTGTTGGGAGGAAGTTTGTGTTGTCAGTAACTTTGAGATGTGCCTAGCAGCTTCAGTATAGCCGCCACAGATAAAAAATTCATTGTGTCCTCATTCACACCTGCTGCATCATCACATCTCTTTAGAGTGTTGTCCTCACTATCCTGCTCTTGCAAAGGCTATGGGGAATGTAAGATAAAAGTCTTAAAGCTCAACAAGAAACAATACTATGACTCTGATGCAGCCCACACCAACTTGGAAAAGGGCCTCACATGCATAGAATGGCCACGGTGACCATTTTTTGTATGTACAGAGTGGTTTGTTTTTTCCCCGAGAAACTCACGAGATACTGAACCATTATCAAGATTGTGTTGAGATCTCGGTAACGGTTCTCGATCCTTGCAAGATTCACTTGAGAATCATTTTGATTCTTGTTTCAGTCCTAGTCCTGAGGCTTATGCCTGGAATCATGTGAACTGTAAGTCTAACCTCTCCTTTCCAAGACGCTCTGTTCTTAGTGGTTCCTTTTCAGAAAGCCACCTGACAATCCATGTGCCGGCATTTAAGCCTCTGCTTCTTAGGCTATCAGGTGTCAATACTTAGAGTCTTGTGCCCATGGGAGAGGAAAGAAGAGGAGTGAAAAGGAATGGTAACAAACATACAACACCTACACGTTGAACCAACAGGTGCTGCAGTACATGCTGGAAAACAGGACCAACTCTCATCTCCATCTGTATCCCATTCACTCACACTTGCTTGGGAAGAAAGGAGAAAATGAAAGCAAACACAAAGAAAAAGGTTGTTTCACCCCATCATAGAGTTAAGCCATTTCTTAGGATCATGCCATATCACACCATGCTTTCCGTTTCAAGCGATACAGCACTATCAATACATGGTCTAGCCACTGATTAATGCCAGGGGGCAATGTACAAGACCATAACCTAGGAGTTCCCAAACTTATTTAAACTTACATTACGCCCTTCCCCTAAGACACAGAGAGGGTTGCAGCATTAAAAACAGTGTAAAAATAGAACTGCATCAAAACACATGAAAATCTCCTAAAAATTAGGGTTGAAACTCAATCTCACAATTCTCAAAATTCTGAGCGAGAACTGGGTTCTTGCCGAGATTTTTGAGTAGAAGAATGGGTAGAGAATTGGCCGTTTCTTGACCTATTCTCGTGTGATTCTTGTGCAGCTGAAAACCAGCTCTGTGCATGTGCAAATGGCTGCCATGGCGATTCTGCACATGCACAGCCCCTGGCGGCCATTTTTCACATGTGCGGTGCATGTTTAGGGTTTCAAGCATCTCTTGAGATTCTTGAGAAACCTCAACAAAAAAAAGTTCTGTGTATGTGCAAAATAGGTGCCGGGTGCGCACATGTGCAGAATGACTGCATTGGCCGCTTAGCGCAAGCGCACAACATTTTTTGAGGTTTCTCAAGAATCTTGCGAGATTCTCAAATGTGCAAGATCTTGCCGAGTTTGCAAGAATCTCACGTGTTCTCATGAGAATGGAAATCCATTCTCGTTTCACGCCTAAAACCCCCAACCTTGATCCTCCCGTGTCAGATGTTTGGCCCAAAAGGGAAGTCTTACATTGCCTCTGGAAAACATGCAGAGTTGGGCTTTGATGAACTTCCAGGGGAAGGGAGTAGTTCCACAATATGGAACCAAGAACACCTCTTTGTGCACCTACCTTGTATGGACCTGTCAGGCAGATAGTACCTACAAAACGGCGATCCTGGCTGACTGCAGAAATCACAGTGGAATATATGGTTGGAGGCAGTCTTTCAGATATGTGGGGTTCAGGCTGTTTAGAGCATTAATGTTCGAAACCAGCAACCTGAATTGTGCCAAAAAAGCTATCCAAAGTTGCACATCCCAATCTTCCTATGACCGAGAAGAACCACAAAACACACTTTACACATGCATTTTCTAGCCCTAAAACTCCAATTTTGTAAAACCCTCTCTTCCTTTCTCATATTAATCTCTTTCTTTGGGAGCTGCATTTGAACTGCCCAGGTGCCTCATGCAGCTTATGAGTCACAGTTTGGCCACCCATGCCCTAACTCCTACGTTTTACCAATGCAAAACCTTTCTGCTGTTAATTGTTATGATGGAGGAAAATTCTGGAGAAAAAAGACTGAAAGGAATGTTAGAGCCTGAGATATAGTTTGGGGGAAACTACAACAGTTAGGAGCTTCAAGTCTCATGAGAAGAGAGAGAGAGAGGAAAACAACCTGTCTCCTGCCATCACTCCCACAGGGAAGTAAAGCAGCAATCCAAAGTAAAAATGAAAGCTTTCTTTTTGTGCTTTTCCTCAAATGCGGTGCCTTTCAAAATTTATACCAGTGTTTCTTTAAGACTGTTCATTTCAAAAACATGGTACCATTCCCAGCTGTAGATGAGGGTGTATGCATTTCTTTTGGGGTTATTGAAACACCAATACTCATGGTGCCAAGCAGCTGGCAGAATAGCAGAAGTTACACTTTATAATTAAACTCTGCTGTGCCATGTGACAGCCACAGCCTTCGTGAAAAAGAAAGAAGACAACACACAAACCCCTAAAAAACAGTGTGCAGTTGCATGGAGAAATAAAAATCCCACCAAAAGCCAGCCAGCCCACCCAGAAGACAAAATTATAACACCACCCACAAGAAAGAAACCATTCATTCATTCATTCATTCATTTTCTCTCTCTCTCTCTCACACACACACACACACACACACACACACACACACACACATACACACACACAGAGCACCCTCTAGTCTTCACATGGCATTGGTACTGTGGCACTGGTAACGTGAACACACCAGGCAAGGGGAAGTGGAGTCAGGCAAAGAGATCCCTCTGGCCTCATGGTGCCAAGTGCCAACCAAGCAGCAGGCAGAACTAGAAGCAATGTGGCACCCAATTATTATTATTTTTAAAAAGCATTGCATGGTAAAGGTAAAGGTAACCCCCATCCCACAGCATTGGCCCTATGGACTGGACAGGACAGGACAGGCACCCCTCCCCCAACCCAACTGATTACTTACAGATCCAGCACTGTAGCACACAGCCAAATTCACCAAAGAGAATGGGAAATGGCTGTAGCCACTTTTATTTTGCTCTGCCAACCAATCAAAAGCTTGCCATCTGGTTTGACCAGCCATTCAAAACTTGCCATCTGGCTTTGCCATCACTCAATTGTCCCCTCCCGTACCCCTCCCCCCCCTACCAAATATGGCACTAAGTTTCATTTCCAGAAGAACCTCAACTGTTCACCAGCTCCCAATGCGCATAGCGGCTGCTGAAGTTTTCCGAAGAACAGCCTTGGTCCTCCGAACTTCGGACTTCAGACTTCTGGAATGGAATACCTTAATATGCGGTGAATTCCAATGTTTTCCGAAGACCGAGTGTCAGCCCCAGTTCTGACAGATCTCAATGGGAAGGGAGTTTCATGAAACTGGAGCAGTAACCGAGAACACCTCTCTGCAGGGCCTTGTCATATGAAAAAGATTGGCAGGTGGTACATGCAAGAGCACTCTCATGGCTGACTGCAAGGGTTGCGGTGGAGCATGGTAGAAAAGTTGGTATTGCAGATATTTATTATTCTATTTATTTAAATTTCTTACCCCATCCTTCCTGCCAAAGCCGGCGCAGGGTGGCTTACAATATTAAAAATACACATATAAAACACAACCCATACATACAAAAACATAAAACACCTCCCAACCCTCACACTATTCCCCTCTCCACCCCAACCCCCCTACTTCCCAACTCACCCTTACCCCTCAAAACTCCCTGCTTCCCTAGTCCCCACACCAAACACCCGTATTTATTTATTTATTTATACAAAAATTTGTATCCCGCATCCTCCTGCACATTGGCAGCTTGGAGCGGCGCACAACATAAAACATCAATAAAACCATCTAAAATACATAAAATATACATCATAAAATTTGGCAGCAGTTAAGGCAAAATAAACCCCCTGTTCCCCATCCTACCCACCTCCCTCCCCAAAGGCCCAGCGGAACAACTTACAACATCTACGGAAAGAGGGGAGGTCCTGGGACAGATGGGCCTCCAATGGGAGGGAGTTCCACAGCCGAGGTGCGGCCACCGAGAACGCCCTCTCTGCCATGACCACCCGGTATACCCGGGGGACTTTGAGCTGAGCGCCCCCGGCTGACTGCAAGGGCCGCGAAATGACCTGAAGCCTGAGGTGGTCTCGCAGGTAAACAGGACCCAAGCTGTTTAGGGCTTTATAGGTCATAACCAGCACCTTGAATTGGGCCCGGAAGACAATGGGCAACCAGTGCAGAGTACGGAGCACAGGTCTAATGTGTTCATGGCGGCCCGGCCCAGTTAGGAGGTGGGCCGTCGCATTCTGCACCAGCTGCAACCTCCGGACCATCATCAAGGGCAGCCCCACATAGAGCATGTTATAGTAGTCCCGTCGAGAGGTAACGAAAGCATGGATGATGGTGGCCAGATCCGAGCCTGAGACATACGGCCGCAGCTGTCGCACCAGATGTAATTGACGAAATGCTCCCCTCACCACAGCCTCCACCTGACCATCCTGGCGAAGCTGCAGGTCAAGGAACACCCCCAGAGTACGAACCTGAGCATCCAGAGGGGGGCAGACCCTGCCAATGACAGGAACCACCACCTCCTCAGCCCTACCCATCAACATCACTTCCGTCTTGTCAGGATTCAGCCTCAGACGGCTCATTCTCATCCAGTCCCCCACAGCTGCCAAGCACCGGGTAAGTACCGAGACTGCTGGGCCTGGGTCTCCAGAAAACAAGAGGTAGAGTTGTGTATCATCGGTGTACTGATGACATTGCATGCCGAACCCTCTCATCACCTCACCCAAAGGTTGCATCTACACGTTGAACAGGAGATGGGACAGAATAGAACCCTGCAGGACTCCACACGTGAGATTTCAGGGAGATGACGTACATTGCCCGAGAACCACCCGCTGAATTCTCCCTGTCAGGAAAGAGCAGAACCATTCAAAAACAATTTCAGTCACCCCGGCCCGGTACCCCAAAACCTCGCCACCAACATCTCGTGATCAATGGTATCAAACACCACCGACAGATCCAGTAAGATCAAAATTGAGGATCTGCCCTGATCCAATTCACGGCATAGGTCATCGACCAAGGCCACAAGTGCAGTCTCCGTGCCAAACCAGGGCAAAAACCAGACTGCGAGGGATCAAGAAAACCGACCCGGTCCAGATACCCCTGTAATGGCTGGGCCACCATCTGTTCAATAACCTTCCCTAAAAAGGGAAGGTTAGAGACTGGCCGATAGCTGTCCAGGGAGTCAACATCCAAAGATGACTTTTTGAGCGGAGGCTGCACCACCACCTCTTTCAGGTGGCTCGGCACCCTGTCCTCCCTAAGGGAGGCATTGACTGCCCCTGGATGCATTGACTGCCCCCGCCAGCAACGGCTCTAGTGTCTCCTGACTGGTCTTCACCAGCCAGGATGGGCACGGATCTAATTCACAACAGGTGGCCTGAACAGTCCCAAGGACATCTGCCACATCAGCAGGCAATACCCACAGAAACTGATTCCACAACAACAGACATGGTGAGGCTTCCCGTACCTCTGATTCACCCACTGTCATAAGTGCAGCATTGAGGTCATGATGAACCTGGATGATTTTATCTGCAAAGAAGTCAGCAAACATATCACAGAGGGCTCTGGAAGATTCCAGTTCCAGGCAGAGAGAGGCCGGACTGACTAGCCTCTGGATCAGCGGAACGCTGGACGTGACTTTGCAGATGCAGTGAGGGCAGAAATGAACTCTTTCTTTGCTGCCCACACTGCAACAGCATAAGCTCTTAAATTAGCTTTATGCTGCAATCAGTCAGCTTCAGCATGAATTCGGTTCCACCGTCGCGCCAACCGCCTCCCATCTTGCTTCATTCGGCACAGGTCTTCCATGAACCATGGCGACTCCCACCATCAAGTTTCAGGAAGCGGACACTTGGGAACCATTCAGTCCATAGCCTCAGCCAACAAGCTGTTCCAGAAGGGAACAAGGTCATTGAGTGAACGATCATCAAGGTCGGAAGGCATTTTCCCTAAAGCATTCTGGAACCTCTCTGGTTCCAGAAGTCTCCAGGCTCGGATGCAACGAACTGGTCCTGCCCCTTTTTGGGGGCAGATATGCGCCAGGAGACTGGTCTGGAGAAGATAATGATCCATCCATGACCGGGGTAACGCTACTACATCCCCCACCACCACATTCCCTGCCTCAAGGCTGGTGCAGAACATCAGGTCAAGGGTATGTCCACCCCTTAACCCTCTGAGACAGTCCCATGGTTGTCATGGCATCTATTTTTTATGAATTGAACTGTTGTACACTGCCTCCTAAATGCTCTCAAGCCCAGATATAAACAAACCTCCCATGGAAGGGAGTTCCTCAACTGTAGAGCAGTGGCCAAGAATGCCCTCGTGGTCATAAAGACCAAGTTCAAAACTGGTATCTCCAGATCGGTATCCCCAACTGATCGCAGAGTCCACTATGGGACATGGCACACCAGGCGATCTTCCAGATAAGTAGGTCCGAAGCCATTTAGGGCTTTAAACATCAAAACCAGCACCTTGAATTGTGCCCAGAAGTCAATAGGCAACCAGTGCAGATTTTGGAGAACTGGTGTTATGTGCTCCCGGTGATCCATCCCCATAAGGAGCTGGGCTGCCGCATTCTACCTGCTCATTCCTCTCAGGGAGAAGCCAGTGGGTAGTGTTGGGAGCTGAAACATCTTGCCCCCGCACTTTATCCTGCGGCATTCTGCAGGGTTCCATTCTGTCTCCATTATTATTTAATGTTTATATGCAGTCCTTGGGGGAGGTTGTGAGAGGGTTCGGGGTGCGATGTCACCAATATGCTGATGATACTCAACTGTACCTCTCTTTTTCAGCTGACCCAGGCCCTGCTGTCTCGTTGCTATCCCAGTGTCTGGAGGCCGTGGCGGA